>LPNX010792805.1:193301-257216 GCA_001517045.1 Pseudotsuga menziesii | reverse complement strand
GCATCCTTTCATGGATGGTATCCAAAGTGCCTTTCCAATTTATATATATATGGCACTCACTTTGTAATCTTTCATCATCATTCATCTTTAATATTTATTATTATATTTTCAATATGGAATTATTTTCCATTGGTTGATTATTCAACTGAGTAATCATTGAGAATATCTGGATACGGATATTACATTGGTATCAGAGCCAACCCTTCCAAGGGATTCTGCTGATCTCCGGCTTGTGTCCAAAATGTTCAAGGTTTCCTTGAATTTAGGTATTTGACCTCACAATGGCTTTTAGCCATCCATATTCAAAGTTTCTCTGGTAAATATTGGTTTTTGACCAAAAATTGTCCTTTGGCCATTTGAATTTCATTGAAGAAGTATTAATTCCACTCCAAATATGAAGCAAGAATCAGAGGGAAAATGAAGAATAAAAAAAAAGAAAATGAATTATGAAGAATAAAACAAAAAACAAAAAAAAAAGATTATCAACAAAAGAAATAAAAGGGGAAAAGTTAAAAAACATAATTCATAAAACCACCCATGGTTTTATGAAATAGCCCATGGTTTTACGAAATAGCCCATAGTTTTACTTACAATATTTAAATTATAAACGAGTTTTATAAAGCATGTTTTGAGTGCAAAGCATCATGAACCCGAAGGCAATGTTAATTATTAATATTAATACATATTGATATTCATAATTAATAATTAATAAATAGTTATTAGTAAACTATTCTAAAATGATGCATCCTTTCATGAATGTATCCAAAGTGCCTTTCCAATTTATATATATATAGCACTCACTTTGTAATCTTTCATCATCATTGATCTTTAATATTTATTTTATATTTTCAATATGGAATTATTTTCCATTGGTTGATTATTCAACTAAGTAATCATTGAGAATATCCGGATACAGATATTACGAAAATATTATTGTCGGTTTTAGGAGCTATGGATCCGAAAAATTCCAATTTATCACTTTTAAGTTGGAAGACTTTAAGTTGAGGCTTTCTCACTAACTTGCTTTCCAATTGTCTATGAAAGTTAATGGGAAAAAGGTCCATCGTACCGTTTTGGACGAAGATGCCTCGACTTCAGTCATGTCTCTATCTTGTTGGAGAGCCATTGGTTCTCTTGAAATCAATTGTTCACCTACTACATTGAAGTTTTTTTATGGTTGTGTTTTCCAACTTTATGGATTATTGTCATCCTTGTTAATAGAATTGGGGGGGTGGAATGGAAATTCCAAAAGATATATTTTATTTATTGATTTTATGCTTTTACAAGGAGTACAATGAAACTTTATACAAATCAAGGGTCACCATTAAATGATGTGACATATCAAGCCATTAATTAATAAATAACAAATTACTAACTAAGTTACTATACTATTTTAGTTTTATTACAAGTAATCCCTCTTTGCAATACTTCATCCATGAAGTATTGGTAAAGATGGGTGGCACGATTGAAAATATTCATTCTCCCTTGTAGCTTCATCATCTGGTAATTTTCTCCACTTGATAAGGTATTCAAGACTGATTTAGAGAGAAGTGTTCTGGTTTTAATTTCCAAAATGAATTATGGTTCCAACACTAATTTTCCTTCATCACCTAACATAGGAAATTCAGTTTGTATGTGAGTGGTTCATCCCAATTTCTTGTCTAGGCATGACACATGGAAGACGTCATGTATTTTTCCTTTATTTGGGATGTCTAGAGCATAGGCCACTTTTCCCACTCGCTTTCGAACTTGATATGGGCCATAGAACTTGGGTGCAAGTTTATGATTTTTGGAACTTTTTAGTGAAGTTTGTTTGTACGGTTGAAGGCGAACAAACACCCAATCACCCACTTAAAATTATCTATCAATTATTTTTTAGACTTCTTGTTGTTTCATGTGATTTCTTGCTTGTTCAAGTGGTTCTTCAAAATGCGGATGACCTCATCAGATGTCACTAGGTAATATCTTGTTGTTGGAACTTTGAAATTGTTGATGATATATTCAATTATTGTAGGAGGTGGATACCCATGATAAGTCCTCAAAAGGTGACATTTTTTTTATGCATGATATGTACTATTGTACCACTATTCTGGAAGGTGTATCCATTGTACCCATTGAGTTTTTCGATCGTTCACAAAATTCTTGAGGCATCCTTCAAGGCATTTGCTTACTACTTATGTTTATCCATCTGTATGGGGGTGGTATGAGGTACTCATAGTTAATGAAGTCCCAAATTGGTGGAACAATTCTTTCCAGAAGTTGCTTCTAAATTTGGGGTCCCTGACACTAACAATAACCTTGGGAAACCCATGGAGCTTAAATATATTATTTACATAATTATCTATGACTTGGATTGATTTTGATTTGGATTTTGAAATGAGCATATTTTGTTAATTTGTCGACGACTACAAATATACTATCCTTTCCTTCTAATGTAGGAATGGCGGTTATAAAATCCATGGATACCTCAAACCATTTTTGGGCTAGAATATAAAGGGGTTGTAGGAGACCAGGAGGAGACATCGTTTCGAACTTATTCCTTTGATAAGTATCACATTTAGCCACATATTTATGGATATCAGTCTTCATTCCCTTCCAAAAGAAGGATTGGATGGTATTGTGGTATGTTTTAAAGAAACCAACATGGCCCATTGTTGCGAGTCATGGTTCTCTTTTAAGACCTGAGTTTTGAATTTTGATGAACTTGGTAAATATATTCTTTGTTTGTACCATAGTATGTATTTTTCCCATGAATATTTGAAGTTTGTTTTCTTGTTTTTTTCAACTTATTCAATTAGCTTCCTTATCTCAGGGTCTTTCACATACTCACTTTGGACTTCTTAAAACCATTTAGGAACAACTATGGATATGGCACATAGTGAGGCATCACTCTCATGTTTTCTTGATAAGTTGTCTGCAACCCTATTCTCCTTACCCTTTTTATACAAAATGTTGAAATCAAAGACTTGGATTTTTTTTACCCATTTATGTTGTTCGGGAGATATTTTTTTGAGTTAGAAAATACTTCAGGCTATTGTGGTCTATTTTAGCAAGAATTTTTTCCCCGAACAAATATTAATTCCATTTAACAAGGGCATGAATTATTTCCAACATTTCCTTGTTGCATGTGTATATTGTTTGCACACTTGGTTTTAACTTTCAACTTTCAAAAGCAATGGGATGTTATCTTACATGAGAACAACTCCTAAGCCCGTCCCTGAAGCGTCACATTCAAGGATGAATGTCTTTGTAAAATAAGGAGCTACTAGCACTGGTGTGGTTGTCATTAGGGTTTTCAATTGTTCAAAACAAGCTTATGCATCCTTATCCCATATGAAAGCATCCCTTTTTAATAGTGATGTTAGGGGTGCTACAATTTGGGCGTAGTTGCGAACAAATCTTCTATAATAACATGTTAGACCTAGAAATCCTCTTAACGATTTAATTGACTTGGGGGATGACCACTTTGTGATTACCATAATTTTTTCGGGATCGACCTTAATGCCGTCAGTTTAAACAATGTGACACAAAAAATATATTTCTTTTTGCTCGAAACTACATTTTGATTTGTTCGCATAAGAACTGTTTTCTTCTAGAAGCTTCAATATTCTTTCTACATTCTTGAGGTGTGAGTTCCAATTTTTACTATAAATAAGGATATCATCAAAAAACACTAGCATGAACTTCCTTAGGTAAGGGAGAAACAAGTCATTCATTACTGCTTGAAATGTTGTCAGAGCATTGGATAATACAAATGGAATCAGTATAAATTCATATCAACCTTCATGGGTGCATAAAGATGTTTAGGGGACATCTTCTTCTCAAATACGGATTTGGTAATATCCTGATTTTAAGTCTATTTAAAAAAAACAAAATTGCACCATGTATCTCATCGAGTAGTTCATCAACAAAGGGAATGGGGAGTTTATCTTAATGGTGACTTAATTTAACGCTTGATAATCAATACCAAGTCTATACAATCCATATTTTTTCCTAATGAGTATGATTGGTGTAGAGAAAGGGCTCTTACTATGTGTGATTATTCCAGTGTCTAATAGTTCATGCACCAAACGTTCGATCTCTGAATTGTTCCTATGATATCGTATGTATGAATTGTTTCTAATTGGATCTGATCCTGTTTCCATTCATGTTAAAGTTGGCGATCCACCCTTGGATTTAATCTTCTCTTGGGAAGAAATTGGTTCTATGTGATGCACATTATTGTATCATTTTTTTTTGTGTGGCCCGGTTTACATACCAAGGAAATATTATCACCATCGATCACCTAGAATTTTTCTCTCCATATACAAATTCCAACTCTGCAAATAATATTCATCTTTTAGAATCTTCGGTTCCACAATATCAGAACATTGGGGTAGGAATTCTTAAGGACTCTTCACTTATGGGAATATTTCCATTAAAAATCCCTCCTCCTCCTTCGTAAGTTGCATATGTTAACATGATTTCGACAAGTCATGATAATATTTCTAAATGAAAATTAATTTATGATCCAATATCTTTGAGTCCATCTGAATAAATGTATCAAACCATTTAGTCCATGTCTGATGACTGCATTATTAATGATCACCTTTTAGTTGCATAAGATCCCTACCATCTACCATATTGGTTAGATTCTCTCCATCCATCTTTGGATTATCTTTTACAACCCCTTCCATCAAACAAATATATCATCCAATTTATATCCTTAGATGAATTTCCTTGGAAATATGCTCACCATCGATCTTCTTTCCCTCCCCATTACCAATTGGTAGAAGTTGACTTTGAGTCACTGGTTTCATCTGATAGTGTTGTTTCTCCTCAATCACCTATACTCATCCAACATGTTGATTCTGAAGGTATTTTGAGTAACATTACTAAAACTACTTTCGTCGATATATTGGTGAAACCTAATGTTATTGAACATATCCATTTGGTCCATAACTATTCTCCTTATGAAGTTGAAACTTATATGGCCCTTTTCAAATAATTCCGTGATGTATTCGCATGGGCTATGAATAAATTCCATGGATTAATCATTCAATCATTGTTGATCATGAGATTAAAACATACCTTAACACCAAGCCATTCCAACAAAAAAATTGTCAAGTACATCCATGGAAATATACGGCCATTAAGGAAAAAGTTGAAAAAATTCTTAGATTTGGGTTCATTTATCCTATATCGTTGACAAAATGGGCTTCCAATATTGTTCCTGCTACTATAAAACAGGGTACGATTAGGGTTGGTATCGATTTTAGGGATCTCAATCGAGCTTGTCCAAAGGACAACTATCCCACTCCATACATCGATCAAATTATTGACAATTGTGTCAGAAGTGTAATATTTTCATTCATGGATGGTTTTTCTGACTATAATCCGATAGAGTTACCCCCTTCTGATCAACTCAAAACGCATTCCATATGCCAATGGGGGATTTTTTCTTATCAAAAACTACCTATTGGTCTAAAAAACATTGGTGCTACATTTCAACATGCCATGTCTTATGCTTTCCATGATATAAAACATATAGTGGAACCCTATCTTGACGAACTTGCCCATTTGCAGCATCTGGAACACCATGTTTTCCATCTATGTAGTGGGTATTTATCCCCTACTATGTGCAAAAGAACCTACCCTAGATCATCCAGATCATAGGATAGAGTTCAACAATAATAATGGGAAATAGACAAGAACATTTTTTATGATTTTTATTTTATATCTACCTAATAACAAGAAACAACAATAAACATACCTTTCTTTTGAATTGGGCCACCATAGTTTTTTGAGAAAATGGTCTCGCAGATCCACGATTTAGGTCTCTAGTCTGCTCCACAACTGTTTGTCAAATGGGTAATGGATCCAAATGGGTACAGAGCTATCTCAACGTACACTGTGGGAGATGATATGAAAAAATATGAGGATAATGGTGAAAGGTGAATGGTGTGACCAAGAGAAAATGGAAAAAATTTGGAATAAAAGTGCTTTTGGGGAGACCTTCACAATGTATTTATAGGATAGTCCATGGTTTTTTATTGTGCATTGTATTTATCTATGGTATTTTGACCCATTCTCATTTTTAGGGTTTTTTGGTCCTTTTTGGAGAGTGTGGGGATAAATCACAATAAATGCTCAACTTCCCTTCATTTATGGCGAAGGAATAATAATGTTCTAGACTATATTTGGTGTAAATTTAGTTGTGAAGGTCAAAATGGAGGAAATAATGGTGGGAATATAATGTATGACTATGGTTTAGACCATTGAGATCTAGGTGAACAATTTTTTGTGTTAACAGATTTTCCCCTAATGTGTGAGGGCATAAGCTCATCGTATGAATGATAAACATCATAGGATCAAGGGAAAATGGTGCAAACGGTTGCAAGACTGGAGAGTACTATGGAGGAATGGAGTTTCCTCATTCGAACTGCAATGTCTTTTGGTTTGTACGTCTTCTCAAAAATGGATGAGGTACATATAATCTCAGAGATGTAGATGGACGAGGCGGGCATACCCATTCTCGTAACAATGTCTAAAAAATAAAGATGGGGATCAAGGCTCAAATAATGGGATCTGGTCAATACATATACAACTGGTGATACATAATGGTGGCCTCAATGGGAGGTTGAATACAAATGATGATATGAAGAATTGATGCATAGGAACAATGGCATTCTCATAGAATGCAATATCATAACAACTGATGCTATGTTGGATCTAGAGATGTACACATTTGTATGGACTCAATGACAGAGAGTCATAATCGTTGTGGTACAATAATTAGCATCAAGTACCAGATATACATGGAAGCATGACACTGGGGGGTTTCTGAACACTATCGCCAACGCAATCTAAAAATCACAAGGGACATAAAACTATATGGGTCCCATAGTAGACTCACCAATGTGCTAGAGTCAGGTGAGAACCAGGGTCTTTGACCAAATAATGAAGGAGTTAATACCCTATACGAATCTGAATGATGCAGTGATGTAGCTGAAGTCAAGCATGTGAGACACAACCAACCCAAAAGGCATTAATGGCTCCTTTCAAGTGGTCCAAGAAATCATAAATGAGGTGGATGAAACTGGGATAAAGGGACCTCTGGGTTTGTCCTCTAGAATAGATGTGTTGACATCGATAGAGGGAGACCTGGAACTAACAAGGCAGTGATGTTTCCTTGATATAAGCGTGAGGGGGATAACCAAAGATGTGGAATAGTCAAGGGACTGAAACACTGAATAGGGAATAGGGGCAAAGGAGTACGGGGGACTCAAACTTCCTTTAATTGGAGTATGATGGCAAGGATGACCTGGTAGAAAATGAAAATGAATCACGGGAAAGTGATCATAGATGTGAAACTGAGGACATAACTGTAATGGGAAAGACTTGGGGGAGTAACTAAAATAGTGATATCCAGGGGATCCAAGGGAGACTCATCATAGAGTACTCTAAACAAAGGTGACCCAATGGGGGGAAGCTACCATAATGTGAGATAATATGTAATATGTGGGGGCGTCAAAAGACACCATTTGGGACTTCTTCATAGTTTAAGGAGCATGAAGAAGGGATAGAATTATGCTCTATATGATACTATCTTGTGGATTTTTGTCGAGCCCCAGACGGTAAATGCTCAATGATGTTTTCATTTATAGAGAGATTGAAAATAGGAAGAAGACTCCAATGTGGTATCTTTTTCATATGGTAGTCTCCTAAGCCCAAAAAGGGATAAAAGTGTACAAAGGATAGCTCTTCTAACCAAAATGGGAAGAGAGACTAAGTTTACCGATGTAGTCCAACTAGGATGGAAAAGGTTAAACCTACACTGATTGGATGGTCATTCAAATACTTTTACGAGCATGAACAAAACCAAGTTTGGTCAAGAATATTTTATTGATGACAGGGTTGGCAAAGAGCTTAAATACAACCTATAATGAGCTTTGTCATAAGTTACAATCCCAATGTCTAACAAAGCATACAATGATACAAAGGGAAATGGTCCTAGCTGGAAGGTGCCAATGTTGTCGTTTTCTTTTAAGAGTCTACGTAGTCCAAAAAAGGAGATAAATGAGGCCACATACATGCCCTTTCAAATACTTTAATGAGAATGAAAGGATGCAATCGTGCTCAACAATATTTTCATTTTTTAAGAGTCAAAAAAGAGCTTAACCGAAACTCCATAATGGTCAGTCAAGAAAGGAGGAAGTGTTTGATGTACCAAAAGAGGTTATGTTGTGAACATGGATGATAGGAATAACATTGGAACACTGATGGGGCCTCATTGCATGACAATATATGGCAGTAAAATAAGGCCAAGTTTGTAGTATGGATGGAAGTTTGCAGTATTTGCAGTATGGATAGAGCGGATGGATCATGAACATGCCAAAACATACAAGGTGTGATTCGCGTGATGGAACAAAAAATCAAGGTGACTCTAGGAAATGTCTTGAAAAATCATAAGGAGAACATGAGATGTGATTGCCGTCATTAGATAAAGGACGTAAAACCGAATCCAATGGTACAAACAACATGAAAAACGGGCGTCGAATGACTCTGTGGTTCACGAAAGAAACACTTGACCAAATGGAGGCCTATAAATAGGGGTTCAGATGGCATGTGTCATTTTTAGTGTATAGTGCTAAGTTGGAGTGGATGGCCCCAGAACAAAAATTTTGATTTCTTCCAACTAGACCATCGGTTTTTCGATCTGTGTCTTGCAGCTAAGAGCTCTCACCGAACTCAGCGTTTTCAGTGGTTCATTTTTTTAGTTTTCCTCACTTTAGGGGCCTTGACCAAGCCCGAAGGATTCTTAGGGTCGGGTCGCACTTTTCGAGGGAGAATGAACGACCCAGGTCACACTTATTAGACATACAGCCGTGACCCAGTCGCACCTATTGGGGAGATAGGGTGCGACTCGCACCTGTACAGTAGATAAGAGTGACCCAAATGCACTTGTTCAGTGTTTTTGTGTGACTTGGGTCACATAAAAAGTGAAAACAGGTGCGACCTAGCCTAGAATGAGGATTTTTGCATGACTAGGTATGATAGGGACTTTGTGCATGTGTAGGATGCCTCAAGTTAGGTGGCGAGTGTTAATGTATTTGTAACTTTGGAATGTATTCACTTCTATATATTATATTGTATTTCATTGTACCTCGATGTTCCTCCGAGTGGGAGAATCATTAATATAATAAAGTCATGTAAAGTCATTAAGGTTAACCCTCTTTTGTAATTCAGGGCAATAGTCCCCACAGTTGAGGGGTATTAGGGTTATTAGACTCTCTTAGTGAGGTCGGCCCTGGTGAGTAATTGTCAAGTGGAAAACTAGTATAAATAGAGAGTGAGAGTCTCTATTTTAAACACACACTCACTCAACTATAGCGCATGAGTGAGAGAAGAGGATCTGGCACAAGTGAGAGAGAGAAAAGTTGTCAGAGATCATATTTGTGTTTTTGGGTTTTACTTTTTCCATTGGTGCTCATTCTATCTCTGAGGAGGTTGTGGATTTTTCTCCTTTATGGTTTCCCTGAAGAAATATTTTGTGTCTCATGTCTCCTGTGATTATTACTGTGCATGTTATCCTCAGATAAAATCCTAGATCATATTGATTAAATGATAAAAATCTAACATGGTATCAGAGCTAACCTGAGAAGAAGACATTATGCAACTACAGAAGATAGGAATTCTTACTTTTTATGTCTCTCTTGATAGATCATCAGAAAAAGGATGCTAGGATAACTCTCCATTGAAGGGCGCATCTTTCTGTCGAAGCAGAATTTGATTCTGAGCATTTTCAGTTTTTGACCTGTCACTACTGTGGGAAATTAGGGCTTTTCACAAAAGAGGAATTTTTGAGTGAGCCCAAAATAGGATTTATATCCTCCTCAAAATCTAAATTTAGAGACCAATATCGAAATTTTTGGTTGGGTAAAACTCCAAGAAATTCAAACCCTAATTTGACCCCAGACTAGAAAACCCTAAAAGACTAAAACTAGTCATTTTGGTGCATTCACTATACCTCTATATTGGAGAAGGATCATGAGACAAAAATTTTACAGCCTGAAGATAAATTCCTGATGCACCTTATGTACTAGTTTCAACCTCAGATTCGCTATATTCTGGGAGATATGATTCCTGTAAATTAGGGTTCCAGCCTCTCCTAGGATTCATCCCTAAACAGGACAACTAGGGAGAATTGCTATATCTCAGGCTACGAAGGTCCAAATGAAATTTCTCAAGATGTTACACAAAACGAAAGGACTTTAATTTTTGTGGTAAAATTTTCATACCCCGAAGGTGAAACAGTGACACGTGGAAGTCTGTACAAGTTCGCTATGTTGAACAGTCCAGAAATAAGTCACCTTGGTAAAACTCTCATAAGTCCCAATTGGTGAAACCAATTTTGCTCAAAGCTGGGGATTTGGAAAGAGTACATATGACGATACCTTATTATGAAATTTTAGACATAGAAGAGGATTACTTTCGGAGATACCATAGAAAACATATCAGGCACTTCTGCAGAAGAAATTGGAAAACTAGGGCTTCCTATTCCGGGAGCTTCCCTCCACTATTTTAAGAAAAGGTGTACATTGGACAGCTCACCTTGAAGAGGCCCATCTTTCTATCCAATTATAAGGTTGAAATTCCATCTTTATAAAATTTGGGTTTCTTTGACAAACCCTAGATCAGTCAACTCTAAAACCAAGATGGACACCTCAAATCGATAAGATCTAATTTTTTGCTATTTACATTTGAGGTTCTCATTTCAAAATGACTAATCACACCAGCTTGGTGAAGATGAAAACTTTGAAGCATGGAAGTATAGGATCTCACTGGTTCTTGAAGAAAATGAATAGGACACCTGCATAAGTGGAGAGGTTCTAGTTCCAAAGGGAGTTGAGGATAAGGCTAGAGCCAATAGAATCATTGCATATTATATTAAAGATCATCTCATTCCTCGTGTGTCATCCTTGAAGACACCAAAAGGAAGTGTTCGATGCTATGAAAAAGCAATCGAAGAAGAATAAGATATTGTTATAAACACCTTGAATGGCCTCCCAGGATCATGGGATTCATTCATTCGAGGAATGTGTTCCAAAAGGAAGTGATTACCTTCAGTAGACTCTATGAAGAGCGCAAACAAAAAGAAGCTCGACTCATAATAAGAGAAGAGAAAATAGGAGAAACTGAAGATCAAGCTCTCATGATCCAAAGAAGATCCCTCAAGCAATGATTAATATGAAGGACTTAACTCTTAAAGAACCTCTTATGCATCTTAGCATTTGGATAAGAAATGATGTTGTTATTAATGAAGAAGATGATGAAGTTGAAGGCTCAAGAAGGATTCTACCCATGAAACGAATAAAGATAAGTATTCAATTGTCATTTCATAATATTATTTGGTTATGCATTTGTTTATATTTAGTTGATGTATTATGCATGATATAATGTTTTCATTTTAAATGACAATATACTACTAATATGCATGTCATGGGTAAGTATCCCATGGTGCTATACAACTCTCCATTACTACTTATCTAGAATAAAACCTCTTTGCTGACATATTGGATTAGTGCACAATCTCAATAATGTCATGGTAGAGATGGAAGGCATATAGAAATTTTCCATGAGATCTGGATGAATGATGTATTGGCTAAAATAGTTGCATGATTATATATTTATGCATAAGAATTTTCCATTGTGAATATGCCTTATGAAATGTTTCTAACCATAAAACTGGTGCATTTGAATTGTAGGAAATATCGCGTACAATCACATACAAGAAAAGAAGGATGAGACTTATTCCGAAGAACAAGTGACGACGGTTCAAGAAATAATCCAAGATGAAGAATAATATGACGATACTTTCAAAGAAAGAAATAGGCCTCAGACACAATGCAGTTATGTGACACTGTTGAGCGACATCATTGATGCAAAACCTTCCAGCTATGAAGAAATAGCCAAGAAGAAAGGGAAGGAGTGCACCAGCACAAGAAGAATGATGTCTAGGATGCAGTATCGAGACCTGAAGGAAAGTTCGTAGTGTCTTCCATATGGATCTAAAAGATACAGCATGCAGTAAATGACAACGTCGTGGGATACACGGAAATATTAGTACTATAGGAAGCTACTTGTCACTCCAATACAGAATGTTTCAATACATAGAGTATGAAATGAAGAAGGAGAATGATGCTCTGCTTCAGAGGGATTGACTGCAGAATATCCTGAGGTTCAACACGGTACAACAGGATGGACAGATTACTGATGGCTCTAGGCTTTACTAAGAGTAAAGCAAATTCCAACCTTTGCTTCAAGGTTGAAGGCGGAAGACCAGTGACTTGTTCCTGACAAGGAAAGAGGAACTCATTATAGAAACAAGAAAGATACTTGATGTCGAGTTCTAGATAAAGGACTTTAGTATGATGCACTACTTTCTATGCATGGAGGTGTGGCAGAGTGTGGATGGAATTTTCCTTGGACAAGGGAAGTATGCAGTGGATATCCTGAAGAGGTTAGGGATGATGGACTGCAAGGCCATGGCCACACCTATGGCATCGAACCTAAAGCTATTGAGTGATGCTTCATGTATCATTAGATGATTTTTTCCTTGATGTACCTAGAGAATACAAGACCATATATTTTATTTGTTGTGAACACATTGAGCCAATTCCTGACGAATCCAATATATGTTCACCGGATTGCTGTAAAGTATATTCTGAGGTACTTTTAAGGGTACAGTTGATTATGGGCTCAAGTATGAGATGAATCAGAAGATTAACCTAGAGGGTTATGTGGATTCGGATTGGGTAGGAAGTTCCATTGATACGAAGAGCACTTCGGGGTGTTGCTTCAATATGGGATCAGGTGTGATCTCTTGTTTTAGCAGGAAGTAATCCTACATGGCGCTGAGTACAGCCAAGAAAAAATATGTTGCCACTTGCTCGGCTACTTCTGAGAGAGGAGCAGTGAAGCTCCATTTTGTGATCCAGGTCGAGATATTTTAAAAGAGGGAGTTCTAGCATAGCTGGTGAGACAAGTTGTCTGAGCATAAAATCCTGGCGAAGCTCGTAGGTTTCTTAGACGTAAACAGTCATGTACGTTTTCCTCAGATGTAATCAGTCTTGGTGAAGCTTGCAGGTTATTCTTGGATGTAAGCAATCTTGATGTGATTCTATGCTAGAAATGGCCAGAGTGAAGTTTGAGTACTTCAGGGAGAGGCTTGGTGTTCATCATATCGAGGTTCCTCCCAAGGGGAAGTGATGAGTCCGAAGTGCCTTTCTGATATGGAGAGTGGATTGGTTCCTCCCATGGTCAGATGTAAGTGTTGTGCCTTTCTAACATGGCAAGAGGATTGGTTCCTCCCATGGTCAGATGTAAGTTATGTGCCTTTCTGACATGGCGAGAGGATTGGTTCCTCCCATGGTCAGATGTGAGTGTTGTGCCTTTCTGACATGGTGAAAGGATTGGTTTCTCCCATGGTCAGATGTATGTGATGTGCCTTTCTAACATGGCGAAAGGATTGGTTCCTCCCATGGTCAAATGTAAGTGTTGTGCCTTTTTGACATGGCAAGAGGATTGGTTCCTCCCATGGTCAGATGTAAGTGTTGTTCCTTTCTGACATGGCGAGAGGATTGGTCCCTCCAATGGCCAGGTGTAAGTGTTGTGCATTTTTGACATGGCGAGAGGATTGGTTCCTCGCATGGTCATATGTAAGTGATGTTCCTTTCTGGCATGGTGAGAGGATTGGTTCCTCCCATGGTCAGATGTAAGTGTTGTGCCTTTCTAACATGGTGAGAGGATTGGTTCCTCCCATTTTTAGATATAAGTCATGAAGATGAGAATACCTACGTGGAGGCTAGGCCTACATCCATCAAGGTTGGCTCTGTAGAACTTCCTATGACAAGTAGAATTGAGAGATAGCACCAGTTTCTCAGGATAGTGGAAGCAGTGATGATGATGACACAGCTTCGATGATGATCCAGTGATGAATACTAGTGTTGATGAACTGTGTCAAGAGAATATCTTCTTAGTTAAGAGGGAGTGTCGATGCATTTGTAACTTCGTAATGTACTCACTTGTATATATTATATTGTATTTCATTGTACCTTGATGTTCCTCCGATCGAGAGAATAATTAATATAATAAAGTCATGTAAAGTCATTAAGGTTAACCCTCCTTTGTAAGTCAGGGAAATAGTCCCCGCAGTTGAGGGTATTATGGTTATTATACTCTCCTAGTGAGGTCAAACTTGGTGAGTAATTGTCAAGTGGAAAACTAGTATAAATAGAGAGAGACTCTCTATTTGAAACACACACTCACTCAACTGTAACACATGAGTGAGAGAAGAGGACCTTACACAAGTGAGAGAGAGAACAGTTGTCAGAGATCATCTTTGTGTTTTTGGGTTTTACTTTTCCATTGGTGCTCATTCTATCTTTGAGGAAGTTCCAGGGTTTTCTCCTTTATGGTTTCCCCGAGGAAAATTGTGTGTCTCTTGTCTCTTGTGATTATTGTTTTGAATGTTATAATTCTCTCAAATAAGATCCTAGATCATATTGATTAAAGGATAAAAATATAATAGTGAGAGTGAGACATCGATGATCTTAAATAAGACATGCAGGAAGATGGGGTTGTATAGGACACACTTTCCCGGTGTGGGTTGATGAAGTTCTTTTGGATCCCCTTAATGCGTTTAGAAAAATTATTGTTGGACAAGTTGGCGAGTTACTGGGGTCAAGACTCTGAGTGTTTCATCATCCAGGGTGAGCGTTTGGAGATCATCTTCTGAGATGTATACTTTTTTATTGGCCTCCTACTACTGGGCGAGATAAGTAACATCTCGTTGAAGCTCCTAAGGGGGGTTTTGATGGATGACCTTTTCCATTCATTTCCATGCCTTGGCGTATATGCACAAGTCGTACATAGTAGTGTGTGATATCAATATTTTGGAGACTTGAGCAGCGGAAGCTATGGTGTTGCGCATATTGGGATCAACGGGACCACACAAGATCTTAAGTGGTCAACTCTTAATGGTAGAGTGAGTGTTGAAGGGAACCTACTATGGGTGGGCCCAGATGTACTTATTGTGGTTCATCATGGGTTTAACTGGGCCAGCTTGGTGGGAGGGGAATTATGTTTCCCCTCATTCTTGTGTTCATTTTTCTTTGAGAAACTACCTACACTGCGACCAAATCTAGCGGTGCGTGAGGGGGGACATCGCAAGACTCACATGAAGAGATGGTGTGAGATGATGATCATAGAGGGAGGAGGCTTGGTGGGTGGCTTCTTCACTCATGATCTTTTTACACAGTTATGACAACTTTCGGTCCTCATAAAAGATTATCCATATGCTGGAATGGATTACCGGGAGACCCGAAGATGCCTCAACCTCCAAGGAAAGTTTGGGGACCTAACGATACATATACATGATGATTTTATGGTTGCATGCATATATAGTTTACTAGAATAGTGATAGCTATATCAAAGGTGTGATAGATACTGACGACATATTGTGTGCATGTGCAGACATGGGACCACACCCTCCAGCGGGGTACCAGCAACATAGGGGAAAGGTGGAGGGTTTAGATCCACCCACTCATGGGAAAAGGAGGTGTCAAAGAGCGACACTGGACTCACTGCGGCTGGACATGGAGAGGTTAATATTGGGGGTCATCGACGATGGATGGCAGTACCTTGAGGACGATCTGATCACCGCTTCCTACAGGGCTCCTCCGGAGTGAATCTCTCTCATGAGGAGGATCATGGTTGTCGTTGAGTATGTTAGAGCGGTGACACAGGATGATGTTCCTATGGAGGAGGAGATATCCAAGGAGGAAGAGGACTCAAATGAGGACACAAAGTCAGAGGAGGAGGAGAAGGAAGACTAGAATCTTGTGATGCTACCTCCAATGCATTTGAGCATGGGGATTTTTGTATGATATGTATGATCAGACGAGAAAGCATGTGGAGCTTCTCATTTTGTAATGAACATTATGATATGATAGATATGCACATGGATGCACCGTTTTATGTGATTTTATGGGTCTTTATGAGTCTCTTTTTATGATAATTCTTATATGATGTATATGACATATGGATGCATGACTATACGATGATGCATGATGCAGTGTATTTCCTATATGTGATGATTAATGTGCCACTCTAGAACGTCATTAGCCATTTGGTCCGCTACACTATTGATACTTCTGGGAACATGCATGAAATGGATTCGAAATGTCTAACTAAGTATCTGATGCACATGAACTTTCTAAAGGGGCAAGGATCATGTACCCAGTAGCAGTTATTCAATTGGGATACAAGCAGTTGGGAGTCTAAGAAGACATCAAGGCGACGAATACCCAAGTGGAGGGTGGCATTCACGAGGCCAACAGTACCGTCATACTCATCTTGGTTATTGGTAACAACACCAACACACATTCTATCGATATGGATCAACGCATGTGATGAGGATCACCATATTATATGATATGGATCATGACGAAAGCCTAGTTTAGCGCTAAACTAGGTTTTTACCATGATAACTTAACACCCTACTACCCTCGAGACAATGTCTATGTTGAATCTATCAATAAGATTTTGAAAACTATGATTCAATGAATGGTAGGGAATGCAAAATGTAGTTGGTACTAACAATTATTCTCGACATTATGGGCTAATAGGACCACGATAAAAAAATCAACCGGTTTTGCATCATTTCAATTGGTGTATGGACTAGAAGCAATTCTACTTATCAAATGTGAAATCCCTTCTCTAAAACCCGTCATAGAACTCCTACTTAATACCACCATAGAGGAAGAGTGTTTTTTATACTTGAAAAAACTTGATGAAACTCGTCGAGATGCAACCCTGGAAAATGAGGTACACAAAAGATGATTCAAGGCTCAATATGACCGATCCATTCAACATTGTCTCTATAATGAAGGTGATTTGGTTTTGACTTATGACCAAAAACATGATAAGTTAGGATGTGGAAAACTCGAGTCCATGTGTTATGGTCCTTATATTGTGAGTCATGTTTTACAAAAAGGGGCTTATGAGTTGATTGACTATGATGGGACTCCTTTAGGTGAGCCCCGAAATGTGATTTACCTCAAAAGCTACTATTCTTAGGTTATTTTGCATATGTACCTTTTATATTTTGTTAATAAAGTGTGTTTGGAGTGTTTTTGAACTTTTGTATGTATGAATCATCCTAGTTAAGACTATTTATAGTGTCATGATTGAATGTACAGATGGCCTTATATTCAGGATTTGTGGATGGTGTTAGATGACATACCTTGAATCTTGCATCATCGACATGGGTACTTTATTCCCATACCAATGATTTTGTAAGCTCAGGTGGGAGTTATTTAGGTCCCACAATGAACAATCTCATTGAATATCATGTGGTGAGTGGACTATTGATTGACGCTTTATCAAATGATGTGAGTTAGGTTGTGGTTTACCTCGATTTAGAACTTGTTGTTTCTCTGTTAAACCATATCTAAACTATTTGAATCCCTTACATATTTGGTTATCTTGAAGGTTTTGACTTCTTGAAAGGTCCTTTGAGTTTATTCAATACCATCCCATTCCAAGGAAAATGAATGTAGTTGTTGATTCATTATCCAATTATGTTTTGAATTGGTACAAAGCTCATATTTACAACACAATGATAAATATCAACATGATTGCAAGTCTTAAGGTACTCAATGGACTCTAGACACCTATTCCATAATAAATGATCTAAAGTCGATGGAATGGAATCCGCTGGGAGTAGGGCATTAAGGTATCCCCCATCAACCAACACAAGGTACTCAGCAATGCTGGATAATTGGAAGAAATCGGACGAACAAGATGTGCATGAACTAGTAACTGTATTGGGAATTGTCGACATAAAAAGACAAGATAACTGATGAATGGTCAACTCAGGCTAAAAATTTCTTCAAACAAGAGCATAAGGAAGATGGTGACTGATAGGCAGCATAGACTCAACATGGAAACTGGGACAACTCTGCGACACAAGAGGCATCGACAGAGGATCCATGGGGATTGGAAGCATAACCAGTCAGTGGAGAAAACTTAGAATAACAAGTGCATCTCATAAATTCATACTAATAACCCAAACAATGGATGGAATATATAATGCTCTGTTCGAAGGAAATGCGACTCGACAGCTGCCAAAATTAATATCATTTCTTGTCTTTTTTTTTATATTTTTTAATTTTTTGGAATTTTTCAGATTAGAAAGCTTGAAAAGGAATAAAAGTGCTTATAGTACATATCTAGGAGGAGACAAGTTTCATGGGAAAGAAAACTAGTTCCAAGCAGTAGAACATACATGTGCTCAATGCAAGGAAGCATGTGCAAGATAAGGACACTCAGGGGGGGTGTATCCTCCAAGTAAGGATCAAGTTGTAAAAGATATATAAAAATTCTCTACTTGGATAGGATTGAGACAAGCTTGGGCTATATGGCTTATAACTCTAAAGCGAGGAGTCGGCATAAAGCTCAATAAGGAAAGAAAATGCATGAAATGTAATTACAACTTGATATAAATGGGAGTCCCTGTGGGAGATGGCCAGCATAAATTTCAAGAGAGAATATGAGGTTCTCGCTCAAAGACATGGCATGACTATAAGGGACTCCCAGACCTAAAGGAAGAATCTTGGCATGGGTACCAAATGACAAAGCAAGATCTAACTAGGGCACCCATAAATAGAAAGGCTCTACCACTTACATAATGCCACTTCTAGTAGCAGTGTGATGGTTCTATAACATTACGAAGTGGGTTCGTACCTATAGTTAAGGCAACATTGTCATAAGGCGATGCATAATGCAAGCAGAAATGTGATCATATCCTCTATGCCAGTTCAAAATTATACCTGTAATAGGCACCAATGGGTCAAGACCTCGGAAAAAGTGCACTCGAATCAAGTCGCTACACCACAATATTAGGCCAAAACAATTCAAAAGAGTTAATAAGGATCAAAACTATAGGGTAGTGGGTAAAAATTTCAAAAGGAATTTTATAAATAGTTAAAAACTCATTTTTCACCATACCATTTTGATTTTTCACGGCACATAGTGCATTGGATCCATTTTGAGCCATGAACTTCAAACACCAATTCTAAGAGATAGGAGCAACGGAATCAGGAACCGTCAGAGCCAAGTAAATCCTCATCCCACACTCAATATTTTTCATGTTTTTATTTGAAATTTTAATGGTATATTTTTAAGTTAGGAACACCCCTACTTGGGTATCCCGGCTCACACAGGTCACAGATCATCGGGCCACGTATAGGGCTAGGTATACGCAGAAAAAGTAGTGTTTTTTGTCTATACGCACGAGTGTCAATAGGAAAAGTCACGTATAGGTGCGCACATACCCAAAATTATGGCAAATTCTCATCAAATATTATGGTTTCTTGGCAGGATTGTGCTAGAATGGAGAGAACGTGAACATGAAGACGTGGATAGGGTAGTACAAGGTGACATGGTTTCTCAACAAGCATTCAGAGCATGTGGTTTATACAAATTTGTGTGACTTGGGAGCTTGAGGGCTCAGCCAAGACTTCTTCAGATGCTCGTTAACTATTAGGACACAGATACATAGGCATTTCATCTTGATGGGATGCCCCTAAGACTCAAGGTAGAGGATGTGTACTTCATCACTAGACTATCCCATCCAGGCAAGCTAGTAAACTTGAGGGATAAAGGGGTGGGAGGTCGACTCACCGTCGAGGAATACATAGTCGTATACTACCTTCCAGACACTTAAAAGGTTGGAATTCGAGTTCCTGTGAACTCTATCCATAGTCTCAGACTCAAGGTCATAGTGTTAGTGCTAGCCAGGATAGTAGGGTTAGCATCTCTACATCAGGATTCGAGGCCTCTGATGTTCTATGCGGTTGAGTGTATAATACCTACCATAGTATGACTGGAGTACATCGTTGTTGAGAAACATGAAGCAACAACTAACTAACTATAAGATAGGTAGGATGAGGAACTTTGGGTTCGCCAACATACTCAGTACTATTTTCTTCAAGTGGGTAACGGACCTTAGCCAAAGAGTTCAGATTCTTCCACATGGTCTACAAGATCCAACTCAAACTTGTTGGGTAGTTGTGATGTGATAGTTGGGGGGGGGGGGGGGGGGGGGGGGGGGGGGGGGGGGAGCGTTTATCTACACCCTACCCACCTGACTTTTAACATTGGTGGAAGAGATAGATCATGGCCATCGATGGCTATCCTTATGTGGGGATATACTTCTGCTGTGATCTAGATATACCCATACCACAAGGTGCCGCATATGGAGACATAGATAAACAATCCCGAATTCATTTTATTTTTTGAATTATTTGTTTTTTATATATAATGAAATAAAAAAACATGTTTTTGGTGGTATCATGTACTAATATTGATCATGCACATGCAAATGTGGGTCCTAGAAGGTCGGATGGCTTCCCTCTACATCATTGAATGGGATGGGGTAATGATACACAAGGTGTATATGTGGAGTGTGCACTCCATATCATACACATAAACTTCGTTCGTTTGACGCAAAGGGTGCCTATGGTGCAAGTTGAGGACTTGCCCGAGGCAATGCAGAGGCAAGTGGTAGGAGTACCCCATGCGTGGGTTCAATTATTCAAATGGTTGGATAATGTCATTGTTTGTTTTCATGATCAGCACCCTGGTCTGTAGGCATAAAGGCCTTGATATACATTTTGTATCGACCATGTAGTGTTTTTTGGTGGCTTAAACCCCAATTTTGTACCATGACATTTTTTGTACTATGACAACATTTTTGGACTATATTTTGAAATGAAAAAGGATTATAGTGATCAGTTTATTATATTTACATGTCTATTTTAAATGTGGATGTGATGTGTATGCTTCATTGTTGATGTAACAAATGCCAGTCTAAAATGTATTTTGCATAAGAATCGACAACATGATTGTAAATCCTAGGAATGTGAATGTATGTTATGTGTTCAAATTGTCATTCTAAAAATCTTACACAGAAGAATATTTGTAATAAATTTGGATCTCTAATACGATACACACCATTTAACTATGATACCATTAACTACGAGTCAAGGTGTACCTCAACGGATCGAATACCATGCGAGATGGAATTGTGTAGTAGCTCAATCATGACAATATATTCAACAACATTGTTGGAAGATGGTCGGAGACATACACCCCCTAAAGACACAACATGACCCATAGATGTATAGATCACCCAAGCAGTCGAAGCTGAGTTCTGGGTGTGGTGGCTAGAACTGTCAGTGTATCCTACATATATCGAAGACTATGTTGACATCTTCCACAACAAACGAAAGCATGTCAACAAACCGAATCACTACAAGGGGACCAAAACTAAAGTATGAAATTGTACAGTAATATACAAAGTATCATCCTCAACTAAGAATTATGCATAGTACTTTTTAAGATAGAACCCATTTCTAGGCTCTGCCAATCTTGTCCCTTCATAATCCACTAACTCGTAAGTGCCCTTCTCTAACACTAGTTTAACCATGTAAGGCACATGCCACATGGGGTTGAACTTACCCACCCCTAATAGTTCACTAGATTGATCATATAAAAGAACCAAGTCACCTTCACTAAATCTCTGGGGACACACAAACTTATCATATTGAGTTTTAACACAATGTTTGTTCACTTCAAGAGTCAATAAGGCATCCTGATGTTGGTCATCAAGGTGCTCTAAGTAGACCAGATGTTCTTCCAAATCAGAAGTCTCTAGTAAGAGTTCTATGGCTATATTCAAAGAAGGAATATTGCATTCAATTGGTAATATTGACTTCCACCCCATGTACTAACTGATACAGAGAAAAATCAGTGGCAATCTTAATGGCGGTTTGGTAGGCCCACAAAGCAGGGTAAAGCATAGCATGCCAATTATTCTTGCTTTGTGCGACAATTATTTGCAGAATGGACTTAAGGTATTTGTTTACAAATTCAACCTATCCATTTGCATGAGGATAATAAGAAGAGGAATACTCTTCCTTATACCCCCAATTTCAAAGACAACTCATCCATCATCATATTTTAAAAGTGCCTACCATGGTCCATGACAATATCTCTTGGGATACCAAACCGAGTAATGATCTAATTAAACACGAAGTGAGTGGTCGTCTCATTGTCAGATTTGATAGTAGGAATAGCCTCTTCCCATTTCATGAAGTAATCCACGCCCACTATAATGTGATGGTTCCCCCTAGATGAAGCTGGATTTCAATCCATAAAATACACCGCCCACTTGGTGAAGGGATCGACAATGATAATAGGGTGCAACGGGGTGGGATGTGAATGAATGTTCTGTGTAAACACCTTGCAAGGGTGGCACCGCTTGACCACATTAATACAATATTTGAAGGTCGAAGGCCAGTAATAACCCACTTTTAATATTTTTTGGGATGTAGCAAGCCTAGATAAATGACCACCACACACCCCACCGTGGAAACCATTAAGCACAACCTCGGCCTCTTCATGAGTCACACATTGACACAAAATGGAATCCACCCAAGGGTGATACAAAGTGTCACCGATAATGAGATAGTTCTTAGAAACATGTCGTAAGTGTCGATGCTCATCCTGTGAGAGGTGAGGAGGGACCTTCAAAGTCTGTAAATAAATGATAATGTCACCATACCAAGGGTCCATAGTTGATATGAGGAAGATATGCTAGTCAACAAAAGAATCTTCAAGAACCTCAACTTCGTCCAAACTAGGAAAATCTGACACGAGCTCTGCAAAGACCAACGATTTCTTTGATTTTTCCAAAACAAATTCGAGATCGAACTCTTGTAAGATAAAAATCCACTTATTATATTTTCCACTATCATCCGTCTGGTTAGGACGAATTGAAATGGATATATATGAGCCACAACCACATTTTGGCAAAGGAGTATATAATGTCTCAACCACTGAACCACATGAACGGTAGCTAGGGATATATTCTCAACGTGAGTGTAACGAAGTTAAAATTCAATAAGGTTCTAGATAAGATAGTAGACAACATGCTCTTGGAGCTTATCGTCCTCTTGAACCAAAACCATTCCAATCGTCTCTTGAGACACGACCACGGATAGCAAGAAGTCACGGCTATAAACGGGAGGACTAAGAATGAGGGTCGATGCCAAGGCTTTATTCAATGCATTGAAATAATCTTGGGCTCTCTCATTTTAGATAAAAGGAGTGTCTTTCTTCAAAAGGCACATGAAACCCTTGGTCAAATTGGAAAAGTTAACAACAAACCTTCATAAGAAGTTAGCCATTCCTTGTAAACTCTGAAGATGTTTAATAGTGCACAGGATACACAATCAAAGTATTGCCTCAACCTTAAGAGGATTGACCCTAATCCCCTCCTTATAATCGATGAATTCCAATAAGTGACCTACTTCCACACAAAAGATGCACTTCTGAGGATTCAAAAGAATTTGATACCTACAACATGTCTCGAAAACCAAGTGCAAATGGTCTGGATGATCCACTCTCAAATGAAAGTGAGCAGCTAGATCGTCTAGATAAACTTCAATACTTCACTTAAGGTCGTGAAAATAAAAGGTCAATTCCCGCTGAAACATAGATCCAACGTTTTTTAAGGCCGAAGTTCATTTTCCAGTACACAAAAGTACCCCAAGGACAAATGAAATTTTTCTTGTGTTGGTCCTCGGGTTTGATTTGAATCTGATTGTATCCTAAAAAACCTTCCATGAATGAAAAAACCTCACTTCTCGAGGTTATATTTAGTACAGGCCTTGTTTAGGTCTCCAAAGTCAGTGCATACATGGATGGTTCCTTGCTTCTTATTGACTGAAATGGGGTTGGATACCCATTCATTCAAGGGAATCGGATAGATAAATCCATCCTTGAGTAGCTTCTCTATCTCTTCCTTAATGGAAGGTGCCTTACAATGATTCATCGGGCGTAAGTGCTGTCCAACAGGCCTAGCATCAGGGTAAGTTTTAATATCATGCTTGATAATCCGAGGTTCTATTACTAGCATCTCGTCATACGACCAAGGAAATACATCACAAAATTCTTTAAACAGCTTAGTGTATGCCTAAATCTCATTGGGAGAACAATCTTCCCCAATGTAAACGTTCTCAACTTTACCGGGAGTTCAAGAAATGTTGATAGGGATAGTAGGTGACAAATTAGCCATGTTCCCTTTAGCATATATACCATGAGTGACTAGTGGGATCACGGGAATGCCAACCTTCTCACTAAGGGTTGCCCTAAAGTCATCACACTCAATTTATTCAAGCTCTAGGAGGAAGAAAGAGCAATGGTCCAAATATTCCCAGGGCCATTCCAAACCATTCATGGCTTTGAGAATCGCTTCATCGGAAGGAAAAACATCATCAAAGCAGTCATGTGATCGTGACGACGCAACTACCCAAGCAGGCAGTGAAAAAGTGTCCTCCTCCTCCATCTGCAAAGAGGAAGGACTAGTGTCTATAATGGGATCAAGAGTAGCTTGATATGAAATCTCTACCATAGACAATGGCATCTCCATATTAGTAGGTCTAGTATCTTTATTCAAAGTGCTCAGAGAAGAGAGAGTCCAAGGGTCCTCCAAATACATAGTTTGAAATGGGACTGAACTTGATGATGACGATTCACTACCAAGAGTGGAACCTATGGTCAGGATTAGTGCAGAAATATTAAAGGATCCCATCAAGGATAGATACGTCCCTACACAAACATTCTCAATTAGCGGCTGAGAATTATCAATAACTGGGATGGGTGATCCCGACGATGCTGACAAACTAGAATTATAAAATGGTTGTTACTCGATCATGAAAATCCTATCTTTGAAAGGGAATCAAATCACATGGAATATGGAAGACACAGCCTCTCTCATATTGTAAATCTAGTTACATCCAAGTAAAAGGTTGTAATCAAGGGGTGCATCAACCACCTCGACCTTGATGGGCACGGTCTTCCCTCCCAACTGGACCTGAAGAGAAGGAAAAATACCATGTGTCCGAAAATAATGTCCATCAAATCCAATCAACATGGTCCCATATTTCTCCAATGGGGGTGAACCAAGACCTTTCCAACCGGTAAGAGACATCACAGAGGCCACGGTGCCTTCATCAATTACCATACGTTTGATCATGTTGTTCATACACTCCACATGGACTATGAAAGCCACATGGTAAGGCAAGCGAGGTTGGACCTCATGGGTTTCAAATCTAATCATTGTTGAAGGATGAGAATAAACCATCCCAAGGGAATTCAATAAATTCTTTCTCTGCAAAGGGAAAGTATGAAGAACTTCGAGAGCTAACATTGCACAAGGATTCTGACCCAAGTCCTCGACAATAGAATAGTTTTGGGTGGCTCGAGCATTAGGATTATGCCCTGAGCAATTTAGGACTCTTTTAGGAATGGGAGGTATACCTTCAAGATTTTCAATATGCAAAGGAAACTCAAGAGGTGTAGGCTCTTTCCCCACATTGGGTTGTGATGGACCATAATATTTAGCACGCATCACAACATCAGATGTCAATATAATGTTGATACAACCATGGCCACCTTCGGATTTCAGCGGGTTTTGATGCCCACTTCTGGAGTCCATGTTCCTCAAATTCATATTTTGGCTATGTAGGAAAGGATACGTTAACACAGTTGGGGTCCGTGCAATGAATTTTGAGGCTTCATCAATACGAGGGCACAAGTAAGTGAGGTGATCTCCCCCACAAAGCTTACAAGGGAAATCAACCTTACCTTTATACTTCTTGTCCACCCTAGCATCACAATTGTTCTTGTCATCATTATCATTCTATTTCCTATTCCCACCTCTCCTATTGTTTCTTCCCTTTTTCTTATTTCATCTGGGTTGTTGGTTACCCTTCTGGTCCAATGAGTGTATCAAAATCACATCTGCCATTTGGGTGGGATTGGATGCATTCGTAGCTTGACCGGTCACAGACTTATTAATAGACAAATTTCTCATTTGATTTGTAACCTGTTCTACGACTTTGGTACTTGCAGAGCCAACAATGACATCAGCATCTGGCCCAGGTTTAAAATCAAGCTCAAAGTTAGACCATAGAGCGTTAGGTGTAATCTCATACAAGAGTCGAGACTGAGCATAAATCAAGTCTAGTTGTTGAGCAAGAAAGATAGCATGTTCCTCATTGATAACTTCAGATGTCAATACATCCTTCGTGATATAGGGCAATAATGACGTAAGGAACCATTTGAATAGAAACTTACGTAGAATGTTAGCCTTAATCAACCTCTTCTATCTACGCTACTCTTGAATATGATCAGAAATATGTGTGTCTTTTTCTTGCCGAAATGTCAACAAGAGTTTGGTACCAGCATCGTAACGTACTGGTAGCTGAAAGTGGTTCAAGAAGGTCATGGCGAGATCATTAAAGGTTCGATATGTTTCCCTAGGAAACTCTATATACCATTTCACCGCAGATCCCATGAGGGTGCGTTGAAATAGCCGTAAGTGAACTTAATCATGATTTAAAGAATTGGAAGATCAGCATAGGTTGAAAGTGGTAACATACTCTCCAAGGTCCTCGTCAGTATTCACTTCAAACTTTATAATGTCAGAAGGAAGCTTGGCAGGAACAACCGACCACACCGAATCATGAGAAATCAGACTGTTGGTCAACTTTGACAAGTAAGGCAGATTCAAAGTAGCTAGGAAAGGGAGCCTAGGTTGTGCCATTTGGTTCCATGATCCCTGACATGATTTATTCACATAGGGTTGATTGTTGTAAAGACTGTGGCCTTGGTTGGTCAGATAATAACCTCCTCCTACTTGACCCATAAAAGGATACACGAGAATATTATAATTAGGAACACCTTGAGACTGGGGTGCTACATAACCATAATTATAATACTGATACAAGGATTGTCCCCTGGACATATAAGGAGTCACATATCCTATCGATATAGCAGGTTTGAAAGATGAGGGAACAACATGGCTAGAGGTAGTACTCTGTCTTGAAGGACCGTGTGGTTTATAAGGAGGGTGTGCCATGAGAAACGGATTCGAAGGAACAGGTGCAGAATACAATGGAACATATGACAANACAAAATGTATGATGTACCCCCAATGTTCACATGTCTAAGGTGACCCCCCCCCCCCTGAGAAGGAATCCCAGTATTATTCCGATATGAAGGGTGTGAGAATCCTCCCACAAAGGGAGTGGAAGGTGAAATATGACAACTACCAAACCTATCAGCATGGAAAGGGATGGAAGTGTCCCCAGGAACAACACTAGGACCAACACCAGGATCAATGGAAGATGATGGGAAACTATCAATCATATCTAGAAATCCAAATATAAAAGTCCCAGTGATAGAGGAAATATGGTGAGGCTCACCACTTGTCCAATGTAAGGAATACCTCCCATAAGCAGCTGCAAAATCTGACATATGGGATTGTGAAATGAAGGAAGTGCCTCCCCCATGAGGGTTAGTTTCAACCAGAGTCCCGGGTCTATTGAATGTCACATTTTCCATTTCCATAGGATGGAGAAGGAGGGACCTCCAAGGTCTCAGATGTATGACTCATGATGAGACTGGTGTGTGGATCAAGGTGTGTATGAAAATTCCTAGAATGTTAGTCCTATTTTTAGAAGGAGTAGTATATCCATAGGGTGATTCCCTACCAGATGGCGATAACCGTAGGGTTTCGAACCTCACTCCATGATGACTCCACAAAAGCAAAAAGAATCAACCAATAACGAACCCTGAAGCAAAATTTAACGCACAAATACCACACTCCTAAGAAAATATAAGCCAAGTGCAAGCAAGCAAAGAGGGAGGATAAATGAGCTCCTAAATGTAGCAGGTATGTCTCTCCTAGGAGAGGCCTGAAACTCCCATACACTAAATGTGGAGGTGCGTAACCAATTATAGCATCCCTCAGCTTCCACGCATAAAGAGACTATGTTGTCCGACCTCTGCCTAGCCATGACACTCACAAAATAACCCCTGCAAGTACCCTGTGATACCTAGGTAAGGAAACTAAGGTCACCCCAATATAACCAATGCTCAGGCGGACAGTCGCAAGAGGAATCTACCGTATGGATAGGGTAACAAATCCCGAATCTCGAAAGCACCAAAGGTACCTCAAAAGCCCCCAAATACAAATCAGATCCTAGAAGTATATTCGGCACTGCATAGAGAGTGGCAAGGAGTTATCCCCACCACAAACGTGTACATTAACTCGTGCTTAACTCCTATATAAGAGGAGCCTCCTAAGAACACTAATTATACCAAGGATTTCACTCTCTCACCTGAATAAACACATAAATGTTTTGTTTAGTAGTCTTGGAGAAATTTACTCACAAAATCCTATTCCAAGACTCTAAAACCTAAGCTTGTTAATGCACCACTATCAAATAAAAAGTGTAATTCATTTTAAATTAAGAATTTGTTTTAAAGGTTGTGGTTACTCAAAGGAAATAGTCGTGAAACTAGTGATGTTATGACTCAGCAAATGAAGTAAATATGCACAACTAACAAACAATGGCAAGTGCAAGTTGCCTTTATTAATGAAATCGGGGTATGCCACTACATGAGATGCATAAATTTTCCTTCAAACGTCAATGCAACATTCCTATATGAAATCTTGACTACTATACAACTAAGAAAAACCTAATGCAAGCACTAATTCCATGCAAGTGCATCATGCATAAACATACAAAAACAAAATATTTTTGTATTTTTGTTAATAAAAGATATGTAAATGCAGTAAAAGAAAGACTCTATAACTCCTAGACCCTGCAGCAAGTATCAGACACAAGCCAAGCAAGACACTAGGATAAAAAGGTTTAATGCACTAAACAAAAACAAAAAAAGAAGAAGGATGACAAGAACAACTTTTACCTAAAAATCAAAAGAAAAAGGTCTATGGTCAAAAACAAAGGCAGTAGACAGACATCAAAGGAATCCAAGAAGATTCATAAATAATCAAAACCCACCTAGCATCTCTCAAACATCAAAGTCGCACTCAAAAGAGAGGCATACATGGTTGTTCATAGGAAAACTACATGTATACGCGACTGTTTAGGAAAAACATGTGTGTATACACTATCGATGCATCTATGACCCGCGTATAGCAAGAAAAAGGGGGTAAAATGATAGGCTAAGACTCAACTTCTTCAACAGGACACCAAAGGGCTAACATAATTCTGAACCTGACATAGAACAAAGAGAAACAAAGAGCAATTCAAGCACATTATGCACCCAAACCCCAAAGAAAAACAAGGAACCTCCCCAGTGGAATCATTAATTCTATTACAAAGAGAAATTTCCTATGGATTGGGGTAGACCAAAATAGACTGAATGACACCAGAAATCAATTCACTTCAATATGCAAGAGAGATAAATTCCACTAAAACTAAGGGATGCAGAAAATACCTTATTACGGATGTTTGTAGTAGATCCCCGTTGAGATTTTCAATCATGCTTGTACCTGCAATTCATCCTCAACAACAATGAAAAAAGTGAGCATGATATATGTTAAGTATTAGGCCTACTCTAGCACATATAAATCCAACATGTATAATCAAATACAACTACATCCATCGCTAAAAATATTCATAGTCATACACATGTAATGGACGAGAAATGGATATTTCTATTAATAATGAATAGACATAAAAATGACAAACTCTGTCGGCAACTCGTTGAAACGGAGAAATCGAGTCCTCCACCTAGGCCTCCGCCACTTCAATCCTATGTCTCAATGGCAAGCTCACAAGGAAACAACAAGCTTGGGAAGAGTAGCACTGTGTCCTCAAAATAAAAAACGGATGCAGACTCAAGCATATATGAATGAGGCAACAATTAACTATAGTTTCCTTCCTCTAAAATGTTCTCCTCCTCTAATGCATCCAAGAGGCTCAATATATAGCCCTTCAATAGGCAATGAAGGGTCGATTCAGAGTATTTATAGGCATATGGAAGGCCCATGGTCGAGTCGGAGCGTTTCTAGGCATATGGAAGGCCAAGGGTCAAGTCAGAGCATTTCCAGGCATATGGAAGGCCAACGGTCAAGTCGGATAATTTCTAGGCATATGGAAGGCCAAGAGTCAAGTTATTTAGGACTCATTGAGGAAAACTCCAAATATTTTATTTTTATGCACATTTCCCAATGTATGTGGGATACAGTGGAGCAAGTTGCATGTACACGTTGCTTTTAAGCTAAAACCCGTGTATGGAAATAAACAGGTGTTTTTTAACGGATTTCTTGGACCATCAAATTATATTTTGAGCAAAGGGGGTACAAAGAGTCTGTAGAGGGACATGGAAGGCCATAAAAGTGTGATCTACCAAGTGTGGTAAAATCAGCTATAACAATATTCATTCGAGATAGATGGAATATGTAAAAATAACATATAAATAAGTAGCCTTTCATGTATAAACACACCATCATTTTGTAAAAATTCATTTTTATAATGTTTTACGAAAAGATACTAGGGAAAATATCTAAAGCTCACAGCTTTTAGTACATCAAAATGACAAAATCTGAAGCTCAAAATATTTTAATACAATACGATAACGAGACATAACTACTACTAGCTAATCCTAGTGCTCGTGGTAACACATGATGGCCCAAGCCACCCTACAAATTAGTTGTCCAAAGCGACCAGAAACTCCAGTTGTGTGGCGTTGGTAACGTCGAGGCAAGTCATCTATGGAGATATCTAGGACATCCATGGTAGTCTCTGGAAATTCTCCTCGGTATCCTGGATCTCCTCCTCTACCTTGATATTCCAAACCACTACCTCTTGAACTGCTCTATGCCTCTCAATAGGATATGGCGTAGCTGATCGTGATGGACCAATGTCTACAATATAGAACATGAAAAAAAAAATGAAATATAACAAAATCAAAAGAAACAAATTAGAGAATATTTCTTACCTAGTTCTCCCCAGTGATCATCCTTAGTAAGCGGTAGATATGGATCACCCCCAAAGTCAGTCCATGAGTACACGTAATCTTCAACCCTGAGGAGATGACCATGCAACCATTTGAAGAATACATGTCTGTAGATGACTGTTGGTCCACCTCCGCCATGGCGCGACATAGCTTCAACCCATTTTAACATGTGAGGGTCATGTGGCTCAAGATCATTGAAAGGTACTTGTGGACGTAGCAATGGAACTTGCGTAAGGAAGAAAGAGACCACAATGGAACCATAGTCTAACTATTTTATTTCTCCTCGTCGGCATTTTGTTAGTTGATCCTTTAGACTCACCAAGAGTCCCTCACTGCAGTTGAAGATAGTTGGAGCCATACACTCCAAGGCATAGAGCATGTGGGATAGTGTGGTTTGATGGGCAGCCCGAATACCCTCCACCTTCTCAATAGTGAATAGAACAGTTTTAAGGGGACAATCTGTCACATGTTTTATGGGTATTTTCCCACCTTGAGACCATGTACCAATGGTGTGACAGTGTACCCTGAGACCCTGAGACATTGTGGTATAGATAAGAAATATGAAAAACTAGTCTTGGCCATCCTTTCGAAGCTTGGGCCTGACTACTCAGTATTTTTTTCAACCTTCCATGCCACCAAGTTGATAGCTCTAACTTGAAAGATGCCTTCACTGGCAGATTTCATGGAATCCCCGACTCAGAAGCAAGACAAATTGGTCATGATGGGAACCATTAAACCTTCCAAAGATAAATCTTTGGTTTTTCGAGATTCCAAGGTCGATTCCAAAGGAAATAATAAGGCCTATAAGCCTCCAGATCAAAAAAGAGACAAGTTCAAGTCTCATGAGGAGTCCTATAACTCCAAGAAGAAGAATTCCCAGAAGAAGAAAGGTAAAGGTGAAATGAGAAAGTACACATATTATGGTAAGGGATTTCATCCTGATAGATATTGCATGAAGAAGGATATCGATATGTTGACTCAAATCCTAGAGAAACACAACATCTCACTTCTTGAAGGCACAAAGAAGAAGGAAGAAGGACCCAGTTTTGAAGACAAGGAGAGAGTTCATTCCTCAGTTGCAAGCACTGTAAGATATCCTTCCTTTATCATTGATTCTAGAGATTCAAGGAACATGGTTTTAATAAGGGAGGCCTTCTCCTATCTTGATGATTTGAAAGGTCCAAATATTTTTTTGGGAGACGACTCAGAAACTGAAATTAAGGGTAAGGGTAGCATAGGTTTTGACCACGGCTCCTTCAATAATGTCTTGTATGTCCCAGGTCTTGTTGCTAATATCTTTTCATTCTTCCAGATGACCCACACTGGGGCTCCTAAGAAGGTTCTATTTACTCCCAATGATGTTGAAATATCTGATATTGCAACCAGTAGATTCATTACTAAAGGTTTTGTGGATCACAATTCAAAAGTGTACAAGTTCTCACACTTCTTGCCTTTCTCAAACCCCTCTACTCTTCTCACTCATGCTAATTAATCCAAAAATATTTGGCATGAGAGGTTTGGCCATCTAAATTAAAAATACCTTTCATATTTTTGTGATAAATATACGGTCATAGGGTTTCCAAAGATAAAAAAAATTCCAAAGGAGTCTGTCAAGGTTGCATTCTAGGAAAACACCTAGAGCATAAGTATGAGAGAGTCCATCTTGAACGAACCTCTGCACCTCTTGAGATCATCCACAGTGACATTGTTGGTACTTTCCCTCATATGTACATGAGTCAATCCAAGTACGTCCTAACCTTCATAGATGACTTTTCCAGATACTGTTGGGTTTACTTCCTTAAACTCAAGTATGGATTTTTTTACCTCTTCAAGGTTTTTAAAGCCTTGGTTGAGAACCAGTCTAGGAGGAAACTCAAGATCCTCAGATCTGATAATGGTGGTGAAGATGTCAAGTCTGAGTTCATTCAATATTGTTAAGATGCAGGTATCCAAATGTAGCACTCTATTCCTTACACACCTCAGCAAAATGGTGTTGTTGAGAGGAAGAACAGGGCCCTCAAAGAGATGGATACTTGTATGATGGAGTCTAAGAATTTGCCACCAAATTTTTGGGATGATTGTATAAAATGTGCATCCCACATCTAGAATAGGGTTCCTCACAAGCAACTTGATGGAATCACTCCTTTCGAAGCTAGGAGTGGACACAATCCTGATGTGTCTCATTTCAGGATTTTTGGCTCAAGGGAATGGGCCAGAATCCCATTCGATAAGAGGAAGGCTTTGGAACCCCAAAGTCAAGAGTACCTATTTTTTGGGTATTTTGAAGATTCCAAAGGGTATAATCTGATCAACTTGATCACTTAAATAACCTTTATTAAAAGGAGTGTTCATTTTAAAGAAGAGCTTATGCCAGCAGTAGAAATTGGAGAGTCCTCTTCACAACCTACACCTTTGACTATAAGTGAATAGGATGGTAAGTTTTCTTAGTCTGATATGTCTGATAATGATGATTGAATTTTATATCCTAACACACCCACAAGGACAAAGTGGGAGGAAAATACCATCCATGCAATTGGGGAACTAGTTAGGAATCTTAGTGATCTTAGGAGGACTAGATCTCAAATCGAGAGTGCCCTTTCTATCAAGGACCATTTATTTGATGAGAAGTGTTATATAATGGTGAATAAGCATCAGAATATCCAATATGGAAAACATCTATGAAGGATAAATACCATTCGCTCCAGAAGAATAAAACATCGGAACTAGTCAATCTCCCACTAGGGAGAAAGCTAGTCAAGTGAAAATGGGTATTCAAGACAAAGATTGTTTTTGATGGATCTTCTATTAAGTATATGTAAATTTTAGTGGCCAATATATTCTTCCAAGTCCAAGGCATTGACTACAATGATACCTTTACACTAGTGGCAAAGATGGACTCTGTAAGACTAGTTTTGGCCATTGCAGCTTCCAAGCAGTGGGAGGTACATCACATGGATGTGAAGAGTGCCTTTCTACATGGAGATCTCAAAGAAAAAATATATATTCAAAAGCCATAAATCTTTGTTTCTAATCCATCTCTTGTGTGCAAGTTGAAGAAATCATTGTATGGGCTAAAACAAGCTCCCAGAGTTTGGTATGCCAAGATTGATGGATTTTTTCTATCACTGAACTATTGTAGATGCAAGTATGATCCAAATGTCTATTTGAATATGATTCATGGTTCATTAATAATTATTTTGTTATATGTGCATGACCTTTTGATCACAGGAAATTCCAATAAATAAATTGCCTCTTTGAAGAGTGAAATGAACCATGCTTTTTCCATGACAGATTTGGGATTGTTAAGCCAAATTTTGGGGCTTGAAATTTCTCAATCAGATCTTGGAATCAAGGTACATCAGTCCAAGTATTCTCCACAACTGTTGAACAAGTTCAATATGAACTATTGCAAGCCAAGCAATACTCATTTCCTTTTAGGAGTTAAGCTTGAAGAAGAGCAGTCACCTCTATTGGTAAACAACACCATGTATAGACAACTGGTTGGTTATCTTCTTTATTTGACTCATACTCGACCTAATATTTCTTATGAAATTATTGTGGCTTATAGACACATGGATCAGCCTCATGAAATCCATTGGAGGTAAACAAAGAGAATCCTAAACTTTGTACAAGGAACAAGAACTCATGGGATTCACCATGTTGTAAAATCTGACCTAGAGTTAGTTAGTTTTACTGACTCTGATTGGGAAGGTGATAACATTGATAGAAAATCAAATTATGGATATGTGTTTATGCTTGGAGATGGAACAATTATCTGTTCAATTAAAAATCAAAGTTCCATTCCACTTTCATTTACAGAGGCAGAATACAAAGGAGCTATGAATGCAGCTACTCAATGTTTGTGGTTGCAGGGTATACTTGGAGAGTTTGGGATCGAGTCTGAGGCTTCTATAGTAATGTATTATAACAACCAAAGTACCATTCGATTCTAAACTGATCCATTACTTAGGAATCTAACCAAACACATAGATATCCATATGCACTACATCAGAGGACTTGTGCATGATGGGGTCATTGCTCTGCATTATTGCACATCATTTGAGCAAGTTGTAGACATCTTCACCAAGGTGTTTTTTGAGAAGACTTTCAGCAATCTCAAATCACTAGTGGGGATATCTAATCATGTGGTGAATACTGATTGAAGACAATATTTATTATAGTTTTGTTCATGTCCATGTTTAAGGAATGGTTTTCCCCGTGTGGTTTTGCCTCTTTCCTTGTTTTGTATGGACAGGCAGTATGAAAAGGGTGACTAAGCCTTATTTATAGGCCCTATATCTCTAATATATTTCTAAAATTTTACATAATGCATGCTTAAGAGGGGGTGTTGGAATAATCAAAACCCATTCCCATACTTAGGATATAAAATTTAATCATTTTGGTTAAATTCGTAGGTCCTACACTAGCTAGTTGGCATCCACTTGCTTCCTTGTGGTCAAACTTTCCAAAAATGCCTCCAGAAGCACTTTGGAAATATTTTGGATAAGATTCTGACAACCCATCAGAATTTCCATTTTAGCAAGTGCGCATTCCTTCCTTATCTAGAGTTTCCTGCTTTTACAACAGTCTTAAGGCAAAAGGTAAAGCTAGTTTTAAGGCAAACCGCCTTGTTTTTGTCACAACTCGCCCTCCTTATTTTCCTCACCTAAAAGAATGATTTCATCCACTTTCCTTCGCTTATCAAATTTAAAAACTCATTCATCCAATTCGTGATCCTCTTGAGAGATTAGGAAAGTGTTTTTTGCACCTATGGGGGATTTTGACTAGTTTAGTAAGCCTGCTTTTGTGCTAATTCGAATGGCATATTTATGCATTCGAATCCTTGATGTATCTATATGTTTGGACAACCTATTTTTATATAAGGTTGGCTGTTGTAAACTAATACAACAACAGTTTATGTTATACAACATATTCAGTCTCCTTTTTTTAGTGTATCTTACATAGATTTCAAGAAATTTTGTGAGTTCAATTTATCTAAGCTTGGGATTAATTTCCACATACCTTGGTTTACCTCCATTTGTTGCATTGACTACCATACTCAAATCTCATAGACATGAGACATCTAGGTGGCACAATTGTACAATAATGACCCTAACTTTGCTACTTCCTATTAGAAATTACAAGCAGGAAGATTGGTCTCAAAATTTCATCTCTAGGATGAAATTTTATGCCATCTCATCCACCTGTGTGTTCCTTCATGTTAGAATGAGAATTTCATTTAGGAGGAACATTACATTCGAGTGGAAAGTAACTTTTGTATAGAGAATACAATCACAATGTTGTAGAAGTACTTCTATTGGTCAAAGCTCCGACAAGATGTTGGTAAGTACATCTAGTTGTGTATCTATTTTTCCATTGCCAAACCTTCCATCAAGAAGAAAGGATTGTACACCCTATTTCCTACCCCAAACAGGCCCTTGGAGTTAGTATCCTTGGATTACATGTTCAACTTGCCTTCAACCAAGCACAATAGTGACGGTGTATTTGTGGTCGTTGATTAGTTCTCTAAGATGACAATTTTAACTCTCTGTAAGAAGAGAAACACATCAAAAGCCACTACTAAGATCTTATTTGAGTGTGTTTGGGTTCATTTTGGCCTCCCACAAACCATTATTTCAAATTGAGAGAACAAATTTGTCAAAATCCCAAATTTTCACAAAAATTTAAAATTTTGAAAAAACATAAAATGCTGAGATTGCGGTTTACTAACAGCTAACAGTTAGCTATAAAAGAAACAGTTACCAGATTAGTTTATACATAATCTTGATTAAGTTAACTCAGCATTCTACTTTTTGATACAAGGTTAGGTTTAGCTTGTGCAATATTTCTTCTTTCAGTTTGCTGATGAGTTTTAATTTGCTACAAGTAGGTGAAACTGTATTTGGATTCCGGGGCTTACTTAGTGTTATAGATGATTTTACCACTCCAGGTGAATCACACTTTGTATGGCCTTCCCATGTCCCTCTGCAGACTCCTTAGACCCCATGGACCATTTTCTGTCCTTTGATGTTTCCTTGACCATCCCTAAAAACATGTGAAAAATGATACATGCAACTTTTAAACCCTTAATCGCGTATATACGCGAGTTTGACCCCTAAAACCGCGTACATCGGGATGTGTACAAAATCCAAATCATTTTGGAGTTTTCCTTGACATGGATCCAACTCACTTGACTCCTGGCCTTCCCTATGCCTTGAGATCACTCGGATTCGGCCTTTCATTACCCCTTTGAAAAGCTATATAAGGAACTCTATGGTACATTGAAGGCATATGAGAGAATTGAGAGCAAAGAAACTATAGTCCATTGTTGCCGGAACTTATGCTTGAGTCTGCATCCCTTTTTCCCTTGGAGAACTTTTGTGTTCTTCCCAAGCTTGACTTTTTCTTGTGAGCTTGCTATCGAGAGATGGAGGATTGAGGTGGTGGAGGCCAAAGTGGGGGATTCAGTTTCTCCGATTCGCAGACGTGCCGACAAAGGTTGTATCTATTGTAATCTCTAATTTATATTAATAGAAATATCTTTTCCTATCCAATAATGTGTGTTTGAATGAATATTTTATCCATGGGATGATTTCAAATGCTTATACATTGTTGATTATACATGCTAGAATAGATCAAACACCATGATATATAGTATGCTTGTATTGTTTACTTGTTGTTGAGGAAGTAATTTATCAATTCAAGCTAAAGTTGGAAAGCTCAATAGGGATCTACTTCAACTATCCGGAATAAGGTACGAGGTCTAATCCTTTAGTGTTAGACATTTATTTTCTATTGCATATTGGAAAGGATTGATTTCTGGAGTCAAGTTGTCTGTTGTGGTACCCCAAGCCATAGGAATTTCTCTTCATAACAGAATTGGCAACTCCACTGGGGAGTTCCTAGTAGTTGTCCTTTGGGGGTTGTTCTACCGGCATTCAATGACTTTGAATTGCTCTTTCTCTCTTGTTTCTGTGTCATATCTAGGGGCATGTTTTCCTGGTAGTGTTAGATTGGTGTGAAGTTTGTCTCAGCTTTTCTATTTGCCTTGATTTTTATGCATCTTTCTTCATGTACGTGAGTTTTTAACTCACAGTCGCGTATACACGCGGGTTTCTCTGTGATTTCCGCGTATACAAGAGGGTTTACTATGAACAGTCACGTATGCCCTTAGTTTTTCCTTTTAGTGGAAGTTAAATGGTTTCTGGGTGAAGTTTGATGATTGTTGAGTCTCCTTTGACACTGCCTGAATCTGTTTATACCTCTGTTTCTGACCAGAGATATTTTTTTTAGGGTAAATTTTTTTTTAAAGAAGGTTCTTGTCATGGCATTTTTTATTTTTTGTTTGGGATTAGTGCATTAGATTTATTTGTTTGGGATTAGTGCATTAGATTTATTTTACCTTAGCGCTTTGCTTGGGTGTTGTTTGAGTGTGATTGCAGAGTCTAGGGGTTGTAGAATCATTCTTTTGCTTTTTGTATCTCATTTTATTTCAAAAAATCCAAAAATATTTGCTTATCATTATGCATTGCATTTTGCATTTCGCATAGTACTTGCACTAGATTTGCTTTGGAGTATTAGTCAGGATTTCATATAGGAAAGCTTGCATTCATCATTTGAAGAAAAATTGTGCATTTCACGTAGTAGCATACCCTGTTTTCATGGACACAATGCATTTGCATTGATTGTTAGGTGTGCATTTTACTTCATGTTGTGTCATAACACCATTAGTTGCACGACCATATCCCTCTTTTGAGTAATAAAGCCAATTAAAATCAACGCTTAATTAAAATGAATTACACTCTATTCTTTTATACGGTGCACCAACAAGATTAGGTTTTAGGGTCTTGGAATAGTTCATTGTGAGTAAATTCTCCAAGACCACTAAACAACAACATGTATGTGTCTGTCCAGGTGAGTGTGTGAAATCCTTGGTATAACCAATATTTCTCAAGATCCTCCTCTCAAAAGGGAGTTAAGCACGAGGCAGTGTGAGCAGTTATTGATTGGGATGACCCCTAGTCATAACTGAGTAGCACCGAAGATATTTCCAGGATTGTATTCGTATCTGGGGGCTATTTCGAGAGTTTCGGGCTTTGCTACCCTGCCCATATGGTCAATCCCGCCTGTGATTGTCCGCCTAAGCATTGATTATATTGAGGTGACCTTAGTGGCCTTACCTAGGATATCGAGGGGGAACTTTGCAGGGGTTATTCTACAGTTTTCCCAACCAAATTGGGGTCGAATAGCACAGTCGCTTTACGCGTTGAAGCTAAGGGCCACAATAATTGGTTATGTACCTTTGCTTGTTGTGTATGGGAGTCTCAAGCCTCTCCTAGGCGAGACATACCTGCTTCATTCAGGAGCTCACTTATCCTACCCTTGATTGCTTACATTTGGCTTTAGATTTTATTGGTTATTGCTCTGTGCATGATAGCTTGCTTAGGGTTTGCATAAATAGAGAGTATTTTCTATTTTTTGAGTCATTGTGGATTTGGGTGCGGTTCCTCGTCGTTCTCATCGTTTAGCAGGACTTCCGCCTTCTACATATCCTCCTCCTTTGGGAGAGAGACATAGACAGTCCAGGCGGACTACTTCGCACATTGATTCACACACCATGGGAGACCATATAGAAGGTATTCCTGAACCACCTTCTCCAATTCATGTGGAAGATGGGGAGTTTACTCCTAGATATGATCCTTCACCTGACTTGACTGAGTTAGGTCCTGTGATTTCTGAGATAGGAACCTTTCATGATAGACCTACTCACTCTAGGGTTGATTCCCCATTGACGCATTACCGGTATGGAATGTTAGAGGATGCCAAGACTCATTTTGAACCGCGAGCACTAGTTATGGTAGTTATGGTATGTCTGATTTTCCCACACATGATTTGGCATTTCATGTCGAATCCGAGTTCGATCCTAACACTATGCCTAGGGGCACTCTCATTCCTTACCATGCGGAGAGGTTTGGGAGTACTAGTCACATTGCACCTTCCATCCCAGTGGTGGAAGTTACATCACATGTTCCTCCTAGGTCTAGGGTTAGTGATGCTATTAGGATACCAGATCCGAGACAAGTGACTATAGGGAATAGTACGTACATAATTACACAGATCCCTCTATCCTCTGTCCCTATTTCTTCAAATATTCACCCTCCACCTCATTCACGTGGTCCTATGGGCCGAAACGTTGCTACGAGTTATGTCCGTACTGCGGTTACTAAACCGGTTGTGTCTCAGCTTCATGTACTGCCCGTTGTTTTGGGAGGTCATGCTCATACTTCTAGAGGTCACATTCCTACTTCCGGAATGTATATTCCTACTTTCGGAGCATATGTTCCTACTTACGGAGTGTCTTATGGGACATCTCATGCGATGACTTATGGACCCTATTATGGGACGCAGTATGGACAGGGTTCTTCACCTTATGGGGGCGGGTATCAACAACTTGCTTACTCTCCAAATTATGGCTTTGTAGCTCCTAATAGTCAAGGTCCACCACACTATGGTGCTTCCATGCCACCCTATACGGGTCAAATGGGAGGAGGGCACTATGGCCAAGGCCATGGTGGTAATTAGACCTATGTGAATCAAAACTATTAGGGAGCGGTCCATTGACCTCATCATCTTAGGCTCCTTTTCCTCATGACACTGAATCTTCCTGACTTGTCGAGATTGACGAACGATCCTGTAGCTCATGACCCGGCTTGGCCGGCTGTCCCTACTAAGCTTCCCTCGAACATACCTAAGTTCGAGGGTAAACCAGGAGAGGATCCAAGCGAACATGTTACTACCTTTCACCGATGGTTCTCTTCAAATTCCTTACACCAGGACTCCATCCGTTTAAGGCTATTTCAACGCACCCTTACAGGGCCTACCGCGAAATGGTATATAGAGCTACCTATGGGGGCATTCGCTTTGTTCGATGACCTAGCGATGACTTTTCTTAACCACTTCCAGCTACCAGTGCGTTATGATGTTGGTACTGAACTCTTGTCAACATTTCAGCAGGATAAAGCCACACATATCTCAGATCATATCCAAGAGTGGCGTAGACAGAAGAGGTTAATTAAAGCCTTTATATTGTTGGAGTTCCACCTCGAATGGTTCCTTAAGTCGTTATTTCCATATATAGCGAAGGATGTTTCTACATCTGGAGTGTAGAATGAGGAACAAGCAATTTTTAGGGCACAAGAACTGGACTTGATTTATGCTCAGTCCGGTTTGTTATATGAGATTATTCCCAATGCTCCGCGTTCTAGTTTCGACCCCAAAGTCAAACCTGGACCACATGCCGATGGCATTGTTGGTTGTGCAAGTGTGAAACCTATGGATTCGGTTGCAAAACAAGTTATTCAATTATAAACCAACCAATCTGCTTCATGACAAGCTACGACTTCGTCTCAACACACCCAAATGTCGAGTGTACTTTCAGTGCAATCGTCGGACCAGAAGGGTAACCAGCAGCCCGAACGAAATAAAAAAAAAAGGGTAAGAATAATCGTAAGGGTGGGAATAAGAATGAGAATGCTAATAGTAATGACAATAATAGACATAATTTTGGGAGGGACAAGCAAGCTAAACGTAAGGTTAAGTTTCTTTGCAAGTTATGTAAGGACGATCACCTCACTTACTTGTGCCCTCGTATCGATGAAGCCTCGAGATTCTTGGCATAGGGCCCAGTTTTGCTAACTAACCCTTTACCTCACAATCAAAATATGAACTCGAGGACCCATGATCGATCGGGTGGTGATCAAGATCATCCGGAGGGTAGTGGTCGTGGTTGCATTAACATGGTACATGCTGCGAAAGTTGTGACCCGTGCGAAAGACTATGGTTTGTCACAACCCAGCCCAGGAAAAGAACCTGATCCACCAGGGTCCCCTTTGCATATTGAGAAATCTGTGGATAAACCTGAAGTTGCACATCGCATTCCTAAGGGTGTCCTTAAGCGTTCGGGGCACAATCCTAATTCCCAAGTCGCCCAAAACTATTCAGTTGTCGAGGATTTGGGCCACACTCCTTGTGCGATGTCTGCATTGGAAGTGCTTCAGAGTTGTCCTTCGCAAAGGAAGGCATTGCTTTCTGCCCTTACTGTGAATTATGATGATTCTTCCTCCGTGATTAAATTTGAAACCGCAGGACTTCAGCCTTGCTTGCCTTACTATGTGTCTCTTTTGATTCACATAGAATGTCTTAATATGACCGTCAAGCGCACCGTGATTGACGAAGGCGTTACCACTTCTGTGATGTCTTTATCATGTTGGAAGGGTTTAGGTTCCCCTGAGCTGTCTAAATTAGTGACCATGTTAACTACGTTCGATGGGAGATCATTTAGGACACATGGCATCCTTCCTTCCCTTAAATTCCATTTGGGAGGGAAGACCATTGCGATAGAGGTCGAGGTGGTTGATGCGCCCCTTGAATACAATCTCTTACTGGGTAGGAATTGGATGTACAGTATGCAAGCCATTGCTTCTTCCCTATTTCACGTTGTATGCTTTCCATTCAACGGGAAGATAGTCACGATTGATCAAATGACATTCAAGAATCCGTTTGTTACCGCATCTTCGGGAGCTTCAATCCCGATCGTTGAACACTCTCAGCCGACAACTGGGAGTGTGGGTGTAGGCATGTATCCATCCCTCATGGGAAGCTTTAGTTGTCCTGCATCGATTCTTAAGATAGGGTCTAGTTCCGGTGAGTCTTCAACATCTATGAGAACGGTGTCTTTTCGCATGAGTCATATGGAAGATCCTTGGATTCTTCCTACACCGAGTACTCTGAGTGAGCCCATCGTGATGGACGTACCGTTGCCTACAACTATGATAGCTTATCAAGCTAATCTCAAGTGTGTTGCAGAGCCTAGTCCTTCCTCTTCGCAGATGGAGGAGGAGGACCCTTATGTGCTGCCGGCATGGGCATTGCAGTCTTCTCACGCGCATGACTGCCTTGATACGGTTTTCCCTTCAGATGAAGCGATTATTGAGGCTATGTCGGGAGTTGAACCACCATGGGAGGAACTCCATCATAGATCTTACTTTCTTCCCGAGCTTGACCTCTTGGAGTGTGAGGACTTTACGGCGATTCTTAGTGAGAGAGTTGGTAGTCCTATGGTTCCATTAAGCTCTCCTGGTCCGATGGCTGATGGAAACATGGCGAACATATCTTCAACAATTCCTATCAATATCTCTCACGATCCTAGTAGGATAGAGAATGTCTATATTGGGGCGGAATGTTCCCATGCTGGGATTCAAGAATACACTAAGCTATTTAAGGAATTCCATGATATCTTTGCTTGGTATTACAACAAAATGCCAGGTATCGACCCTCGTATTGTTGATCACAAGATTAAGACTTATCCCAACGCTAAGCGTGTTCGACAATGCTTGCGTGCGGTGAATCCTAGGAAAGCACCCGCGATTAAGGCAGAGATAGAGAAACTGTTAAAAGCCGGTTTTATCTATCCCGTTCCCTTGACAGAGTGGGTTTCAAACCCCGTTCCGATGGATAAGAAGTAGGGAGCGATCCGCATATGTACTACTTTCCACGATTTGAATCATGTCTATCCTAAGGACAATTTCCCCACACCATTTATTGATTAGATTTTGGATGAGTGTGCGAGTAGCGAGGTTTTTTCCTTTATGGACGGCTTTTCTAGATATAATCAGATACAAATTAAACCTGAGGAACAACATAAGACTGCATTTATTTGTCCTTGGGGAACTTTTTCATATCGAAAAATGCCTTCGACCTTAAAAACACCGGAGCTACATTTCAGCGGGTAATGACCTTGATCTTCCACAATCTCAAGTTGATTATCGAAGTATTTTTGGATGACCTTGCTGCTCATTCTCGTATGAGAATGCGTCATCCCTATCACTTGAGATTGGTATTCGAAAGATGTCGACATTATTTGGTTAGGTTAAATCCTCATAAGTGCATCTTTTGTGTGAAGTCAGGTTGTTTGTTAGGATTCATTATTTCTAAAGAGGGTATAAGAGTCGACCCTTTGAAGGTTGAGGCAATACTTCAGTTGTCTCCCCCGAAGAATATTTGTCATCTTCAATGTTTGCAAGGCATGGCAAACTTCTTACAGAGATTTGTTGTCAAATTTTCCAATTTGACTAGAGGCTTCATGCGTCTATTGAAGAAGGACACCACCTTTTGTTGGGATAAGCGAGCCCAGGATTCCTTTGATGTACTCAAGCGAGCCCTAGCATCGGCCCTGGTGATTAGTCCCCCAGACTATAGCCGTGATTTTTTACTTTATGTGGCCACATCCATGGAGACGATTGGTATGGTTTTGGTTCAAGAGGATGAGGAGCTCCAAGAGCATGTCATATACTATCTGAGCCAGAACCTTATTGGCATAGAGATTTGTTATTCTCATGTCGAGAAGCTTGCTTTAGCTACCGTACATGCGATTCAACGGTTGAGACATTATATTCTCCTTCGCCAGAACTTGGTTATAGCCCATGTCAATCCATTTCAATTCGTCCTCACTCGAAGGATGATTGGGTGAAAATATAATAAATGGATTGTCATTCTACAAGAATTCGATCTCAAATTTGTTTTGGTAAAATTGAAGAAGTCTTTAATTTTTGCAGAGCTTATATCGGATTTCCCAAGTGAGGCCGAGGAGTTGGTTTGTGGAGATACGTTTGTCGATGAACACATCTTCTTAATCTCAACTTTAGACCCATGGTATGGGGATATCATAATATATTTACAAACATTGAAGGTCCCTACTCACCTCTCATGGGATGAATGACGACGATTACGTCACGTTTCTAAAAACTACCTCATAGTGGATAACACTTTGTACCACCATGGGGTAGATTCCATTTTATGACATTGTTTAACTCATGAAGAGGTTGAGGTAGTGCTGAATGATTGCCACAGAGGGGTGTGTGGTGGTCATAAAATGGAATCTACCCCATGGTGGTACAAAGTGTGACATTGTTTAACTCATGAAGAGGCTGAGGTAGTGCTGAATGATTGCCACGGAGGGGCGTGTGGTGGTCATTTATCTGGGATTTCTATAGCTCAAAAGATCTTAAGAGCGGGTTATTTCTGGCCGTCGATCTTTAAGGATTGTGTGGATGCAGTCAAGAGGTGCCACCCTTGCCATGTTTTCGCACGTAATATGCACTCAAAACCTGCCCCATTACATCCCATTATCACCGTCGGTCCCTTCACTAAGTGGGGGCTCGATTTTATGGATTGCAACCCAGCTTCGGCTGGGGGGCATCATCATATCATAGTGGTTGTTGATTACTTCACGAAATGGGCTGAGGCTATGCCTACAATTAAATCCAATGGTGAGACAACTGCCCACTTCGTATTCAACCAGATTATTACTCGGTTCGGAATTCTGAAAGAGCTTGTCACTGACCATGGCTCGCACTTTCAGAACCGTATGATGGAGGAGTTGGCATCAAAGTTATGGTACAAGCAAGAACATTCCTCCTCTTGCTACCCTCAATCAAATGGACAGGTAGAAGCAGTGAATAAATGACTCAAATCCATTCTCCAACGAACAATCACACAAAGCAAGAATAATTGGCACATCATGTTATATCCTGCTTTGTGGGCATATAGAACCATTGTTAAGACTGCCAGGGGTTTTTCTCCATATCAACTTGTACATGGAGTGGAGTTGATATTGTCGGTTGAATGCGAGATTCCTTCTTTGAAGCTAGCTGTAGAACTCTTACTAGACACTTCACCATTGGAGGAGCGTTTGGTCCACCTTGAGCAACTTGATGAGCAGCATTGGGATGCCTTGGTGGCTCTAGAAGTAAATAAACGTCACGTAAAGTTACAGTACGATAAGTCATTCCGTCCAAGGAGGTTTAGCAAGGGAGACTTGGTCCTTTTGTGGGATCAACCGAAAGAACCCTTGGGTGCAGGAAAATTTAATCCCATGTGGCGGGGTCCTTACGTGGTCAAACGTGTGTTAGAGAAGGGTGCTTATGAGTTAGTGGATTACAAGGGAACGGCCTTGGCGGAGCCTAGAAATGGGCTCTATCTCAATAAGTACTATGCATGATTCTCAGCCAAGGCTGGTTATTGTATATTATTGTACAGTTTTGCATAGTTAGGTCTTTTTCTTATCATGATCGGGTTTGTGATTAGTTTCCGTTTCTTTTGGCAGATGTCAATGGAATCTTCCACCTACATAGGACTTGTGGATGGTGCGAGCTGTCACACTCAACACTCAGCCTCTGTTTCTTGGGTGATTTATACTCCTATGGGTCAGGTACTATCTTCAGGAGGCGTATGTCTACGGCCATCTTCCAACAATGTTGCCGAATATAGTGCCATTATTGAACTTCTACGGGATGCCATTTCACATGGCGTTCTCTCTCTTGAGTTACATCTTGATTCGGAGTTGGTAGTGTCACAACTTAATGGTTTGTACCATGTTAGAGATCCGACGTTATTAAGAAGATTCTTATGTGTGAGATTATTAGAACGGCAATTTGACAATATAACATACATACATATTCCAATAATTAATAATCAAGTTGCTGACTCATATGCTAACTACGTGTTAGATTGAAATTTGTTTCATACACAATAAATTCATCACAAACACAATTTTTACACATGTAAATAAATAAATCGGTCACCATAAAACTTTTTATATAACATCCAAAATGTGGTAATACATAATGTCATGATACAAAAATCGGGCTCTCGAGCCACCAACATATAATACACGGTAGTACAAAATGTATAGACTCCCAGGTATCTAATCCTATGGAGGAGGAGGGGGGTTGTGATCATGGAAGGTCACTACGGCTCTAGCTAGCCGTCGGAATAATCACACCCATGCTCATGGTACACCCACCACCTGGCGATGCATAGCCTCAAGCAAGTCCTCGACTTGCGCCATAGGAACGTTGTGTGTTAGCCTCACAAAATTGTTATGAATGCTCTGGAACATCTGCTCCGCATCCACACCCGTGATATCATCTCCTCTTCCCCTCCGTCTATGATGAGGGAATCCTTCCGGCCGCCGTGGTCGCACATCTACACACAAATGGTAGATGTCACTATGTATTGTCACGCAAAAATATGTCTTTTGATTCTATATAATTAGAAAACACAAAAAAATTAAATAACTCAAAAATCAAAAAAGAGAGGGTCAGGATTCGTTACCTATATCGCCATATGTCGATCCTAGTGGTAGCGGCATGTCTGGGTCCCCCCGGAAATCTATCCCGGCATAGGGGTAGTCATCGATGGCAACTATTTATCATCGCCACCATGGAAAGAAGTTAGCTGGATAGGGGTTGGCCACCCTACCTCCCCCAAGTCTGCGCATCGCATCTGCCTAACACCATTGTGCCGGATCTCAAACCCTGTGAAGAGGAACATTAACTCTGGGGATCAATCCTGGAACACGCTCGAAGAAAAACGTGCTCAATATACTGCTAAACCCAAATTTCTGCACTCTGCCCACCTTACACTCGCTGAGCTGATGTTTCATGTTGCTCAGTAGTGTAGTGCTCCAGTCATAAATCATGGGTCTCATGCACTCCACTTCATAGAACATCAGAGGCCGCGAGGCCTGGTGGAGTGATGCCAAGCCTGTTATCCTACTCAATGTCAATAGTATGGCCTTTAGGCCCAACACCTATATAGCGTTGGTAGGGACCTGACTCCCCACCTTCTCTGTGTCTGGATAGCAGTACACCACAATGTACTCATCGATAGTCAGGCCACCTCTTGGCCCACCATGAGAACGAAGGTTCACTACTTCCCCGTGTCAGGAAAGCCCAGTAATGAAGTATATGTCCTCCACCTCTATAGTGAGGGACATCCCATCTATCTGGAAGGACTCAGAGTCTGGATCCCGATAATCCACCAGCATCTACAATAGTCTTGGTTTGGCTCTCAAGCCACCAAGACACCAAAACTTATAGAGTCCACATGCACGTAGAGCTTGTTGAGCCATTAGATCGGCCCTTACTGCCTCCTCTACCTCACCATGTTCACACTCTCTCCACTCTAGGACCATCCTACACAAGAAATTGCAAGTTTTCCCATTAGATTACTTAAAAAACCTTATGCGCGGCCTCATACGTGACTGTTTTCCAAACAGTCGCGTATGTACGCAACTATGGGGGCATTTTCCGTGTATATCCAGCCCTATATGTGGAAAAACCCTCAATTTTTGCGTGGGCCGCAGCGCCCTTTTTAGTTTGGCCTACAAAACTCAAATGACCATGGAATTTGATTAAAAAAATTGCATCAAAATGGAAGAGAAGAGCATGGGTAAGTACCTGGAAGAAACGGTAGTGGATTCTGCCGGCTGGATCTCGCTGTTGAAAATCCGAGCTTAAATGGGTAAGAGTTTCAAATGTTTTATAATATTTTGAATTGTTTACTATTTATAGAAATTTTTCAAATTTTTGAAAATTTTACCCCCTTTCCTATAGTTTCGACAATTTCTAATCATTTTGGACCGTTTTTTACCTAACTCATGATGTAGGAGGCCTTTTTCAGTGTCATTTCAACCGTTGGATTGACCCATTCGTTCCGATCTTATGTATCATGTCTAAACTGGAATATAGGTTAGGTTTCATTACCATTTGCATTTTGCATGACCTTATGACCATTTCATCATAACCTTAGGTATGAACCCACTCTATTATGTCACGGAACCTTCTTTCTATTTTAGAAGTGGCATGATATGAATGGTAGAGCTTTACCTTACATTGGTACCCTAGTTAGTGCCTTATTTGCATTTGGTGCCCATCCTGACATTTTCTCCTTTAGGGTGTGGGAGTCCGTTGTATAGTACTACCATGACATTTCACAAAAGCCTCATACTCCTCTTGATCTTTTACTGGCCTATTTCCATCAGGACTCCCTCATGTCAAGTTGTGAATGCATTATCATGAGCTTTTCCTACCTTATTGAGCTTTATGCTAGCTTCCTTGACATTGTGTTTCAGCGATATAGCCCGAGCTTGTCTCATGTCTAGCCATGCAGAGCCATTTTTTATCCTTTGCAGCTTGATTCCCTTTTTACCGGGTGAGGATTTTCCCCCGAGTGTCGATATCCTACACATGTATCCTTGCATTGAGCATAGGTATGTTCCACTGCTTGGAACTAGTTTGTTTTCCCTTATGACACTCATCTCTTCCTAGTCTGTAACTATAAAGCAATTTTATTCTTTTTCAAGCTTTTTAAATATTTGAAAAAGTCCAAAAAAATCAAAAAACCAAAAAGTCGGACAAGGAAAGATATTATCTTTGGCAGCTGTCGAGTCGTGTCACCTTCGAACAGAGCACTGTATATCACATCCATTGGTTGGGTTTATAGTTTGACTTTAGGAGCTGTACTCATTTATCTAAGTTTATCTCCACCGACTGGTTAAGCTTCCAGTCCCCATGGAGCCTCTGCCGATGCCTCATGTGTCGCAGAGATGTCCCAATTTGTATATCGAGTCTATGTTACCTTTATTCAGTCACCATACACCATAATGCTTTTGTTCGAAGGAAGTTGAAACCTGAGTCGGCCATTCCTCAATTATCTTGACTTTGCATGTCGGCCATTCCAGGTACAGTTACTGGTTTGTGCACCTTATGATCGAGTCCTTCCACATTATACAGCTTTGCTGAGTACCTCGTGTTGGATGATGGGGGACGCCTTAATGCCCTCCTTCCAGCGGATTTCATCCCATTGACTTCAGATCATTTATTCTGGGATTGAAATCTAGAGTCAGTTTGAGTGCCTTGAGACTTGCAGTCATTAGTGGTAGGTTCTCTCACCATCGACAGTCTTTGGGAATACATCAATGTCCCCTGATCGATGGATCCTCTCAAGTGTTATACCTCAACACATTTATTCACACTTGTTAGTTTGCACTCTAGTACCTTGATTCCCATTTTCATTACCGATGGCTGATCTCGCCTCTGTTAACGGTATACATTGATGACCGGTAATCAGATGATGGACTACTATGTTTGACCTCAACACCTCTATTCACATAGTAGGACATGTACTCGTAGCGGTTTGTGTAGAAGACTTTCCAGATTGGTGGCATTTCTTATATGCTACCTCCTTGATCGTGCCAGTGTTCATGAGATTTCATCGTGACTTGATTCCAGTATATGTCAGATATTTCCAGCCACTATGGAAATCTTGATCTGTTATATATCTTCAGGCATTATGGAGATCATGGTCCTTTGTATATCTTCGTCATGGAGATTCTTATCTATGTATATTGTACGTGGCGACGACCACTTATGTGATATCTTATATCATGCCTATTCATGGCCATTGTACTCTTATGTATCCAGGACTACTATATGTATTTGCAGTTATGTGTAGAGTTGTATCATTGTACTATGTTGATTGGGTGGCTGGTCTTCCATTTGGGATCCTTCATCACTCCACTTCTGGGATGGACTTATAATGTATTTTTGCCATCGTATGACCCCTCTAACCTCACACATTAAGGGGCATCTGTTATAGTTGATTTTACCACTCCAGGTGAATCACACTTTGTATGGCATTCCCCTGTCCCTTTGCAGACTCCTTAGACCCCGTTGACCATTTTTTGTCCTTTGATGTTTCCTTGACCATCCCTAAAAACATGTGAAAAATGATACACGCGACTTTTAAACCCTTAATCGCATATATACGCGGGTTTGACCTATAAAACCGTGTACATCGGGATGTGTACAAAATCCAAATCCTTTTGGAGTTTTCCTTGACATGGATCCGACTCAGTTGACTCCTGGCCTTCCCTATGCCTTGAGATCGCTCGAATTCGACCTTTCAGTACCCCTTTGAAAAGCTATATAAGGAACTCTATGGTACATTGAAGGCATATGAGAGAATTGAGAGCAAAGAAACTATAATCCATTGTTGCTGGAACTTATGCTTGAGTCTGCATCCCTTTGTCCCTTGGATCACTTTTGTGTTCTTCCCAAGCTTACCTTTTGCTTGTGAGCTTGCTATCGAGAGATGGAGGATTTAGGAGGTGGAGGCCCAAGTGGGGAATTCAGTTTCTCCGATTCGTAGACATGCCGACAGAGGTTGTATCTATTGTAATCTCTGATTTATATTAATAGAAATATCTTTTCCTATCCAATAATGTGTGTTTGAATGAATATTTTATCGATGGGATGATTTCAAATGCTTATACATTGTTGATTATATATGCTAGAATAGATATAACACCATGATATATAGTATGCTTGTATTGTTTACTTGTTGTTGAGGAAGTAATTTATGAATTCAAGCTGAAGTTGGAAAGCTCAACGGGGATCTACTTCAATTGTCTGGAATAAGGTACGAGGTCTGATCCTTTAGTGTTAGACATTTATTTTCTATTGCATATTGGAAAAGATTGATTTCTAAAGTCAAGCTGTCTGTTGTGGTACCCCAAGCCATAGGAATTTCTCTCCGTAACACTTAGCGTTTAAGCTAACGCAGAAAGCTTACTTGTTCTTACAGGTTTTACAGGTATGAATGATTGAGTAACGTTTTTAATTTCATAAAGCATCCAGCAATATTTCTATTTGCAAAACAATAAGCTGAGTAATAAGCTGTTATATATCAAGCTACTTCTGTGAGGTATAACAAGTAGTTTTGTTCCCTTCAATTATTCTTGTCAACGAAGTACATGTAATTGAGTTTCCTTCTTAAATGTAAGTAGAAACAGTAAATACTTTCCTTGGTTCACAACTAGTGATCTTGTTGTAAGTTACTTCTACGTTAGAGTGCATAACCTGTAATGCTATAATAATTGTTCTATCAGTATTATACATTATCAACCTATAATATTAGTATAACCAACTGCTTGATTTTCATCTTCTGTAATGAATATTACTGCCTGTAAGGTTCTAAAATTATGTTATTGATCAAAGGCATGGTGAAAATATTAGTACATGCCATGTTTGAGTAAAATAACCAGAAGCTATTAAATTTTCGTTGATCTAAGCTATGTAAAGAATTTATAAAAGTGTCTCCATATAACACATAGCCAACATCTTAGTTTTTTCCACCAACTGAATTTATGGTTTTCTATGATACTCACCAACACACATAAACTATCTTATTTATAAGATATCCACGTTTAACAGTAATTCAGGTTATAAACAAGTAAAATTTATAGAGTTCATGATTCTATTAATACTATGTTGTGTAAATTTATAAAGTCACAACATAAATGTTGGTAGCAAAAAGATTAGCCATGCTTAGACTATTAGGAATACTTTATAATGAAAATCATAGTTTGATAGGTGATTAAATAGCCTTTTACTTGGTATCTCCCAAAGTATCATATGATTTCTCCATAAACCAAGTCAATGATAAGCACAAGGCTTACCAATAATCATAACGTAATATCGGTGCTATGAAGAAATGGATATATGGTTAACGATGATGTAAAGCTTTCATGTATGCATTACTTTGGGCAAAACTATAGTTAATAATGTTGCATCGATTTCTAGGTCAATGTATAGCTTAATATGGATAACATAGTAATTATAAAGTTCACGTTAGAACTTGATATTGTAAAAGAATGAGTCATTAGACCACTCCATCGATTGGTTTATGGGTAAGGTTTTGTGTTATAAAACATAGGTATGCAATCATCATAGTTCTAAACTATATGATGATGATATGTTAAACTTGAAAACGATCCGAGGGTTCATGGTTCTATGCACAAGCAACTGTAGATTGACATACATATAAGATCGTGGAACATTAAAAATATTTGAAAGAAAATAATACTTGCATGAATGTTCATTGATTATGATATAAATCATTGCATGCAGGTGACTATAGCGTCGACCCACTGCATGTTTAAAAATCTAAGTGACCACGTGTTTTCTTCTCGGCCAAGTGTTGGAAGTATAAAAGTTGTTGCAACCCTACTCTTTGTTATTCACCCCCGTGGTTCTCGAACCTTCGGGCCACTCTGCAACTGTTTCCATGGCCGCACTGTGAGTTTTACCTTTGCAAGAGTTTGTTGAGAGCCGTGACTTAAGGCATATGGCCTGGCCTGTGAGTGGATTCTAGCTCGTTCCTTCGTGGCCTGCCTGCAGGGATAGTCTAAAAATTTGCTTGCTGTTGTTACAGCTTTGTCCTCGTTGTAGGGTTTCGAGAATGTTGTTCTCATGCTTTGGATTGTGGTGACAGTTCCAGCTTCGCTATCTAGTTCTTTCCTGGTCATTGCTCAAATTTATTCTTGCTGCTACTAGCAGTGGCTTGTGCATGCATCTATATCGTCTCTGTCACAAGGACTATGAAGGTTTGGCTCTTTGTCTCGCTGGTGGCGGTGCTACTGTTTATCGGTGGCTACATAACCTTCACTTCTAGGTGTGAAATTGTTTTTAAAAGTTTTTAAGACTTAACCTTAATTTAGTTTACCAGTATGAAGCATATTTTAATTATCGTGGTTTCTCCTCCTTACAGGTAACGGTTCGCACCTCTCTTGGCAGCTAGTACATTCAAGTAAGACCGGCTCTCTGGCTACGGGTAAGCCCTGGTTAACTAATGGAATTCCATGCTTGTTCAGTCCTTAAGGAACAGTTATCGGTTGGAAAGTTACGACCTGCTATTTACCCTTCATGGGTTACTGTTCTTCGGTCTACTTGTTTAGTTTTTGTTAAACCCTCGCTTCAAGTAGGGTACCCCGGCTCAAGCCGTGAATTGTAAATGTTGTTTTACGTATTTATGTATATTGTTATGTTAATAGATCTTGCGGCTTGTCAAGCCATACTCTGTTTATTCTTAAAGCATAGAGATTATCTCTTTTGAGCTCGAACTCATTTAATTTTTATGCTCTAAATGTAATTTTGTATACTAGGGTTTTTACCCTTATTTGACTGTGCAATAGAAATCTTTACTGTTTAAATTTATCTTTCATTAATGTTATTATTATAACTTAATCTGTTATTCCTTCATATTATAATTATTTATTTACAAGCTCAGATATTCGAGCAAGGGTTTTTCCTATAGGTGACCTGTGTATAAAATAATTTCTTTATTTTATTCTTTAAGTTTTTGTTCCATAATAATTTTTAATTTAATTGTTGTCACTGTATAGTGTTATTTTTCCAATGTTATCTTTCACTGTCCTTTAAGGACTATAATAATATGCAATAGTTTTATTGTTCAAAATATTAAATAATCCAAAACCTTGGATTATTGTTTAAGTGATTATTATTTACCATGTTAATGCTATGAAGGTTTCAACCCTGTACTTTCTTTTATAATTAACTTTTGTTTAAATTATTTAAATGAATTAGTTCTTTTATAAATAATATTTATTAAATGTTATTTACCATTGCATTCAGTCTATTTTATTTAAATAAACATATAGATAGGTTTGCTATTGTTCCTTGTTACAATGTTCTACATTGTTGTAGTTAATTTATTTATAGAAAATAACTATACTAGTATTACCCTACTTCAAATATGAACATTTGTAGACATGGTTAGATAATATGAACAATAGAATAAACTATGTAAAACAACTTTATTCTTTCTTCACAGAAACAAATGAGTGCTTTATCTAAGTTAATTCTTTTGCCTCTGTTACAGATTAATAGTATAATTTTACAAAATAAAGTTTTGTATAAGAATAATAACCTATTTGCTGGAATAACTTGCTAATGAAATAAACCTGCTACCTGTAAAGTATTAAGGTTGTTTCTTTGCTAGCATTCTTATTACAACAGTATGGTTTAAACAGTAAACTTAACTAGACAAGTTAATATTCTTTCCTGAAAACAACTATATGCAGAAATAAATTATTTCATTATTCTGAACTACATAATAACTCTATTCAATCCAGATTTCTATCATATCCTTCTTCTATTTTAAAATATACTGCCTATGCTAGAGTACGGTCTGGTCCATTCCAGACGTGGAAAAACACAGGTTAGGATTATTTTCATCAATTACGGATTCAATATTTCAAATAACTAAAGGTATACAATCTCTATCAGATCACTACAAAACTTTTAATCATTCATTAATCATTCAGTCTCAGATATAAACTTTTAACACAGTAAAATAAAAGACTGTAGAACCTGTTTAAGCTGGACAACAACAGCGTTGGGAGGTCGTTCCTCCCTACCAACTCCTGGAGAGCGCTCAAACAGCATCTTCTCAGGACCCTCGAGCCTGTTCCTGGTCTCCTTGACTGAGAACTGGTGGAGCAAGCAACAAAATACTAGTCCAATGACTCAGTAATCACTCTGCACTCAGCAGTAAGATCCTTCAGCTAAAAACTGCACTAAATCACTTTATGCAGTTTACCCCTCAAACACCTTCCACAAATTCCCTTCCCAATGAACTCCTCTGAAGTACCTTCACCTGAATGAACACTTCTCTGGAATGAGCAGCCTGAGCTCTCTTCAATGGGCATTTTTATTAAGATTGCCTAGGTCTTTTTTGGGTCAGTTGTCATTAATTGAGCCACCTGCTCTGATCCCACTTTCTTGGGGGATCATGACCCCAAATGTAGGGAGGTTGCCACCTGTAACATTGAAAGTGTTTGAGGATGCTGCCACTTGTCTATTTTCTCTCCACCCAGTCTCTCCCACCAACTTGACCAGTAAACAGTCTTTTAATAGCTCTCCCAAGCTGTTGTCTCCACTTTTATTTATTTCTAATTAAAATATTCAAAATTACATTCAACATCCTTGACTCTGCTGAGTCATCAATTACAACTTAGCATAAAATTTATCATATTGTCTTGAAATAAAATCAAATATGATAATATTATTTTTGCAAAATTGGGGCATGTGACATACACACCCACTTGGAATATAACATCGTCCTCAATGTTATTTATTCTTCATCCTCAGAATTCCCCTCGAACAGAATTGGATATGCATCTCACATTTTATTTTCCAACTCCCAGGTGGCTTCCTCTGGACTAAGGTGCTTCCATTTCACCTTCACCTGTCCAATGGTGCGGTTCCGAAGTGTGATCTCCCTCCGCTCGAGGATACAATCTGGTTCCACAAGAAAATCTCCTTCTGGTTCCACCTGTACATCATTCCAGTTAACAACATGAGTAGCATCATGGACATATTTCTTTAATATGGAAATGTGAAAAAACATTATGTACTCTTAAATTGGGTGGTAATGCTAATTGATAAGCTACTTGACCAACCCTAGACAGAATTTCAAATGGACCACAGTAACGAGGTGCCAATTTTGCACAAATCCCTAGTCTCAGAGAGCTATTTTTGGGCCTTACCTTGAAGAACACATGTTCACTTACTTGAAACTCCTTTGGAGTTCTTTTTAAGTCTGCTTGACTTTTGTGCCGATCCTGTGCTACTTTCATATTTCCCTACACTTGTTTTACAATTTCTTCCATTTATTTTAACAATTCTGGACCTAATACCAATCTATCCACTAGATTACTCCAAGAGATAGGAGTATTACATTTCCATCCATATAAAATTTCAAAAGGACTAAATCTGGCTCATGTCTGATAATTATTATTATAAGCAAATTCTACCAGATGTAAATAATCTTCCCATTTACCTGGCTGGTCTTTCACATACATTCTTAATAGATCTTCCAGTACTTGGTTTACTCTTTCAGTTTGTCCATCTGTTTGAGGTGGAAAGAAGTACTAAAATTTAATGTAGTGTTTAACCCTTTAAACAAAGACTTTCAAAAGTTTCCTGTAAATTTAGGATCTCTATCTGAGATTATGACTTTTGGTACTCCATGCAATCGAAAAATCTGTTTTAGAAAAATATCAGCTATGTTTGCAGCTTTATAAGTAGTTTTAACAGGTATAAAATGAGTTGCTTTGCTTAACTTATCAACTACCACCATGATAGAATCATTCTGATTTTGATTTCTAGGCAACCCAGTAATAAAATCTAGACTAATTATCTCCTATTTCCAGCTAGGAATGGGTAATGGCTGAAGCAAACCAGCTGGGTGTTGATGTTCAGTTTTTACCTGTTGACATTCAAAACACCTAGCAATTTATTCTGCTACTTCAGTTTTCATATTTGGATAAAAAATATTGTTTTCTTAACATAGTTATAGTCTTTTGATAACCTGAATGTCTTAAATATGGAGTTTTATGAATTTCATCTAGAATTAACAGCTTAACTTTAGGTACGTTAGGTACATATATTCTATCTTTATACAGTAAAAATTCCTTTTCATTTAAAATGTAACCTTTTCTTAAGTTTTTTGTTGGATTTTCTTTAGTTTTAGCTTGTAAACTCTGGTAAATTTCATCGTGTTCTATTCCTTCTTTAAACTATTCATCCAAATCTGTAGCATAGGTGTTGATAGCTGCTACAAAATTTAGCCTTGCATTTCTACTTAATGCATCAGCAACTTTATTTTTTTTTCCTTTTATATGCTGAATTTCAAAATCATATTCACTTAAGAAGGCTAACCACCTAGCTTGTATGGCATTTAGATTAGGTTGATCTAACAGATACTCCAATCCTTTATTATCAGTCATTAAAATAAATTTTCTTCCAATTAGGTGATGTCGCCACATCTTTAAGGCTTGTATTACAGTTGCTAATTCTAGATCATATGTTGCATAATTATTTTCATGAACTTTTAACTTTCTAGACTCATAGGCAATAACATGCCTTTCTTGAGTCAGAACACCGCCTAAGCCATCATTACAGGCGTCAATGCACACTACATATTCTTTATTAGGATCAGCTATTCTTAAAATAGGTGCACTGGTTCATAAAGTTTTTAACTTTTTAAATCTTTCTTCACATTTTTTATTCCAGTCGAACTTCTTTTCCTTCTTCTGCAAGGAAGTTATCAGATTTGCTATCCTCAAAAAACCTTCAATGAACCTCCAGTAGTAACCGGTAATGCCCATAAAAGATCGAACATCCATCACATCCTTAGGAACCAGCCAATCTTCGATTGCCCTTATCTTTTCAGGATCTATGGAAATTCCTTCCTTGGTCACCACATGACCTAAATACTGAATCTTATCCTTGAAGAAATCGCATTTACTAAACTTTGTGAAGAGTTGATGATCTCGCAACTCTTGCAAAACAATTTTTAGATGTTCTTTATGTTCTTCTTCAGTTTTTTAATAGATTAGAATGTCGTCGATAAATACAACCACAAAATTATCTAAATACTTATGCATAACGTTGTTCATTAAACACATGAAAACAGCTAGGGCATTGGTAAGTTCGAATGGCATTACAAAAATTCGTAATGACCATATCTAGTTCTGAAAGTTGTCTTAAAGATGTCTTCATTTTTAATCCTTACTTGATGATATCCAGATCTCAAATCTATTTTCGAAAACACCGTGGCTTCATGTAGTTGATCAAACAGATCATCTATGCGGGGCAACAGATATCTATTTTTGATGGTCATCTTATTTAACTGACGGTAATCTATGCAAACTCGTATGGTTCTGTCTTTCTTCTTAACAAAGATGACAGGTGCCCCCCAAGGAGACAAACTTTGTCGAATATACATTTTATCAATTAATTATTTTAATTGAGATTTTAATTCATTACGTTTGAGTATGTTAATTCGATAAGGGGCCTTTGAGTTGAGTACTACACCCAGTACCAGCTCAATGGTGAAATCCAATTCCCTTTTCGGAGGTAATCCTGAAATTTCTTCTAGAAATACATCAACATATTCTCTTAAGACTGGTATGTCTTCCACCTTTAACTTATCTGTTTTAATTAGAATTTCCTCATCAGTTATTGTTACTGCATAAGCTTTACATCCCTTTCTAATAGCTCTCTTAAGCTGTAGGGAATAAATCTGCCTTATGGTGGTTTTTCTAGGGATTCCTTTAACACTTTATGGTTTTTCATCACTGTTTAAACATGTGAAAGTTTTATCATAACAGTTTAGAATTACTCTATGTTGTTCTAACCAATCCATACCAATCAGCAAATCATAAGAACCAAGAGGCAAGACATTAATCTTGACAATAGTTTCAAAATGATCCATAGCTATTGCACATTCTTTTACAAAACAAGTTACCTTTCTTTAAGCACCAGTGGCTAACTGAACTAACCAAGAATTCTCAAATTTTTCAACAGATAACTTACATTTTTCTACTATTTGAGGTGCAATATAACTGAGACTAGCTCCTGGATCAATCAAAATAGTTACAGGGGTCTGATTTATCATACCTTCTACTTCCACCATGGAAGTCTGATATTCAGCTTGTCGATTCTCCAAGGCTGCATTGATTCTTGGCATGGTCCTCACTAGTTCCCCAACGGTCATCTCCTCATGTATGGTATGAATGTTGCTAACCATCTTCTTCTGCTTTGGACAGACTGAAGCATAGTGTGGGGCCATTACACTCCCAACACTTGATAGGCTCTTTAATCTCAAAGTTCTTGGTAAAATTTCTATGATTATTTGCAAATTCCTTACCTTTAGAATTATTCTGGTTGTTGGGTGTATTGTTCTTATTTCCTTGGAAGTTCTTGTTATTAGGATAATTTCTGGCCTTATTGTTCTTAGAATTTCTATTAGGCACAAAATCCTTCTTCTTTTGTTCAAACTGATTATTATTTTTCTTAGCCTTCCAGTTGGCCAAGCTTTCTTTCTTCTGATTCTTCTCAAAATAGAAGTTAGCTTTTCTCATAGCTTCGTCCAAGGTCTTTGGGTTATCATATTCAATCCTATCCTTAATATGATAAGGTAAATAGTTGAGGAATCGATGTGCCTTTGGTTTCTCATCTACAAGGTATGGTACATACCTAAGTAGACTTAAGAACTTGTTGTTCATATCTTTCATTGTCATTGATCCTAACTTCAGCTCATAAAATTCATTTGCTCTTTCCTCATAATATTGCTCAGACAGAAATTTCTTTTTGAAATACCTCTTAAAGGTACTCCAGTTTACATTTTTCTCTTTTATTCCCTTAACTCTTTTCAAGTCCTGCCACCAAATGTCAGCCTTTCCTAAGGGGTTATAAATAGCCATTCTAGCCTTTAACTGATTAGAATAGTTAAATATTTGGAAGTACTTCTTCATCCTAGATAAATAGGATTCAGCTTCCTCCCCCTTCTCAGTCTCTCCATTAAATATTGGTGGTTTTATCTTTTTGAATTCCCCGAAAATCTCCTCATAAGGTTTGTATTTCCTCTTTTTAGTGTTCTGATTATCATCACTACTGTCACTAGTAGAATGGTAATTTTGTTGTTCACCAAACACTTCAGAAGACGAACTACTTTCATTTTTAGTATGTTTCATCTTTTTAGATTTATGTTGATGACTTGTATCATCTGATTCTGTTTTTCTACCCCTACCCTCAGTTTGAAACTTTTTAGTTAGGAACTGATTCAGCTCTTCTTGAGCCCTCAGAATCCTTTCATTTTCTCGTTTTACAGACTCCATTTCAGTTTTTAGGTCTTTTACAATTTGTAACAATTCTGAGGAATTGGTAGTTAAATCCTCTGGTATAGGATCTCTTGGTAGATTTCTTGTTTCAGTAACTGGAGATTCCTCCTCTGCATACTCTTCCAGCCTTTCCATACCTGTCTATTAAACTTTAGAAAACAATTCTCCGTTGAATAACATTTAAAAGCAAAATACGTCAGCATAATAATTTCGTTTACTGTTTCCTAAAAGCTAGTTGGGCTTCATCAATTCCTAGCGTTTGAACATTGTGCTTTGATACCACATGTCAAAACCCCAAATTTTCACAAAAATTTAAAATTTTGAAAAAACATAAAATGCTGAGACTGTGGTTTACTAACAGCTAACAGTTAGCTATAAAAGAAACAGTTACCAGATTAGTTTATACATAATCTTGATTAAGTTAACTCAGCATTCTACTTTTTGATACAATGTTAGGTTTAACTTGTGCAATATTTCTTCTTGCAGTTTGCTGATGAGTTTTAATTTGCTACAAGTAGGTGGAAATGTCTTTGGATTCTGGGGCTTACATAGCGTTTAAGCTAATGTGGAAAGCTTGTTGAAATATTGTAACTTCGAAGAATATTCTATATGTATCTTTTTGTGGGCCTCGATGGTCCTACCGAGAGAACCACTTGTATTACATTGTACCCCAATGATCCTAATCGAAAGAACTAATAAGAGTCATGAGGTAGTCCCCTCTAATTGTAAAGGTGGGTCATCAGCACCCCAGTGTGGTTACTTGAGCCTCCATGTGTAACTCGAGCCTACATGATTTAACTCGAGCCTACATGTCAAATGAGTTAACTTAAGTAAACGGATGAATATAAATAGAGGTGTAGTGCTTCTCATTTGTGACACACACTCTCACTTGTGTAACGCATTAGTGGAGAAGAGAAGTAGCTGGAGAAGGAGGAGGATCAGGCTTTGATCTCCTTGTTGGTTTCATCTTTTATCTTTTTGGGGCATCTATATTGAGGAAGATTTTGCTGGGTTTTTCCCTTTAGGTTTTTCCCAGGATAAATCTATGTGTTCCTTTTGTATGGTTTTGCTTGTCTACCTTTCAGTGATCCTGTTTATATGCTTTTGTTATAAAAATGAAATGAAATACTGATGTCTTAGCTAAGCATATGGAAATTTAACATGGTATCAGAGCTAACCTGAGAAGAAGACATTGTACAGCTATAGAAGCTAGGGCTTCTTACTTTTTGGGTCTCTCTCCACAATCCATCAGCAAAAGTATGCTAGGCTGACTCTCCATTGAAGGCCGCATCTTTTTGTCGAAGCAGAATTCGATTCTGAGCATTTTCAGTCTTCGATGCGGAAATTAGGGCTTTCTACAGAAGAGGAATTTTTGAGTGATACCAGCATAGGATTGTTCTCCTCATCAAAACCTAATTTTAGAGACTTGGATCAAGAAATTTGGTCGGGTGAAACTCTAGGAAAGTCAAACCCTAGTTTGACCCCTAGCTAGAAAAAACCCTAAGTACTAAAACAGATAAGTTTTGGTACATTCGCTATATCTAAATATTGGTGAAAGTTCAGGGGCTGAAAATTGTAGGGGCCTAATATCAAATCCTGATGTACACTGTGTCCAAATTTCAGCCTCATATTCGCTATATTATGGGAGATATTATCCCTCCAAGTTAGGGTTCTAGCCTCTTCCAGAATTCATCCCTAAACAGGACACCTGGGGAGAATTGCAATATCTTGGGCTACAGAGGTCCAAATTGAATTCTTGAAGCTTTCCTATAAATTGCACGGACTTTGGTTTTAGTGGTCCAAATATCAGACTCAAAAGATGAACCAGTGACACGTGTCATGCCGTACAACTTCTCTGTTCTGAACAGTCCTGTAACAGGTCACCTTGGGAAAAGGATCATAAATCCCAAATGGTAAAACTAATTCTAATGAAACCTATGGTGTTGGATCAGGGACATGTGAGGTTAGCTTCATGCCAAATTTAAAACACATAGGATTAGTAATTTCGAAGATATCACAGAAACAGTAACAGGCATTTCTGCAGAAGAAATTGGAAATCTAGGGCTTCCTATTATGGGAGCTTCCCTCCACTGTTTTCAGAAAAGGAGTACATTGGACAGCTCCATTTGAAGAGATATATTTTTCTATCCAATCAGATCTGAAAGATTCCAATTTTTAAAATTAGGGTTTCTGTGACAAACCCTAGATCAGCGAGCTTCGGAACCAAGACGGACACCTCAAATCGGTAAGATCTAATCCTTTGCTATTTTCATTTGAGGTTCTGATTTCAAAGTGATCTATCACATTAGCTTGATGATAAGCTTGGTGAAGTTGACAAATTCCAAGCCTAGAAGTATATGATCTCTCTGAAGAAAATGGTTTGGACACCTACATGAGTATAGAGGTTCCAGTTCCAGAGGAAGATGAGGCTAGAAACCTTACACAAGAAGAACTTGGTCAAGGCCAAGAAGATCATTGCTGATTCAGTCATGAATCAAATTGTACCACAAGTGTCTCCCCAAAGACACCGAAGATGTTTGATTCCTTGACCAAGCTATTTGAAGATAAGAACTTAAATCAGAAGATGGCTTTGAGAAAACAGTTGAAGAATGTGAAGATCCAGAATGCAGAACAACTTGAAGCGGTAGAAGAAGAAGTGGAGAATGCAGAAGTGGTGATAGCCACCTTGAATGGCCTCCCAGGATCATGGGATTCATTCATGCAAAGAATGTGTGCCAGAAGGAAGTAATTACTTTCAACAGACTTTGGGAAGAAGAATAAGCTCGTCTCATAAGAAGAGAAGAAGTAAGATGGAAGCAATTGAAGATCAAGCTCTCACCATTCAAAGAAGATCCCTCAAGCGATGAGGAATATGAAGAACTCAATTCTTAAAGAACCTTTTATCCATCTTATCATCTGGATAAGAAATGATGATTTCATGAATGAAGAAGATGATGAAGCAGAATGATCAAGAAGGAGTCTACCCATGAAACAAACAAAAGATAAGTATTCAATTGTCATTTCATGATATTGTTTTGTTATACATTTGATTATATTCAATTGATGTGTTATGCATGATATATTGTTTGCATTAATGACTGTATACTACTAATATGCATGTGATGGGTAAGTAGCTCATGGTGCTATACAACTCTCCATTGCTACTTATCAAACCTCTTTGCTGACAATCTCAATCTCAATAATGTCATGGTGGAGATGGAAGGCATCTAGAAAGTTTACGTGAGATATGGATGAATGTTGTATTGACTAAACAGTTGCATGATGCATAAGAATTTGTCGTTATGCATATGTTTTATGAAATAGTTCTAACCATGCAACTGGTGCATTTGAATTGTAGGAAAGGTCATGAACAACCTCCTACAAGAAAAGAAGGATGAGACTTGTTCCGAAGAACAAGTGATGACAATTCAAGATTCACTCCAATAAACATGAATCTAAAGCTCCCAGGGTCAAAGACACCATGACGGAAGAAAGAGCTTCAGAGAGTGGTAGATCCACCTTGAAGGATGAAGACCACCATGGGTACAAGAGATAACTCAAGATGAATAAAAGAA
>LPNX010792805.1:150699-193059 GCA_001517045.1 Pseudotsuga menziesii | reverse complement strand
TTACCAAGAGTAAAGTGGGTTCCAACCTTCAAGGTTGAATGCAGAAGACTAGGATATGTTGATGACCTGAGAAGACAAACTCATAGAAGATGTTATGATACTTGGGATATAGTACTCAAACCAGAAAGCAAGAATGTGGTATCTTCCAAACGTATTTGCAAGATAAGATATGTTGCTAGAGGTTTCTATAACAAAGAGGGAATTAATTATGAAGAGACACTTACTCTAGGAAGCAAGGTACACTTCCTTCAAAACTATCATGGTAGTTTCTTCCATGATGAAGTAAAGACAAGCCTTCCTTAATGGTATGATTGAGGAAGAGTTTTACATCGAATAGTCACGAGGATTTGAAGTTGAAGACAGATGGAATCAAGTATGCAAGTTGAAGAAGGCCCTCTATGGCCTGAAGCAAGCTCCCAAAGCTTGGTATGGAAGAATAGATAGTTTCCTGATGAGCATGGGCTTTTCCAAGAGTAAAGTCGATCCTAACCTTTCCTACAAGGTTGTAGATATGTACTTGTCATTCTATTACTATATGTGGATGACTTATTCTTGACAAGGAATGAGAAACAGATCATGGAAAGCAAGAAGAAACTAGCAGAAGAATTTGAGATGAAAGACCTTGGGTTAATGCATTATTTCCTAGGTCTGGAAGTATGGCAAAGTTCAGAAGGAATCTTTCTCAACCAGGGAAAGTATGTGGTAGAGATATTGAAGATATTCAATATGTTGGAATGCAAAGTCATGGCCACACCCATGGACTCCAACCTGAAGCTGTTAGTTGATGACTCATTAGAGTTAGTGGATGTGACTCACTACAGATAGATCATTGGGTCATTGATGTACTTAACAAATACCAGACCAGACATTTGTTTTGCTATGAACACCTTAATTCAATATCTTGTTCAACTAAGACGGGTTCACCTAGTAGCTGCAAAATATGTGATGAGATATCTGAAAGGGACTATAGACTTTGGTCTATACTATGATGGTAGCCATGAGTATAGATTGTATGGCTACACAGATGCAGATTGGGTTGGAAGTATCTCAGACAAGAAAAGCACATCAGGTATATGCTTTTGTTTGAGGTCTGCTATGAGTTCATGGTTTAGCAGGAAACAGTCCAGTGTTTCTCTTAGCACGGTTGAAGCATAATACATAGCAGATTGCTCTACTAAGTTGTGAAGCCATATGGCTTCAGAAGATGATATCAGGTCTCTTTGACCTGAAGATGGACACTACAATGATTCTATGTGATAACCATAGTTGTGATGACAAAGAACCCTGTGTTCCGATGTAACACGTAGAAATCCGGTATTTCTACATACAAGATAAGATGCAGATGATGATACTGTAGATGCAAATGATGGTGATTTAGTATTTCTATACTGAATATAGAGATGATGATGTTTCAATATTCCCATACTGAAGATATAGATGATGATGATTTCAGTATTCCCATACTAAAGATATAGATGATATTTCAGTATTTACATATTGTAGATATAGATGGTGGTGATGTCGTATTTCTATACTAAATATAGAGATGATGATGCTTTCAGTATTTCTATACTGAAGATAGAGATGAAGATGCTTTTAGTATTCACATACTGGAGATACAGATGGTGATAGATCAGTATTCAAATACTGAAGATGTAGATGATGATGTACTGACGAAGCCTCTGCCTCAAGTAGAGTTCGAACACTTTCAAGACAAGCTTGGTGTTGTTCGGAAAGGCCTTCCTCGAAAGGGGGAGTACTGATGTTGCAGTGGGATTGTATCATCCCTGGGAATTTTCCCTAAAGTGATCTGGAGACCTCGGTCCTTGAGAATGAAGAGGGATTGTATCATCCTGGGACATCTGTCCATAATAGATCCGGTGACCTCGGTCCTCGAGAACGTGGTAGGATTGTATCATCCCTGGGCACTTGCCCTAACTTTGATCCAGAGACCTCGGTCTTCGAGAATGAAGAGGGATTGTATCATCCCGGGACATCTGTCCATAATAGATCCGATGACCTCGGTCCTCGAGAATGTGGTAGGATTGCATCATCCTTGGACATAGTCCTAAAGTGATAGGGACTGATTCTCCCGTAATCAATCCGGTGGCTTCGGTCCTCAAGAATGTGGTAGGATTACATCATCCTTGGACATATTCCTAAAGTGATAGGGACTGATTCTCCCGTAATCAATCCGGTGGCTTCAATCCTCGAGAATGTGGTAGGATTGCATCATCCTTAGACATAGTCCTAAAGTGATAGGGACTGATTCTCCCGTAATCAATCCAGTGGCTTCGGTCCTCGAGAATGTGGTAGGATTGCATCATCCTTGGACATAGTCCTAAAGTGATAGGGACTGATTCTCCCGTAATCAATCCGGTGGCTTCGGTCCTCAAGAATGTGGTAGGATTACATCATCCTTGGACATATTCCTAAAGTGATAGGGACTGATTCTCCCGTAATCAATCCGGTGGCTTCAATCCTCGAGAATGTGGTAGGATTGCATCATCCTTAGACATAGTCCTAAAGTGATAGGGACTGATTCTCCCGTAATCAATCCAGTGGCTTCGGTCCTCGAGAATGTGGTAGGATTGCATCATCCTTGGACATAGTCCTAAAGTGATAGGGACTGATTCTCCCGTAATCAATCCGGTGGCTTCGGTCCTCAAGAATGTGGTAGGATTACATCATCCTTGGACATATTCCTAAAGTGATAGGGACTGATTCTCCCGTAATCAATCCGGTGGCTTCAATCCTCGAGAATGTGGTAGGATTGCATCATCCTTAGACATAGTCCTAAAGTGATAGGGACTGATTCTCCCGTAATCAATCCAGTGGCTTCGGTCCTCGAGAATGTGGTAGGATTGCATCATCCTTGGACATAGTCCTAAAGTGATAGGGACTGATTCTCCCATAATCAATCCGGTGGCTTTGGTCCTGGAGAATGTGGTAGGATTGCATCGTCCTTGGACTTAGTCCTAAAGTGATAGGGACTGATTCTCCCGTAATCAATCCGGTAACTTCGGTTGTCGAGAATGTGGTGGGATTGTATCATCCCTGGACTTTAAGTCCAAAAGTGATCCAAAGACTTTTTCGTCTTTGAGTTGTGGATTGCAGGTTGTTGCTGATGATGATGATGCCGTACTGATCAAAAGATCAGAGTATGATGATGATGACGTACTGATCGAAAGAACAGAGTATGATGATGATGACGTACTGATCTAAAAGATCAGAGTATGATGATGACGCACTATGATTATGATGTTTCTGATCGAAAGATCATAGTATGATGATGATGTTTCTGATCGAAAGATCAGAGTATGTTGATGATGTTTCTGATCAAAAGATCAGAGTATGATGATGATGTTTCTATGTTGATGATGTTTCTGATCGAAAGATCAGAGTATGATGATGATGTTTCTGATCGAAAGATCTGAATGTGATGATGATTATGATCGACAGATCAGAATATGATGATGATGATGTTGCTGCTGATCGAAAGGTCAAGGTGCTGAAGATGTTGTTGCTGATCGAAAAGTCAAAGTGCTAAAGATGTTGCTGATCGAAAGGTCAAAATGCTGAAGATGTTGTTGCTGATCGAAAGGTCCAAGTGCTGAAGATGTCGTTGATAATTGAAAGATCAAAATGCTGAAGATGTTGTGGATCAAAGACAGAAGATGTTGTTGATGATGAAGACTGAAGATTGAAGATGAATACTACATGATGTTGAAAAGATTCCAATGATTTATAGATGTGTTACCCTGTTGATGTTGATGATGTCCCCTCTCTCTACTCTTGTTGTTGTTGATGTTGTTGTAGAATACCCTTCTCGTTAAGGGGGAGTGTTGAAATATTGTAACTTCGAAGAATATTCTATATGTATCTTTTTGTGGCCCCCGATGGTCCTACCGGGAGAACCACTTGTATTACATTGTACCCCGATGCTCCTAAATGGAAGAACTAATAAGAGTCATGAGGGTCCCCTCTAATTGTAAAGGTGGGTCATCAGCACCCCAGTGTGGTTACTTGATCCTACATGTGTAACTCGAGCCTACATGTCAAATGAGTTAACTTAAGTAAACGGGTGAATATAAATAGAGGTGTAGTGCTCCTCATTTGTGACACACACTCTCACTTGTGTAGTGCATTAGTGGAGAAGAGAAGTAGCTGGAGAAGGAGGAGGATCAGGCTTTGATCTCCTTGTTGGTTTTATCTTTTATCTTTTTGGGGCATCTATATTGAGGAAGCTTTTGCTGGGCTTTTCCCTTTAGGGTTTTCCCAGGATAAATCTTTGTGTTCCTTTTGTATGGTTGTGCTTGTCTATCTTTCAGTGATCCTGTTTATATGCTTTTGTTATGAAAATGAAATGAAATACTGATGTCTTCGCTAAGCATATGGAAATTTAACAAAGCTTACTTGTTCTTACAGGTTTTACAGGTATGAATGATCGAGTAACGTTTTTAATTTCATAAAGCATCCAGCAATATTTCTATTTGCAAAACAATAAGCTGAGTAATAAGCTGTTATATATCAAGCTACTTCTGTGAGGTATAACAAGTAGTTTTGTTCCCTTCAATAATTCTTGTCAACGAAGTACATGTAAATGAGTTTCTTTCTTAAATGTAAGTAGCAACAGTAAATACTTTCCTTGGTTCACAACCGGTGATCTTGTTGTAAGTTACTTCTACTTTAGAGTGCATAACCTGTAATGCTATAATAATTGTTCTATTAGTATTATACATTATCAACCTATAATATTAGTATAACCAACTGCTTGATATTCATCTTCTGTAATGAAGATTACTGCCTGTAAGGTTCTAAAATTATGTTACTAATTAAAAGCATGGTGAAAATATTAGTACATGCCATGTTTGAGTAAAATGACCAGAAGCTATTAAATTTTCATTGATCTGAGCTATGTAAAGAATTTATAAAAGTGTCTCCATATAACACATAGCCAACATCTTAGTTTTTGCCACCAACTAAATTTATGGTTTTCTATGATACTCACCAACACACATAAACTATCTTGTTTATAAGATATCCACGTTTAACAGTAATTCAGATTATAAACAAGTAAAATTTATAGAGTTCACGATTCTATTAATACTATGTTGTGTAAATTTATAAAGTCACAACATAAATGTTGGTAGCAAAAATATTAGCCATGCTTAGACTATTAGGAATACTTTATAATGAAAATCATAGTTTGCTAGGTGATTAAATAGCCTTTTACTTGGTATCTCCCAAAGTATCATATGATTTCTCCATAAACCAAGTCAATGATAAGCACAAGGCTTACCAATAATCATAACGTAATATTGGTGCTATGAAGAAATGGATATATGGTTAACGATGATCTAAATCTTTCATATATGCATTACTTTGGGCAAAACTATAGTTAATAATGTTGCATCGATTGCTAGGTCAACGTATAGCTTAATATGGATAACATAGTAATTATAAAGTTCACGTTATAACTTGATATTGTAAAAGAATGAGGCATTAGACCACTCCATCGATTGGTTTATGGGTAAGGTTTTGTGTTATAAAACATAGGTATGCAATCATCATAGTTCTGAACTATATGATGACGATATGTTAAACTTGACAACGATCCGAGGGTTCATGGTTCTATGCCCAAGCAACCGTAGATTGACATACATATAAGATCATGGAACATTAAAAATATTTGAAAGAAAATAATACTTGCATGAATGTTCATTGATTATGATATAAATCATTGCAAATCATTGCATGCAGGTGACTATAGCATCGACCCACTGCATGGTTAAAAATCTAAGTGACCACGTGTTTTCTTCTCGGCCAAGTGTTGGAAGTATAAAAGTTGTTGCAACCCTACTCTTTGTTATTCACCTCCGTGGTTCTCGATCCTTTGGGCCACTCTGTAATTGTTTCCATGGCCGCCATGCTTACCCTTCTATTTAATAGATGAGCTCTGAGTCCTGATTTAAATCGTTCAGTTTATCTCTTTCATTCTCAGACTCTTGTTCGCACTATGAGTTTTACCTTTGCAAGAGTTTGTTGAGAGTTGTGACTTAAGGCTTATGGCCTGGCCTGTGAGTGGATTCTGGCTCGTTCCTCTGTGACCTGCCTACAGGGATAGTCTAAAAATTTGCTTGTTGTTGTTACAGCTTTGTTCTCATGCTTTGCATTGTGGTGACAGTTCTAGCTTCGCTGTCTAGTTCTTGCCTGGCCGTTGCTCAAATTTCTTCTTGTTGCTGTTAGCAGTGGCTTGTGCATGCATCTATATTGTCTCTGTCACAAGGAGTATGAAGGTCTGGCTCTTTGTCTCGCTGGTGGCGGTGCTACTGTTTCTCGGTGGCTACATATCCTTCACTCCCAGGTATGAAATTGTTTTTAAAAGTTTTTAAGACTTAACCTTAATTCAGTTTACATTATGAAGCATATTTTAATTGTCGTGGTTTCTCCTCCTTATAGGTAACAGTTCGCACCTCTCATGGCAGCTAGTACATTCGAGTAAGACCGGCTCTCTAGCTATGGGTAAGCCCTGGTTAACCAATGGCATTCCATACTTGTTCAGTCCTTAAGGAACAGTTATCGGTTGGAAAGTTACAACCTGCTAGTGACCCTTCATGGGTTACTGTTCTTCGATCTACTTGTTTAGTTTTTGTTAAACCCTTGCTTCAAGCAGGGTACTCTGGCTCAAGCCGTGACTTGTAAATGGTGTTTTACTTATTTATGTATACTGTTATGTTAATAGATCTTGCGGCCTGTCAAGCCATACTTTGTTTATTCTTAAAGCATACAGATTATCTCTTTTGAGCTCGAACTCATTCAATTTTTATACTATAAATGTAATTTTGTATACTAGGGTTTTTACCCTTATTTGAGCAATGGTTATTCCTTCCTATTATAATTATTTATTTACAAGCTCGGATATTCGAGCAATGGTTTTTCCTGTAGGTGACCTGTGTATAAAATAATTTCTTTATTTTATTCTTTAAGTTTTAGTTCCATAATAATTTTTAATTTAATTGTTGTCACTGTATATAGTGTTATTTTTCCAATGTTATGTTCAAAATACTAAATAATCCATAACCTTGGATTATTGTTTAACTGATTATTATTTACCATGTTAATGCTATGAGGGTTTCGACCATGTACTTTCTTTTATAATTAACTTTTGTTTAAATTATTTAAATGAATTAGTTCTTTTATAAATAATATTTATTAAATGTTATTTACCATTGCATTCAGTCTATTTTATTTAAATAAACATATAGATAGGTTTGTTATTGTTCCTTGTTACAATGTTCTACATCGTTGTAGTTAATTTATTTATAGAAAATAACTATACTAGTATTACCCTACTTGAAATATGAACATTTGTAGACATGGTTAGATAATATGAACAATAGAATAAACTATGTAAAACAACTTTATTCTTTCTTCACAGCAACAAATGAGTGCTTTATCTAAGTTAATTTGTTTGCCTCTATTACAGATTAATAGTATAATTTTACAAAATAAAGTTTTGTATAAGAATAATAACCTATTTACTGGAATAACTTGCTAATGAAATAAACCTGCTACCTATAAAGTATTAAGGTTATTTCTTTGCTAGCATTCTTATTACAATAGTCTAGTTTAACCAATAAACTTAACTAAACAGGTTAATATTCTTTCCTGAAAACAACTATATGCAGAAATAAATTATTTCATTATTCTGAACTACATAATAACTCTATTCAATCCAGATTTCTATCATATCCTTCATCTATTTTCAAATATACTGTGTGTGCTAGAGTACGGTCTGGTCCATTCCAGACGTGGAAAAACATAGGTTAGGATTATTTTCATCAATTACATATTCAATATTTCAAATAACTAAAGGTTTACTATCTCTATCAGATCACTACAAAACTTTTAATCATTCATTAATCATTCAGTCTCAGATATAAACTTTTAACACAGTAAAATAAAAGACTGTAGAACCTATTTAAGCTGGACAACAACAACATTGGGGGGGCGTTCCTCCCTACCAACTCCTGGAGAGCGCTCAAACAGCGTCTTCTCAGGACCCCCGAGCCTGTTCTCGGTCTCCTTGGCTAAGAACTGGTGGAGCAAGCAACAAAATACTAGTCCAATGACTCAGTAATCACTCTGCACTCAATAGTAAGATCCTTCAGCTGAAAAGATGCACTATATCACTTTCTGCAGTTTACCCCTCAAACACCTTCCATAAATTCCCTTCCTAATGAAATCCTCTGAAGTACCTTCACCTAAATGAACACTTCTCTGGAATGAGCAGCCTCAGCTCTCTTCAATGGGCATTTTTATTAATATTTCCTAGGTATTTTTTGGGTCAGTTGTCATTAATTGAGCCACCTGCTCTGATACCACTTTCTTAGGGGATCATGACCCCAAATGTAGGGAGGTTGCCACCTGCAACATTGGAAGTGTTTGAGGATGCTGCCACTTGTCTATTTGCTCTCCACCGAGTCTCCTCCACCTACTTGACCAGTAAACACTCTTTTAACATCTCTCCCAAGCTGTTGTCTCCACTTTTATTTATTTATAATTAAAATATTCAGAATTACATTCAACATCCTTGACTCTGCTGAGTCATCAATTACAACTTAGCATAAAATTTAACATATTGCCTTGAAATAAAATCAAATATGATAATATTATTTTTGCAAAATTGGGGCATGTGACATATTCCTAAGTACCTTCTTATATATCCTATGGTTAATGATGGAAACCAAGCTGACCAAATCGACTCCCTTCTACCCCAAAACCAATGTGTAGACAAAGGTGGCCAACAAGATGATTGTGCATATCTTTAGAATGTATGACTCCAACCATTCATGCAGTTGGAATGAGAGCCTTCCTTATGTTCGACAAAGCTACAACAAATCCCTTCATAGCTTTATAAGCCACAACTCTTTTGAGGTATGCTTGGGGTTCCAGCCATTCTCCTTAATTGATGTAGAAATGTCCATTGCATATACAAAAGAAGATTCATCCCATGTTCAAACTGAGTCTGATTGAGGATCCAATTTTGTTGAGTGGATCCAACACATCTAACAACAAGTTCATAATATTTTGTAGAAATCCAATTCTAAGTATAAGTAGCGACATGACTAGCAATGGGTTCCACAAATGTTTTAGGTTGGTGATGAGGTTTGTCTACATTTATAGAAATAGAGCCTCACAGTACCAAAAAAAGAAATTCCCACTTTGATATGGGCCTTACACCATCACAAAGGTTGTGGGTGAGAATGATTTTGAGTTAAATATCCCACCTTTCCTTTGCTTGCACCATGTATTTAATGTCGATCTATTTTAACTATATTTTCCACCTCTCTTGGACATCTTAGTTATAGCAAAGAACTTGGCCCCTACAAAAATCAATCCTTGTTACATTAAGAAATCTACAAACGATTGGATCATAGACATCGAAATAAAGGGAAATCACTAGTAGAACATCCAATTATATCGGGTTGTTAAAGTAGGGAAGCTTCTTCACTAGGGAAAGTGGATCACAAGGATTTAGATTCAACAAAAGTTTCCTCGTCTAATGGAGGAACTTGATGCAATGTGGACCATTCCTCTCTAAGGGTCGAGAACTAAGGCTAGGTGGATACTAGTGGCCACCCACCTATTCCATCAAGTTATAACAATTATCTGCCTTCTTGGAAATTTTCTATGGTTTTTCAAATCCCAAACTTTTGGGGTCGTTTTGAGGCCCTAAACAATGTTTTTTTATCCAATCGGGGGGGAGGGTTGTCATGGCATGCCCTGGACATAGTGAAAGGTTGTAATTCTTAGTTTGTTCTTTCCAGTTAGCTATCGAGCACCCTAAACAAAGATCATATGTAAATGTTGCACCCCTGAGAAGTAGATGTATCAGCAAGCCACCTTGTGGCCCACAAATCTTTTTAGTACTTCATCTCCTAGGGTTATGTTTTTGGATGTCAAGATTTTTCTTCTTTATGCTTATGTTAAAAGGCCATTTTTTGTTTCTTTCTAATTAAATCTTGAAAATGAGCATAGTTGACACATCTCTTTTTAGAAATAAGCTACCACTATCTGAGCTAGTTTGTATTGCTTTTCAATTTACAATGTTTTTCCATTCCATTCATTAATAAAATTTGGGCCTTACTATATTATTGTCCCTTTTGTAAAATGTTTGTGTGTGTGTTTCTATTTTATATTGTTTCCTTCATTTCCTTCTCCAAATAATCCCGATCAATGTAACTTCCGACACTTCTCTTCAATGTCACCATCGATGTTCCAATTATTATAGTGAATTTTCATATCCTTGCATTGATGTGTCATGGATGTAGTCTTCTTATGTCTTCTTCTTCCCTTCATTGGAAGTGTCTTGGTTCTCTTTCTATTTGGAACCACTTAGTTGTCTTTCTTGTGTCCTTATTCTCCATAAATTGTGCTTGCACACAAGCCTCATAAATTGTCTTGAGCTTGAAGAGCATCACTTGCTTTTGTAAATGACTTTGTAGAGCCCCCAGATACTTGAGGAAAACATCTGGATTCCTCAATGAAATACCCAACATAATATCCATTTTCATGAATTTAGTAGTGTACTTTTGCACACTTGGCCCATCCTTTGCCTGAAGTAATAGAGTAGAAATCCATACTTGGTAGGGTAGAAAATGGACTTCATGAGGGTTTTGAAATCGCCCCCACTTAGTTACTAGCAGATCACACTCCAGTCTAAGTTCCTTTGTATGGATTTCCCACTAGGTTAATGCATGGCCCTCTAACTTCAATTGAGAAAATGAAATCTTCTCATCCTCATCTATGTTGTGGATACTAAAATAGACCGTTAATTGCTACAACCAATTATTTAACTTTAAGGCATATGTCTCACCGTAGTAGGGCTTGATATTCACTTTTTCCTCCATCTTAAATAATGACTGAAAAGTGGTAATCGCAGTGGAACTTAGTTTCTCTTTCTCAGACTCTTTCCTCAACTCCTTTTCTGGGTGTCCTTTGTCTCCTAATTCCCCCTCTAATATGATCTCTAATTTAGAGCCTCCAAAATCACCATAAGGTCCAAACTTGCTATGCAAAGCCACCATGCGGATTGACATCTTGCGCAACATATCTATGATTTGTATTCCTAGCTTTGTAAATCGTTGTTCATATTCTCCCCCTATTCTTCACTGGATTCTTCTACCATGGCTAGGGTTTTCAAGGTTTTTTCTTTATTCCAATAACCCCTAGATCCTACAATTTCCCACGAAACGCAAGAGAAAATTGTTCTGATACCAATATGGTCCGTAAATTGTCGTGAATATTCCACTCGAATAGTTCATCACAATAAATTTTACAACTTAATTCATTGTGTTAGCTTAATTACACATAATGATAAATAAACTAGAACTAAAGGGGAAATAACTAGAGAAAAAATAACACATACACCCAAACAACAGAAGATATACCCTAGAAAACACCACTATGGGGAAGAACCAACTAAAAGTGAGGACGTGCCTTGCTCTTTTCTTCTCTAATATGCAATGCAAATACAAAGAAAGTGGTACTCACTATAGAGTTGCCTCTGACATTATGGCTTGCGTAACTACTACATGATCTCCTACTTTCTCTATTATGCTTTAATATCCACTCCCTTCTTGTTTCTCAACTATGGAACAATACAATAACATCATCAGAATGGAATCCATTATCCTCTTAATGGCATGGTATTTAACATAGCTCAATAGCCACCTAGGGTTAGTTTTAGGGTTTGTACATGCCTCAAATCCTAATTAAGGTTAAGGTTTTAGACCTCTAGAATGTTCTTGAAAGACTACATGCGACTATCTCCACATGTGTGGGGTATGGATATTGACATGGAATCCACTCGGTATTACGGTAGTTAACTTAATAAGTCTACTTCTAAGTGACATAACTTCCTCATATAAACTCTAATATGTGATTATTTCACAATTGAAAAGGTCTCGTAATATAAAACAACAAAGGTCTCGTAATATAAAACAACAAAGAAGAGGTGGGAAATATGCTCGCAAACTTTTGAACAAAAAAGTATTTAAGCCCGCAAACTTGTCTCCATTATAATTTTAAAAAGCATTAAAAAGTTTTGATATTAAAATTGCTTTTTGGTGGAGTTTCTTTTACTTCAATTTATTTTAGAATGCGTTTTTACCCATTTTTTAAATAACCTTTACCTATGATATATTTTTATGAATAAACTCTCGATGACCAGTAAACATCAATATATGAATTATATTAGTATATATATACGAGCACTAACTACTAAACTTAAGGTCAAAAATGGTATGGTGGAAAGAATAAAGAAACTACGATGGCATTGTTGGCAACTCAATTGCTTTTAGGATGTTGATTTATTCGTTTAATGGTTTGACAACTCAATTGTTTTTAAGTTGTTAGATTATTTATTGGTTTATTTGTAAAAGAGTGGAGCTAGATGTTATTGATTTATTGGTTTATTTGTAATGGAGTGGATTTATTGGTTTATTTGTAAAGGAGTGGAGTTAGTTTATTAGATATATATAGATATATAATTTGTTTATTGGTTTTGTAATTCAACTGATTTTAAGATGTCGGTTTATTTATTTAATGGTTTGGTAGCTCGATTGCTTTTAAGATAATGATGATGTTGATTTAGTGGTTTATTTGTAATATATTGGAGTTAGATGTAGAAGATGTTGATTTATTGGTTTATTTGTAATGGAGTGGAGTTTGTTTAATGATGATGTTGATTTAGTGGTTTATTTGTAACATATTGGAGTTAGATGTAGAAGATGTTGATTTATTGGTTTATTTGTAATGGAGCGAAGTTTGTTTTTATATAGAGAGAGGTGTACTCTAAATATTCTAGGTTTTTAATTTTTTTAAGCATATTTTCAATTTTATTTTGTTCAAAGTTTGGTTGAAAATCTTTAGAAAATCTTAGAATCACATATGTTATCTATGGATATTGCATAGTTTGGGTACCAAGGGGGTATTCCAAGGTGTTGAATCTATTTATGTATTCAAAAACACAATTTAAATACTTCCAAATTTTGATTTTACCAAAAAACATTACTTGATTCTAACCAAAAACAACATTAAAATCCAAAACTTAGAACAAATAGACTACAAATTAATTTTAAGTTTAGTAGGAGTCTCGTTAAAATTATAGTTTTATTGATTAATAAAAATTTAAATTATAAATTTCTCATTTTATAAACATTATGTTTGTGGATGATTCAAAGGCCATGGAAGATGACTCTGTTCAACAATCAACAATGATACTTATTCATATTTCAAGCTTGCATGACTACGGAGAAGGAAATTAGAATACAACGAAGTTTTCAATGAACATGGCCCCTCTTAATTCTTGGTTTATGTTCTTTTTTTTTATGAAGTTTTGTTAGTACAATTGGTTGAAGTTTTAGTTTTAAATACTATTTTATATATTTTGTTTTTATTATATCTTATCACATTGAAGGACAATTTTGTGAAATATTTTTGTTAAGTTAAAGATCATTTTGTACTATAAAATAATTTGTATTTTTGGTTGTATTTTTCAACTTTTTAATATAAAAAACTTATTTATTTTAATTTTTTTAATATTTTAATTATAAAAATTATTTATAATAATCTTAAAAATACTGATCATCCAAATTTTAAAAATATGAATATAAAAAGTAAACTATTACTTAATAGAAAAATTGAATTTGTTCATTTTAACTCACTCCATTTATAATATAGGTAAAAATTGTTAAAATTTAATTAATTGAAATCTAGGTAAAGAATAACATCTTCTTAGGTTATAAGGATGTGAAGTTAAAAAATATAAGTGTTAACTCATGTGCATGCAAAAAAAATTCTAAATGTGGATTACAAAAGTTATTCATGTTGTATTAAATATGTCTTTTAAACATTATATGTAATGTTGTTTAAATTGGTGTGAGATGAGTATAGAGGTGGTTAAAATAAAAATATTTTTGTAATAAAGATATGAATAAGTTAAAAGTAGATAAATTTATTTATTTTTATAAATTTGGTAAAACAATTTCTAGAAATTATAGTTTTATTTGATTGATGGAATTTTGACCATGGAAATTTGTCCATTTTAAGAAGACTTGGTTCATCAAAATGTTAACAAAAATGTATTTTTGTTAATGGAAAGACGTGGGATTTGTTACTCTTCCAAATGATAGATATGCCTTTGCAATTTTTTAGTGCCTTCCTCCTATTCCTTTGTCCTACCACGTAAGCAACAGACTTACACTTCAGCATGGCCACCTGACATTTTTGTTGCCCCATCTACTCCTTGAATGTTTGTTGCATGTCATCCACCCTTTGGGCTAGATGCCCTTTCCATGATTCAAGGCTTGAGATGAGGCCATTGACCGCTTCTTGAGATTCATCACATCTATGCTCATATCGACTAACAACATTTTTAAGGTGGTCTGAGGGAGAATTCATGGTGGAGATAGGCCCAAACCCCACATCTCATAAAGCGACAAGGAGAGGTAATCAAATTACAGAGAGCCAAGGCAAGCTCTAGATAAGAGGAAGCGAAGGGACCATCACAAAACATACCAAGTGAAGTGCATGGCAAGTACGAAAATGCAAGAATAAGGAAAATGAGGGGTTGGGATTACATGCAAGATAGGGATGTGAGGAGACATTAATGATAGTGAAGGGAAGTGGAGGATAACAAAGGATGAGACAAGGGGAGAAGGTAATACTATGTCATTCTTTCACTCGCATCACCAAAGGGAGGTTGTGAGGCCAACCTAGGACGAGCAGGAAAGACATCATTGTGAACGTAGCCAAAGATCATCGAACACATGGGAGGGCTGAGAGGGGGGGTCAAATTTAATGTGAGAGGATGGAGAATAATATATGAGAGTACAACGAGGATACGCAGCAGTACAATGCCATGTGTCCTCACATGTCACAACATGAAGGTGAATGAGGGGGGCAACGCTTCTTCTTGGAGGGAATGTGCAAGTTGGCAAGTCGGGAAGATAACCAAGGGGGATAACAAGGAGGTTAATTAAGGACATGTCAAGCAGAGAGATGATCAAGAAAATGCCAATGCATATGGGGGGGCATTGGAGTGACTAAATGAAGATAGCATTAGGGTATATGGGTAAGAATTTCATCTCTTCCAAGATGCATAATACCATGTAATAAGGTGCAAGCTAGATTTGCTTGTTTGTCTACCAGAGTGTAATTAACGAAGGACGTGGAAGCATTGCAATTCCTTAAAGTCTTTCGCTAGTCTATAAGAGATCCTCAAGAGAATACATTCCAATGTGATGTCATTTGGTTGGTAATTTCTATTTAAATGTCGTATTATTATACTGCCGAATATTAAAGAATAAGCACATGAATTGAAACATTCAACATGTTTCAGGCGAAGCATTAGATCGTGACTGACATTCCACCCAAGAGTCTCTTACTACTCTTAACTTGCAAATTCCTTTCTCCTTGTCTATGTAGAGACCCTTCCAAAGAGCCAATGCATCAACATGATTGTTTGTCATTATGCCTAATCCCCAAGCGAATTCTATTTCACTGATTCATTTCGGGCCAAAAAGCACCCCCTCATTCCTACCACCCCATTTACTGCAAATTTAACTTACTCGTTTTTAAAAAAAATTATCATCATTCCAGTTTAAAAGTGTCATATTTAGTTTTGTGAAATAATAAATTTATTATAATGGTTAAACTAAATTAAATACAACGTTAATTTTATGAAACAAGGTTCCCCTTTAAAAGAATAATGTGCAATTAAATACTTATTATAGAGATTTATGTATCTTATCCTTTTTAAATTTATATATATATCCTTTAACTATTAAACTTATTCATATTATTATGTATTTATAAATCATTAATATTTAAAAAAAATTTAATCTTTCACAAAAAAAAAGTTTCTTCCAAAAATATCTACTTTAATACTTTTATAATTAATTTAACTAACTTAAAATTCTATATATAATTATAATCACTCACAATCCCTATATGTCAAATCAAATAATTATTATGTATATTAATCAAAACAAAGTATTTAACACTCCATGGCATCCACCTAACTATCTTACATTCATTACACTCATCCCATCCCATCCATTTCATAGTAACATCCATCCTTCAAAAGTCATGAAGCATAGCACGTGTGTTTGGGAAAAGATCCCACCAAATAGTTCAAAGCATTATGTGAAAGATATACTTGAATTGTTGTTATTCAACCTTAGTTGTAACCATCCATTCAACCACCTATACAAATAAACAATCTAATACCTAACAATAAAAAAAACTCAACAACTCCACATTAAATAATAAAATTTGAAATTTTAAGTGTTATTGCCTAATTAAAATTTACAATTTCAATTTCATAAATGCTGTTAGTTCATATTTATTTTTACAAAAGGTTAATTGATATCTATTAAATGTCTGACTTTTATTATTTATATTAAAATAAATAAATTAAATATAAATATAATTTTAATTAGTTTATTATATTTAAATAAAATAAAATATTTAAAAAAATTCTTAATCATATCAATATTCCATTTTAAAATAATAATAAAAATATTAAAATTTTCAATCCTATTTATTTTAAACATTTTATTTGATTCTTAAACACACTTTGACTCCCACCGCCTTTTTAAAGCACACATCCTATTTTGTATTTATTGTCCACCATTTCAAAATTCTCCAACACTCAACTTTATATATTCCTTCCCTTTAAGAAATTCCCTCACTTATTTTTTCCGCATTCAAAACTCTCAATTATTTTTTTCCGCATATTGTTATATGGCATATGTGCTATGCCCCATATGTCATACCACTAGACTGGTATATTTATCGTGTAGGACTGATACTCTTTTTTTTGTCACTTATTATTTTTTTTCTCAAGATTCTTTAGACATCTCAACATGGGAAACGCAACAACAACTTCTTTAATTTTCTCCGAAAAATTACTATACAAAGTATATGTATATGAAAAGGTAACACAGCAGAAATGCAACAACTTCATAAAATATGATGAGAATTACAATTATATGAAAATCAAATTTTTAGATTTTTTTTTTTTTTCAGACGAAAAAAGCATTCCTTGGTATTCTATTGAATCAAAGGAATTGTGTACATCATCAGAAAATACTTGAACTAACCAAGTGACCACAAACAACTAGTAACTAACCAGAAAATACAGCTTATATCAATAGCAAATACTAAGAAAATGTGTTCCATTAGAACCAGCTATTGACAAAACTAGGCAATACGTACCAGAAATGTTCCTCTCATAAACTCATTGTATAGCTATTAGCCAAGTATGACCTTAAGGAAGATAATAAGAGCCCAGAGGCATTAACCAAGGCAGGGATAGGGTCTTCGCTCATAGTCAAATGTCATGACTAATCAACATGAAATAACTTTCAGATATATGAGTCAAAACCAAAAAAACAGAAGACCCGCAGGCCTTTGGCATATCAGAGCAATGCTCTCAAAATAGTTGAATTCTCACTTCCTCCAGTCGCTTACCTTCACATATTTCAGCAAAGGTAAGATGGCCCGATACCTCATTAAGCCCTGCCTTGGATAATGTATCTGCCCTCTTGTTATATTCCCTATAGACATGGCTGAAATCCACATAAGTGAACGAAGATATAAGATTTTTGGTGTTGTTGCACCAAGCTTCTAAGTTCACCATGGCAAGAGTGGATTCTCCCGTTGCCCAATTTATAATCACAGAGGAGTCGCCAAAGACATGTAGATATGGTAATCCAATGTCTTTGGCAATGTACAATAATGCCCAGAGTGCCAGTAGCTCGGCTCTTCTGTTAGTGTTGTATCCACAGCCTAAAATAATGGAGAAATAATGTTGTTCGTTTATCCAGAGACAGGCACCCCGCACCTCCAGTTGAATCAGCTGCAGCTCCATCGAAGAAAGCCATAGGAAACAATTTTTTTGGAGGAGGTCCAATATTGCTGACTTTAGTTCTTTTAATATGAGGTACTTGGTGAGTGGTGACCTCTAGCATAACCCTGTGGCAAATTCTAGAAATATTGGGCTCTATGTTCTCAAATATGTAGTTGTTCTTGGTCTTCTAGAGATTCCAAATGACAAATATAGGCAGATACAAAAGATCCCCACCCTTGGAGAACCAGCTGGTGAGGTTCCCTGAGAGAGTTAAGTTTGACCAAACTAACTGCGCATTGAAGAAAGTGTCTAAATTGTGCAATACCTCTTGCATGAAAGAACATTCAACAAATAAATGATCAATAGTTTCAGCATCTGACTTGCATAGACTACATCGGTTGGGACCAATCCAACCCGTCTTATACAAGTTGTCCCAAGTATTTCTTTTCTTATTATAAGCCAGCCAAGTAAAAGCATTTGAGTTTTTGCGGGATATTGAATTTCCAAACCTTTAAGGGAATATTTTCTGAAGAATGAGGCAAAAAAGCAGGCGCAATAAGTTCATTTTTTTTTTTTTTCCGAAACCAAGCCAAATTTCTTGTCATACATCCATAATAGAGAGTCTTCAAAGTTCCTTAACTTAATACCAAATTTTTAGTTTTTCTTTGTATTGTGTTTCGAGTCACATCAATTTATATCAATATTGAATTATAAATTATTGAAAATGATAAAATAACTTTAAATGTAAATTTTGTGGCTGTGGTTTGAAAATAAAAATTATTACATCGACCAACAAATTTTGCAACCCAAGTGAATGAAACGTGTGACATTTATAATTAGTGAATGAAACGTGTGACATTTATAATGCAAATTAAAAGCATTAATAAATATAAAAAATAAGTATAATGTAGATATACAATAATAATGATGATATGAGTACTTTTTTGTGTTTTTCTCAAAGTCACAAACATTGCATAAAACAAAACTAAAAATAAAGTAATAAAATAAAATTTTATACATATTTTTTGTGTGTTGTTTCTCCAAGTCACGAGTCACGACATTGCATAAAACAAAGTTAAAAAAAAGGAATAAAATAATGCTCAAATTCTATATGTATTTGTTGTTTCTCTTTGTTTGTTATAATTAATGGATGTGTACATTTGAAACATTGCATAGAGTAATTAAATGTATTTATCATCATGTTTTATTGTTACAACCTTTATAAATTAGATGTAAAATACTTTATTAAAAATGAAAACTTAGAAAATTTAAAAAAAAAACTAATAAAAGTCAAATAAAAAATAGATTTATGTTTAGTAATCAAATAAATAAATTATTATTTACTAAGTGAAAAATAAAGTAATTATTTGATCTTTTCCATTATAGGGTTTGCTTTTGCACGAAAGATCATATATTGTTTGGGAAATTAACAAAAATACCATTAAAAAACTTGATCTAAAACCTCCTCTAGTTTAAGTTTGTTGCCCATTTTATATGGGCATTTTGGGAGACATTTACCTTACACATATGTTTTCGGGATGATAATATGTGCACTATTTCTTGTTTAATTATGAATTTTGTACATGGTAGAGAAATGATTAGACATAAATATGTTGAGTGCAGTTTATCCATGTGAGGCTACCATAGCCAATCAACAAGATGGCCTTTGAGTTAATATAATTCAGGCTATGATCTTTTTTTTGGGAAAAAAAGCAGTAAAATTCAAAATTTGTGCAAGTTTTCAATAATATATGGGAATGACATACTTATAACAAAGAAGACTAAACATTTTAGCATTTTGTTTAAAGTGTCCTCGTAAATTCCTCTGAACTCATGTGATAATTGCACTTAGTGGCATGGTAATGTGCAACTCATGTGACAGTCGAACTCCATCCAGAACCTGGGATTCGAGTTAATGTGCATAAGGTTGAGTTGAACTCCATTTGGAAGTTAGGAGTCCCTTAAACCAAAATGTTGGTTTCAGTTTCTAGATGATACGTTTGTTATTTGGCCACATGGACGCACCTCCCTTGACAACTTTCACAATCACTTAAATAACATTTCACCTCACATTAAATTTACCATGGAAATCCAACAAGGTGTCTCCATTCCCTTTCTTGATGTCTTGGTCACCTGACAACAAGGTGGCTCTCTCTCTTACCAAGTGTATCAGAAAAATACCCACACCAATCGCTACCTCCATGCCCACTCCCATCACAACCCTTCTCAAAAATCTATTGTCCTCAAAACTTTGATCACTGGAGCAGTTTGAATCTCTAACCCCCAACATCTTAATCAAGAAAGAGAGCACCTTATTAAATCCCTCAGTACCAATGGGTAGTCTAGATACCTCATTAACAAAAAAATTCAACAAGTCCTGCATCCCAAGCCCAAACCCCCCAAACCCTCCTCACCACCCCTTTCAATTCTTTCTCTGTCTTATATTCATGGAATCACATATCACATTTCTAGACTTTTAATTAAAAAGAACATCAAAACCATATTTAAACCCTACAAGACTCTTAAGCAATCATTCAGGAGCGCTAAAGATAAATCAAACCCGTACCTATCCAAGGGCATCTACCAAGTTCCTTGTTCATGTGGGAAAACCTACATTGGACAAACAGGTAGATCCATTCAAACCCGTCTCAAAGAACATATCGTTGATACCAATCATAATCGTGTTAACAGATCTGCAATTGATGAACACTCTTTTAAGTCTAAACATCACATTTACTTCAATCAAACTAAAATCCTTGCCTCCACTTCTCATTATTCGTCAAGACTTATTAGAGAAGCCATCAAAATTGAAAAACATCTTAACAACTTTAATCGAGAAGATGGCTATAAACTAAGTCATACTTTGAAACCTTACTCATTTATTCACTACTCTTTCTTTCTTAATTTTTCACCCAAGGATTTTATTATTTTTATTTTATTTTATTTTTAATAATTTTATTTTATTTATTCTTATTTTAATTAATTTATTAATTTATAGGTTATGAATGTTTACCTTTCCATCTTTCTTAATTGACCCCCTCCCCTTTTTAGGTTTTCAATGTCTCTTTCATTAAGTCAAACCCTTAATTCCGTATTTTTACTCCACTTTCAATTTTTCTATTTAATTTTTCTTATATTTTTAATTTATTTTTCATTTTAGTTCTAACCATATTTTACTCTAAAACAATTACTTATTAATTATCTAATTAACCTCATTTTTACTCCTTTGAATATTTTCAATGATAACTTTCTCCACCCGAGCCGAAGACTGATCTCGTGCATACAACTGACACAAATCGAGCCCGTGGACTATGCATGCAGCCCAACGATCCGAGTGGTGCAGCCAACACAGCTTGGATTTTGGGGTCTGCTGCTACACACAAACTGGATTTCTTGATTTTTTTATTAGATCCGTAGCATGATCAATCTCGATTTCAACTGAGCCAGCTTCGGGATCTACCAGGGAAGCTGTTGGAATGGATCCACCCCCAGATCTGAGTCTTGAGGAGCGTCGAAGAATATTAGATGAAGTTTTCAAGGCTTTGGTAGCTACCACTTCTTCCCCACCTTTGTACGTCCCAAAATCCTGCGATGTGAATTTCGTGAAGTGAGCAGCTGCTCCTAGAATCCAGATCGCGTCAGCAGCTTCAAGACTAAAAGCCCTAAATTTGAGTGAGAAAGGTTTGATAGGTCAGTTTACTGGAATCTGGCCTTCGCCAAAGACTATGGAGGTCTGGATAAACAATAACTTGGTGCCCTTGATATCTGGGGGGCTGCAACACTGCTTCTGCGGAAAGGGCTTCTTCTCCTTCTTGTTCGAAAACAAAGCTGACAGAGATCTTATCTTTAGGAGCGGTCCCTATATCATGGGTCCTCATGGTTTATATGTAAATCAATGGAGCCTATCATTCGATCTAGAAAAGGATGTGACATCGGCGGTCCCAGTTTGGGTCCACCTCCCACATCTACCCCTGCACTGCTAGAATCATGAATGCTATAAACATTAGGGAACTCTCTCGACAATTACATTGACAAAGCGGAACCAAAGGGCCCTTTGTTTTCATGTGCAAGGATCTATGTTGAAGTAGATATGGAGAAAGGTCTGTTAGAGGTCGTAAAATTATACATGGACGGATGGGAACACATGCAAAAGGTAGACTACGAGAAGCTACCATTCAAGTGCAAGAAGTGCCACGAGTATATACACTTTGTCAAAAACTATCCAAAGGTGGTTCAAGAAACCTCAGAAAAAAAAAATCAAGAGGAAGGTTGGCAGCAATAAAAAAGGGGAATAAAAGCTCCTCCAGTATCAAGTGAGGTGCGACAAAAGATAAGCAAGGATTTAGGAAAAGCCTAAAGAAGTAAAAGAAGTCTCGACCAATAACCAATTTGAGGCACTGCTTATGGAAGAGGGAGAAATCCACCCTTTGGAAATAACAACAGTTGAAACAGAAGAAGAAGAATCCCATGCAGCCACAAGTGTCCCTCCTCTGTCTCCCAAAAATGAAAGGAACGAAAAAGTTCCAGAAGGGTCTACAACACCAGGGGGAATCTGGGCAGAGATGGTAAAACATAGCAGAGTCACACCGCAGGGTTACTCTCCATAATGGTCGCCTTTACAAGGATCACATGAATTGCATGAACTAGCTTTGCAACCAATTACAAGAGGAAGGAAGTCGCAAAGATACCTAAGAGAGCAAGAAGCAGAAAGAGATACGGAGCTAAGGAGGAAGATAATTCTTAAGGAAACGAAACTCCTCCAGCAACCTAAAAGTCTAGGAGGGGAAAGAACAGATGGTAGATCCCGAGCAGGATCTCAATCAGTAAAGAAATGTTGAAAACCGTCTCTTGGAACTACAGGGGTCTGGGAGGCTTAAGCAAAGTAGAAGCAATAAAGGAGATAATCAAATCTGAGAGGCCAGCCATACTGTTGCTCCAAGAGACAAAAATGCCAGATGTGGAGGCTATGGCACCTTCAAGTCATTTTTGGAAAAACAACAAAGGCAAAGCCATAAGCTCCAAAGGAGCATCTAGGGGAATAGCCACCATAATCTCAAGTAAATTCTTGGTCAAATCAATCAGGGAAAACCATCATTGGTTATTGACAGAAATTCAGGAAAAGGAGGACCTGATCCCTTTATACATCTGTAATGTATACGAGCCAACACACTATAGGGACAAGAAAATATTTTGGGGAGATCTCAACAAACTAAAGGAGGAGCTGTGTGGAAAAGATCTCATTATTGTTGGGGACTTCAATACCACTAAGTCACAAATTGAGAAACGAGGAGGAACAAAGGTCAGGGACCCTTTTGGTGAGAAGATGGAGGACTTAATGGTGGATCTGGATCTGCTGGACGTCCCATTGAGGGAAAAAAAAGTACACTTGGAGAAATAGAAGAATTGGAAGTGAGCACATAGTAGCAAGGCTGGCCAGATTTCTGGTAAGCTCCACCTTCTTGCAGAAAGACCTCCTCCCTACATCTCTTGCTCTCCCTTCAACAGTCTCATACCACAAACCAATAGCTCTGATTTTATCCCCTCCTGTCAATCTCGGGGCCATTCCATTCAGATTCAACTCGATCTGGCTGCATGATGCTAAAATTATGGAGTTAATCCAAAGGGAGTGGAATCTCCAACACTATGGATCCCCCAGTTACAGTTGGGAAGCAAAATTAAGAACAGTGAGAGCTGCTTTAAAGAAATGGGTGAAGGAAGACTTCGAGAATCCAAACAAGCAAAAAACCAAACTACAAAATGAATTAGCCGCTATGCAATACAGAATGGAAGTGGAAGAGGTGACTCCAACGCATCTGAAGCGGGAGAAAGAGATGAATATCGGAATTCTAAATGCTGCAAGGCAGATAGAAGAGGTATGGAGAATAAAATCCAGGCATATGTGGTTGAAAGGTGGAGACAACAACACTGAGTCCTTTCACAAGCAAACCAAGGCTCAACAAAGTTACAATGTCATTAAGGAGCTGAAAGATAATCATGGAAACAAGATAACATGGCAGGAAGATCTAAAGGACCATGCCTACAGTCATTATCAAGATCTCTATGTGGACATGGGTGAGAAAGATCCAAAAGCACAAGAAGATTTACTACATGGTATACCCTGGATCATAAAAGATGCATAGAATAGGAAGCTGACAAAACCCATCATGGAATACGAGATAAGAGATGCAATCTGGTCACTCCACGCTGATAAAGCATCGGGGCCAGATGGTTTCACAATTAATTTTTATAGAGCAGCCTGGGATATAATAAAAGAAGATTTAGAAAAAATGCTAAATTGGACACGAAAAAAAGACAAGATCGTTGGGGCCACTAACTCATCCTTCCTGGCTTTAATTCCAAAAGAAAAGAGTCCTCTAACGCTTAACAGATTCAAACCAATCTTATTATGCAATACTTCATATAAAATCCTGTCAAAAATCTTAGCTATGAGAATGAAAATCATCATGGGTTGTCTCATCTCAAATTCGCAAGGAGGTTTTGTAGAAGGGCGCTAGGTTCTAGACAACATCATCATCGTTCAGGAACCAATTACATTCTAGTGTGGAAAGGAAGAAACAAGGTATGGACATTAAACTAGACATGGAAAATGCATTTGATAGAGTAAATCACTTTTTTATCTTTGAAATCATGTCTAAGTTTGGATTTTCCAAAAGATTTGTAAAATGGGTAAAAGCATGTATAAGCAGGTCGTGGATCACACCATTAGTAAATGGTAGACCTTCAAAATTCTTTGAGGCAACCAGGGGGCTCTGGCAAGGTTGTCCGATGTCCCCATTCCTCTACCTCCTGATGGCTGAAGCTATGGGCAGAAAGCTACAACATTTGTAGGAGTCTGGTGATCTAAAGGTTTGAAGATAGCCAGAGGAGTGAAAGTTGTCAACCATGCATAGTTTGTTGATGATACCATTATGCTAGGAGGAGCATCTATCACAATTACACGGAGATTCAAATCCACTCTGTCTACTTTCCTCAAAGCAACTGATGGCAAAGTAAATTCAACCAAGTCCAAAGTTTACAGTTGGAACTGCCCCCCGGGAATGTTGGCAAAGATAGCAAGGGCCCTCTGATTCGAAGGAAATGCAACTTGGAATTCCTTGAATTACCTTGGGATCCCAATCTTCAAAGGGAAAAAAAGGGTTGTTGACTCGCAAGGGATGATAGACCAGACCAAGAACACAATTAACTCATGGGGGACAAGGTGTCTTAATCTGGATGGAAAGCTCACCTCCTTTCTGCCTACCCCATTTACTCTTGCTCGATCTCTCTTGCTCCAAAAAAATTATGAAAGAATTTACAAGAGAAATAAGAATATTTCTATGGCAAGGAGGCAACACAGACAACCTTAAAAAATTTCATTTGGTGAATTGGGAAATTGTTTGCAAACCAAAAATCTATGGAGGAGCTAGAATAAGAGATCCAAGCAAAATGAACTTGGCTCTTGGAGCTAAAATTCTATGGAGAATTGTAACAAGAAACTGAGCGTGGTGGAAGGAAATCATCCAAAAAAAATACCTTAACAGAAGCAGAAAGAGACGTGTGGACAATATAAACATGGACAGGAAAGGATCGACGATATGGGAGCTATGTAAAAACGTTGCACATATCCTAACTGAGCAATTGAAATGGACACCAGACAATGGGAAGGATATTAAAATTTGGTCTGATCATTGTACAATCGTTTCCCCTGCTGATCTATTGCAAGTGTTCCCAAATTTAAAACAAAGCCTGGAACCCTCTACGACCTCTTTGATGGGACAAACAACGAGAGGTGGATGGTTGGCTCGAGCTAGAGATCGACCAACTCAATGTAGAATACCATGCTCTCACTTCGGTGATGTCAATCCCTGTCCACCATGCGCTGAAGGATGAACGTTGCTGGGGAAAAAAAGGGTGCTATATGGTGAAGGAAGGTTACAAAGCAGTGGATGTTGATTATATCAGCTACAACAACGACAAGAAATGGAAGAAGATCTAGAACAAAGATGGTCTTCCCAAAACAACATGTTCTTCTGGATACTAGCCCACCGCAAAACACTAACAACAGAGAATCTAAGAAAAAGAGGAATGGAAGGCCCATTGAGATGTATTCTCTGCAAAGAGTCAGAGGAATCTCTAGAACACCTTTTTTTAGAATGTAAATTCTCTAGGTTTTGGAACCAAGCTTACAAATATTTGCAATTCGATTAGACATTGTTAACAAATTGGGACGATCTATTTGCTTGCTGGAAGGAATACTAACAAGGATCACTCTTCAACAAACCAAATTTTGTGAGGGCTTGGGAATCTCTTCCAAGAAGTATCTACTGGAAGATTTGGACAACGAGAAATAAGGAGATCTTCGAGGAGGGAAAAAACAGTCCAGGAAAAGTTGTAGCAGCTGCAAAAGCTCTTTGGGTGGAAGTTTTATTCAAGAGGGGTATGCACAACATTAGTAAGGAACCGCTCACAACATAAGAAAGAGATTGGGTCTCCGAATTGCTAGTTCTCCCGCCACATCTACCATGGGCTCAACCCAAAAAAAATCAATTTTGCAATCTTGGAAAATAAGAATGAATTCAGAAGAGTTCAAAAGCTGGTGGAAGAAACTGGGCTACAATTCTTTGTTCTTTGATGGTGCCTTGAAAGGAAATCTAGGGATGGCAGGAGCGGGGGAAGTCTATTTCAATTATAAAGGAACCAAGCTGAAAGAGCACGCTTGGGGAATCAATAGGAAGACTAACAATGGGGCAGAATGGTTAGCATTAATAAAATGACTGTAGCTGGCAAGGAAAGATGGCATTGAGGAACTAGTGCTCTTCGGTGACTCGTGCATGGTCATTGGGGAAGCGAGGAAACTAGCGAGGAATCGAAAGAATCCAATTACCAAGACTCGTCATCTATTAAAATGCATGGTAAATGATTACAAAGCCATCAACTTCCTTCATGTTTTAAGAGAAAATAATAAACAAGTAGACAGTATGGCCAATAAGGGAGTGGAACTAGATTGCAAAGACCTATTATGTGATCAACAAGATTACGAGAGAAATTGGATCCCTTTATAGTGAACCTATCCATTACATCCTTTGAATGTTTTGCTTTTGTATCCTCCTGCTTGGGTAGTTTATAAGGAGTTACAACACTCATAGAATATGAAATGATGATGAAAAAAATAGAATGGAAAATGAAGCACAAAGAGGCATGGACTTGGTCTTCCTATGGGAGTAGTATGTGTCGAGTCTATTATAACATTTAATTACTCATTTTTTTATAAAAAGTTCTTCAACCGTTTTTGTTAAAAAAAAAAAACTTTCTCCACCTATTTTTATTGACTTTTCTCCACCTAAGTTAAAAATAAAAATAAAAATAAATAAAATAAAATTCTTTACTATATTATATTATTTTATTTTTCCACCTTATTTTCTCAACTTTATCCCCAAACATTTTTCTATAATTTTTATAATTAACGACTAGTTTTTAATTTTCTATTTATACTCTAATGCCCTCTTATTTTGTATTGTGCCATAGCTTCGAATGATCCTGATGATGGGTGGAGGGTCCACCTGAAACGCTTGGGTCACTTCTAAATGTCTACACAGTGCAAATCCATAAACTTGCACACAATTACTAGGAGTTGTTATATTAGTTGCAATAAGTTTATATTAACTTTTAAATTAACTATTAGATATATCTATTAGTTTAACTCCAATGATGATACAACTCTGAGCTTAACAACCACAAATTAAGTGGTTGTTATATTATATACAAGTAATTGACACATTCCCTAGGGAAAAAACATTATCAATGTGTCAAATATATGTCATTCTGAACATATTAATCTTATTAATATGGTTGTTGCTAGTCTATGCATCAACTATAAGTCCACTCCAAATTAGACGTTACCCATGCATTCATGCATCAATTACGAGTTATTCATTTATCAATCATCATTTATTTTTTCTATTTGTTTTTTTTTTTTTATCTCTAGCATTCTTCTAGTTATCTGTTGAATGGTTGGTTATCCATTCATCAACTACCCGTTCTTCTATATATAATTGTTACGATATGTGTTTTTATTTGAGATTTGGGGTGGACTATAGCCTATGCTTTTTCATCTACGAACGAGGATGATACAAGTGTACCATCGAGATTGATTATATGGCAGTCGTTCAAAATTCAAAATAAACAATTACTAGCACACCCATATAGTTTGTGGCTGGATCACGCCGATAGGGATCAAATGGTTGAGACATAATGATGGAAAGGAAGACAATTTGGAATTTTTTTTATTCCTCATATTCTTTTAGTTAAACGTGTTCAACTCTAAATTATCCATGCCTAGCTACATGTTATCACCAACATTCTTCATGTTATCCATTTATCAACTATCAGTTCTTTTTATTATTATTATCTCACATTCTTCTAGTTATTTGCCATGAACTCTCGGTTATCCATTCATCAATTATGAGTTATCCATGCATCGCTACTAGTTATCCATTCATCAGTTACCAATTATTTTTTATATTCTTTTCTTTTTTATATAATTGTTTATTTCAAATTTTGAACCACTGCCATAGAATCAATCTCGATAGTACACTTGTCTCATGCTCGTCCGTAGATGAAAAACATGGGTCATAGTCCACCCCAAATCTCAAATAAAAACGCCTATCGACGTAATAAAAAAAGAAGAAGAATGTGAGATACACAAAAATATATAAAAAATAACTGATAGTTGATAAATGTATAACATGAAGAATGCCGGTGATAACATGCAGCTAGGCATGGATAACTCAGAGTTAAACCCGTTTAACTAGAAGAATATGATAAAGACAAAAAAAATTCCAAATTATCTTCCATTCCATCACTATCTCTCAACCATTTGATCCCTATCAGCGTGATCCGACCATAAACTATGTGGGTGTGTTAGTTTTTTTCAGGAAGAAAAAAGCCTGTCCTTGTTATTCTTATTAAGAATCAAAGGGCATCAATAGCACCGTCCCAGAAAGGGTTACATCACGGAGAGAATGGAGCTCATAAGGAAAAAATCACATCCAGTCGCAGCCGAGGGGAAAGGCATACAATAGAGTGAAGGATCCCATCAGTAATCTGTCTCATCATGTGGGGGATCAATCTCATCACAACCCATCTACCGTGAACCAAAGGGATCAGATCAGCAATCTAAAAGAGCCACTCAATGAGCAGCAAAACAAAAAATCCAATAGAGGAGTAATCTCCCCGTAGCATGACTCAAATGAGCTGAAAGGTATCATATGTGACCATATGGTCATCCATAAACTCAGAAAAACAACCAAAACCCGGAGACAAAGAGAGAGCAATTTTAGAGAGATGGTCTGCAATCCTATTGTGTTCACGATAGATGTGGCTGAATGGAAGATCCTGAAAGCTAGAAATTAGCTTTTGTGATTCCTGGCACCAGTGTAGGAGTTCTGGAGGGGAGAGTACAGAAGATCCCTTTGCCCAATTAATGATGACTTGGGAGTCACCAAATATGTGGGATAAGGGGATCCCCATCATCTGGGAAGAGAGCAGATTAGCCCATAGGCCAAGTAATTTTGCTTTTGTATTGGAGCCATATCCAACCCCCAGCGCAAACTCAAAATGGTGTGACTCATTTAAGAACAAGCTGTATCCAACACCGACAGCTTTTGTGGTGGAAGCACCATCGAAAAATCCACATGGGAAAGTCAAGCTGGGAGGAAGCCCAATCTTCCTAACTTTTTTAACTTTGACAGGTTGAGAGGAGTACAATTGTGCCGAGTACATTATCTGGTGAAAGACGCTGAGAACAGTCTTCATTTTCCCATAAAAAATTGCAAGGTTCCGAGCTTTCCATATGACCCACATCATATGGTGTGGGATGTAGCTAAGAGCCGAGTGCCGTGGGAAGATGACAACCCAATTTTCCACAAATATAGCGATTGTGTTTGCGTGAGGAGGAAGAGACAGCTGATACTGATCACATATGAGATCAAGAACACTCTTCCATACCTTGCAGTGTGAGAATAAATGAATGACAGACTCCTCATCCGAGAAGCACAGAGCACAAATACCTGGGCTAGACCGCCCCCTTTTTTACAGATTATCCCAGGTAAGGATTTTGTTCCTTATTACCAGCGAAATAAAGCATCCAATTTTGCGCGGAAGAGCGCCTGACCATAATAATGTGTGCACCCGTTTATTCTATGTCTCAACCATTTGATCTCTATCGACATTACCTAACCACAAACTATGTGAGTATGCTGGTTTATTTCAAATTTCGAACTAATGCCATAAAATCAATGTATCTAGTCATCATGCAATCTTGGAAAAACAAAAATAATATTCCACCCAAAATTCTAAGATATAAAATCATTATAAACATTGCACACCAGTAATTACATATTACATATGGGACGCCAAGAACCTCGGGGCCTATGGGCCATGGGAAACATAGGCCGAAACGTGTATAATGGACGCTAGTTCAATGTATTTGTTCCTTTCACGTTATTTGAAAGTGACTATATTAGCAACCTGCCTATTTTAGATTTAGTTGCAAGAATTCTTGCTGGATCGTCCGGTCTTGACTCTTAGCTAGGGTCTCTACGAATTTGATCATAGCGTTTGTAGTTGGGTTTTGTGTTTATTTGTTCAAGCTTTTACCTCACCTGGTTTTTGGTCCATTTTGTTATTGGTTCATCAAGTTTCAGCCATGTCGTCACAGTTGACGATGCACTTTCTTGCCCCATCGATCTCATCTGTAGCGACTCCGAGAGTACGCCATAAAAATCCTGAGTTGGGTTTATCGAATGCAAAGTTTTTGAGAAATAGTAATAACAATGTTATTTCAACTTCATTTCCCTTTGAAAGCTGTGCAAAGAGCCAGGATCAGCAGCTTGGTTCAATTAAGTTTCACCAGGGGAATGCATGCAGTCCAAGGGATCTCAGAACCTGGTCATCGACAACGGGTCCAAGGATCGAATCTAGTGGAGATGGAGGCAAGGGGCCTGGCATTGGCAACAACAATAGCGGTGGTGGAGGAGGAGGAGGTGGGGAGTCATCCGGGTGGGATGGGGAATCAGAGGACAACAGTGGGAAAAAGACGAGAGGTGGTCTGTTGGGTGCATTTTTACGAGGGTGGAGATCAAGAGTAGAAGCAGACCCAGAGTTTTCATTCAAGGTCCTAATGGAGGAGCTAGTTGGGGTAAGTGCATGTTGCCTTGGTGACATGGCATCTAGGCCTAACTTTGGTTTGAATGAACTGGACTTTGTGTTTTCCACTCTTGTTGTTGGTGCCATCCTCAATTTCACGTTGATGTACTTGTTGGCTCCCTCATCAGCTGCAATGTCAGCACAGACTCTACCTGGTATTTTTTCAAGCTGTCCTACAAGCCATATGTTTGAGACAGGAGCCTTTAGTGTCCTAGAAAGACTGGGTACCTTTGTTTATAAGGGTACCCTGTTTGCAGCTGTTGGGTTTGCTGCAGGCCTTGTGGGGACTACATTGTGCAATACACTGATCAGTGTCAGAAAGAAGATGGATCCCAACTTTGAGACCCCAAATAAGCCACCCCCAACCTTGCTGAATGCATCCACATGGGCGATTCACATGGGTCTAAGCAGCAATCTCAGGTACCAAACTCTGAATGGCATTGAATTTCTGTTGGCAAAAGGATTTACTCCATTGATGTTTAAGACTTCTGTGGTTGTGCTTCGTTGTCTGAATAATGTGCTCGGGGGAGTGACTTTTGTGGTCTTGGCTAGACTAACTGGTTCCCAGAAAGTTGATGTGCCACCACCCTCATCGCAACAAGAAGATACCAAGTTGCTACTAGAGCAGGACAAGGATCTACAGTCCGAGCAATCTGCTTGAACCAATGTGTTGTATTAGGTCCTTGAATGTCTTAGATTGCTTGGTTTTAGAAGTATACCTGGTCAAAAAAGATAAGTAGATAGCCTAATATTAAGAGTCCCTTTAAGATGGTAAAGAACAATTTCATGAGCAGAATCTACACTGTTAAAAAGTTATTTGGATTGAGGAAAGATTCACAAGGCTGGAAGTTCAGGAATGCAAACCAAATCATATGCAATATTAAACAGGCTAGCATATGAATGGTTAGCTTGTTGTGGGACTCTTCTTCCATGTAGTTTGCCACTTCCAGTTTTCTATCAGTTTAGTTTGTACCATGGTTGAAAGGAACCAAACCCATGGGCAAGTTCCTGGCTTACCGAATGGCATGGGATTATTTTCAGCTGTTTCTCTGAATTTTTAGGTGGAAATAAATGAATTTTCATTCCATGTCAAAAGCAAGACACAAATATTATGGAAAGCTTGATATTTCTTGCAATGAAGTAGAATAATTCTGTGGTGGTTATGACTGTTGATCAGATGTATTTTCAAAGGAGAATTTCTAGCTTATATTTTATAAGAAGTGTAAAATAATGCTTAACTTCCAAAACCAAGTATCAGATTCGTTTATTTCCAATTCCTCGCTGCTGGATTCCTGCGAGTTATGATAGCTTCTGAGTTATTTAAATCGACCATGGATAATTGGGGTTTATGACAAGCTAAAGTTTTTCAAATCTCAGTAATCATTCAGTTTTTTTCATCATTGATTCTTGCTTGCTTCCAAAAACCATGTTTGTAAACTCATTGGCCCTTCATCTTTTAACAAAGACGTTTCTCAAAGTAGGAAGCCATTGTGAAAGGCAATTATTATAATTGTGAGCACTCTACTATAAGGTATCTTGCTCAAGATGAAGGAATCTCACCGTATTACTCTTGCTGTAGCTTTAGCAGATTGCGCCCATCTCAGAAAGGCTATGAAATTATAATAACTGCATTCATTATTGCTGTCCTTTCTTAATAGCAGCAACCTGCAAGCATTACAGAAAGCTGAGATCTGTTGGCGAACTTTATTTATAATCATAAGTTTGTGATCAAAATGGTCGAAGAAAACTCCTCAAAACTCAAAACTTATTATTAGCCAAATCATAGAAGTTATAAATTTAGTGGTCAAATAATTTATTTGAACAGGATATTATATCTAGGACTTTGTTGTTTTATTCTTGGAGAGACTGATAAAAACTTTGTAGATTCACTTTTCCAGACGCTATAATGCAATTTTGAATCTTAAAAACTTTTGAATATCAATTGATAATTGTCATCCCAACGCTGCTCCAACTTATTTATTCAGTGTCTCTAGATAATCATTTGAAGCAAATTACAATGGAAATCCTCTCCAACTTACTGGAGGCTTGTAAATCTTTCAACTTTCAAAGCAATTCTCAATTGCTTGTTAGTACATTTATTGGTCTCATTGGTAATTTAGTGACTGTCTCAAGGATCCATCTTCTCTGATTACTGTACTGATTGACCATGGAATATGAGAAAACTAGAGGAGTTACACAATCTCAAAGCTATGAAATATCACTTTTGGTGCCATGTTTTTTCAGGACAGCAACCACACATGTGAGACTTTATGCTATGACACTTCCGTTGTGTCTTATAGAAGACAATTCCACATAAATCACCCTATTACACATGTAAAATATTTAGGCATGAAGAATTTTATGATGATACCTGCAAGCTTAATGAAGAATAAAAGGCAATAATCGCAGATATTTTAAGTGGCTGTCCAATCAATTATCCAATTTTGGCTGGAATGGTTCAAACTTTGAAACTCTGTACATAACTTCCATACTATTTCTGCAAGCAATCTCTGTATAAAAGAAGAGGGAAAAATGACAATGATTCTCTTTCGGAAAATGCACTGGAAGCTTTGCCTTGCTTCACTTTACCTTCACATCCCAAACTGCAAAGTCGAGTTTCTGAAATTGATATTCTTCCATTGCTAGTTTGAGTTCTTTCATAGCAAGCTATTTGGCCAAAGAGTGCGACTATAGCATTAGGTTAACTTACTGAAATTACTTTGCTGAAAACACAAAAAATAGAAAATTAAATTGACAGTTTGGTACCTTTCACCATATCTACGACCCTTAACGAGGGTGCGTCAACGCACAATGATCGATTAGACGAAATCTATCTACAATTTGCGTATAGAAGAGCGAGGTGCTGTGGAAAAATGAATATACAACAGTATGGCTGTTACCAGAAACATACTAAATAGGTATTAATTTTGTCTTTGGATACATATAGGTGTCGAAAATTTCCTACACAAACATCTGTTCTAAAATTAGAATAAACATTCCAATACATGTTCTTTTGTTAAAACGGTTTCTTGCATTGGTACATGGCCATTGACTCTAAAAACAATTGCCATGCTATCTGGATTCTGGAACCGTCAGTTATAAAATTTCATTAACTACATTCATGTTCTCAGAGCAATGATAGCTGTATTTTCTAGATAAATTGAGGAATAAAAACGGGCAGACATTTACAGATACATGTTGAATACAACATAAAGCATCTGAACCATAACCTAATATGACTGTGGAATTGCTATAGCGATCACCAAGCCTATGTTAGTCATTGGGGCGGTCTGATCATAATGAGTAACTGGCTAATTGCCACACACGCTGCCAATTGTATAAGCAGTCTAATATTGTAGTGTTTTCGATAAAGCCTAAATAGGCTGGGCTTTTGGATACGTTAAGTTTTAACTGCTCACAGGGTTTTGTACAAGTAATTAATTTATGGGTCCATTACCAGTCCCACTGGGTTATGATATGCTGTTAGTTTAATTTTAGTTGATTCTGTTCCTTTTAAGGACGCAAGTATTTTGAAAAGTAGAGTACCTTATTGAAAATGTTTTTTTTTCCGAGGAATAGCCTCACATAAAACTTTCTGATTACTTTCCCATGACTTAAACCATCGGCCCTGATTACAGAGACTAACCTTGAGGGATCAAGAAAGTCAAACCTGTGACCTCCCCAGTTTGGGGGGAGAGATCTCACAAGTGGGTCATGACCACTTAAACTAACCCTTGGGGCTACCTGACTCATAACTTGTAATACAAAATGTTTCCATTCATGACTATCCAATCGACCTAATTTGTGTTTGAAATATACGGATTTACAGAAATGCTAGAAATATCTGTGCATGCAAATACTAGGGAGCACACTGCTACATTTTTGTATTGAAGCTGATCTCTTTAAACAACGAAATGATCAAATGTGACTTTTATATTGATTCCTTATCATCAGTAGCTAGTACACAATCATTTCTATTTGCTTTCCCAAGGTTTAAATCTGCAACATACTGGTCCTTGGAATAACCCATTCTGTCAAGTGTCCTGGCATCCATATTCTCCTAAGTCGGTGGATTTTAGTTCTCTGAATGAGCATTCAAACCTTCAGTATAATAGACTGCAAAATGGTATGTTAGTTTCTCTACACAATTTTAGACCTGCAGGCTAAATCTTTTAGGTTGATATTTTCAGTTGGCATCATCCTCCTGTCCAGAATTTGTCATCACCGGCGCTGAGAGCATATGCTTTTGTGGGTTCCCTTGCCTTGTGGTTGTCTAAGGGATGCATTTCTTAATTGAAAGCTTAGTAATAGTGATCCTAGCACCAACTAGATTACAGGGCTCAAGGTCTACCTTAGTGCAAGTACCATGTGTATCTTAGTGCAAGTACCATGTGTATGCTGTAGTGCAGCATCCTGTGCCAAACATTGTAATAGTACCAACAAATCTGTGTGGTTCCATGCCAATCACCAAAACCCAGTGCTAGCGATGAAAAGATTATTGTGCCAAGGCCAGGGAACATATTTATCAACCCTAGAGTCAACATGCAACCTGAACATGCTAGGATGCATATAGTCCACATGCCTGGCAAATGGCTGCTTATAACAGATGTAGTCTGCCACAGCCTTGGCATGGTGTAATCCTGTCCTATTTGTGCCAAGCTGGCTGTGATCCTTCTTGATGTTTCTGAACCTGTCGACATAATATCAGAGGGAAATATGTCCACATGATTCTGGGTGCATTCTTGTCCAGAAATTTGTACTTCTAGAATCCTATAGAAATCTTTAGAATCCTATACAAATCTTTAAAATTAGATTTAAGATGGTCTATTGATTGGGTGGTGGACAATTAAGGAGCCTATGTACTAACGTTTTTACAGTGCTCTTTACATCTCTTCTCAAAGATCTTTGTATTCTCTTTACATCTCTTCTCAAAGATCTTTGTATTCATTCTTCCTTAATGAATATTATTGTTTCAGGACATCTTGTCTAAAGATCTTTGTATTTATTCATTCCTTAATGAATATTATTGTTTCAGGACATCTTGTCTTTGTTTGATTGTTTGCCTTTCCAACCATGCTTCATGGTGGTGGCTTGATGTTTGTTTGCTAGCTAGTATTTAAAAGCAGTCTTCTAGATCTCTCTGATTTCTCTTAATGTTTTCGAATTTTGCTAAGTTTTTCAGGTTGTTGGGTTTTCCAAGATTTTCAAATTCAAGTTTATACTTTCGATAAACTATTTTCCGAAAGCTTGGCAATATATTCTCTGAAACAATATTTGCAACATTACTTAAAGTTTTCACAGTCAACCTCAATCTATCTCTATTTTGTGGTTCCCCGAGATTTATTCCTTGTAGCTAGCTCAAATAGTGAGATATGCCTTGGTGAGGATTTTAACCCACAATAACATCTCTACTTCTACTTATGTGTATGTCTGTATCTAGTAATCCCGTATTTATCACAATTGTAAGGTAAACAAGGAGTATAAGCTACTTCATGTATTGAAAATACCTTTGCTAAGTTGTAAGCAGACTTTGGGTTTGAGCCATTGGGTTGATTGGTTAGCATTCTATGTTATTACATTACAAATTATAAGCTTCCCTATCTGGGGGACGAGAAAGGCTTATAAGATACCATATGCACCAAAAGCTATGTTAGCATCTCTTCGTTATTAGCACTACAAATTGTGCTTGTTGCTATATGATATCTTATTTGGGAAGACCATAAAAGCTTAAAGGGGTCTACATGCACCAAAATATTTGTCAACCATGAAGCAAGCCTCAAGGCCATACATCATCCTATAAGGTACTTGCATTGCTTAATTGCAAGCTTTCTAAATTAGATCATGGGTTGCGTTTGTCCTTTTTCTGAGCATGCCTTTAAATGCCTATTAATATTAAAAGTTACATTTTAATCATATTAAAAAAACAGTGAAAGGAGAGGTCAATCTATAGAGTCATAAAGAGGCAATAGCCCTCTTAAAAACAAAAACAAAAATAGTTAGAATATCAAAACAAAATTGCGAAACACATCAAATAGATTTTTTTTAATCATTAATTAAAACCCACCAAAAAATATGCAATACAAAAATCAGGGCTTGCACCAAATGGTCAAGCCAAGATATGCACCAAGTAATAAACTATTCATCCTGGCATCTAAGGAAGCTCATCAACAACTAAGTGCCCCCAACCATCATTCTAATCTGAAACCGTCATTCTAATCTTATATGGCCTTGGCTACAGAAGAGATGAACGAGGGAATGTAGGGTACCTTGTCATCCAAAGGTGAATGTCATGCTTCATCATGTTTTCCACGACGAGCTTTGCCTTTGATTTCATCAATTTAAGTCTACTTTTGCATATGATAGGGTTGGTGTTGGTCCAAGTTTTGATGGGACATTTGGGACAATGTTGGGAAATGAGATCAGAATTGCTCAGCTAGACATGACTCATTGTATAGAGAGGCTCATTCCAGTGAACACTCGGTGGTCGTCAAAATCAAGTGAACACTTTTTAATTTGAATTTCAAAAAGGTAGTTGTCTTAATATAGTAAGAAAAAATATGAGAGCAATTTGTTTATAGATTTAAAAAATTTATTTTTTTGAGTTTTAGAAAATTTTAAAATATATATATATATATATTATTCAATATTTATGTTGGGCTATTTTTTCTGTCAAATATAATCTATATTTTATACTTTTTGTCACAAAAAAATAAAGAAAACATTAAAACCTCTGTATATAGTCTCTAAGACCGAAGATGTTTTTTCCAAATTCCTACCTTGTTTGCATGTAACATTCATTTTTCATTAATAACAACTTGAAATATAAATCTTAAAACATCTAAATCTAATAATGTATTTATAAACTTAATTATAAAAATCTTAAATAAATAAGATGCCAGAAATAAATTATAAAACAATAAAACTAATTTTTAATAATATATTCCAAAAAATATTATACTAACTAAAACCTAATATTTTAACTAGTTACTAAACTTTACATTATAAAATAAACTTAGTATGAAAACTAATTAAACTAATTTGATATTTATAACTAAAGTATAAAACAAAATATATATTATAAATCTTAAAGCTTTAACCTTTTAAAATGTAAAACTAACACTAAGCCTACAATGTAGTCATACACTCGGCAAAATTAAAATAAAACAAAAAAATTTAAATAATTCTTATCTTATAATATGTACCTCTCTCAATGCATGAGAAAATTATAACTTCTTCTTTGTTTGGTAAAACTTGTTTCTATTATTGAGCTAAAGATGAAAAATAATTTACACTTGAAGATCCTCTAGGATGCCTTAAAGTGAGCTATCCAAATTCTTGCCATTTAGTGAGGTAATCTAAGTATGATGATGTTATATGTTCAGAAAAAATTAACGCCTCAAGAAATTTGATCCCTATTGGTGCTTGATAGATATGACAAGATGGATCTATGTTGGATTTTCTGAGCTAACATGAATTTTATATTATTTTTTAATTACTTTTTATATTTGATAACATTATACAGGGTTATGTTACGTTAAGTTACAACATCTCCCCCATACTGGGTTGTAAAACACCTAGCTACTCTCAGTGCAACGAGAAGAAATGCTTGAAAGATTCAATCTTCTCCTATAAACCACACAAAATTTTGCTTGCTCCATATAATAAAACCAATTGCCAACTACAACGTGTAGCCATGAATTAAGAATCATGAAAACCAATATTCTTAAGCTTTGAAGGTGCTTCGTACAAAAAGTCATGTAGTCACTTTAAATTATCACTGTCAATTTTTGTTTATTCTTAGTCCAACAATGGGATTGCATTGAGCCATTTGTATATTTATGAGTTTGTAATGAACAAATTAGTGTTGCAAATATTTTTTATTTTTTCCATATTTCCAATTTCTATTGAGTTTTTTGGGTTTTTGATTTTTCAAATATTTTTATAATTCCTGCACCTATGGGACAATAAGGAATCTGTGGGGTTGCTTTACCCCACCTATGGGGACAATAAGGAATATGTGGGGTTGCTTTATCCTTATAATATGATGTTCACTATGAGATTTTGAATGTACTTATGCAGTTGGTAATTTGATGTTATAATGATTTAATGTTTGGATGTGCAATGGATGCAAGATTACAACTTTGTTTATACATCAATGTCAATGTTAATTAATTTGATGTCATATTGGTATATGCATGTAGTCTTATGTGTTACACATATGATCTCAATGGGGATGCGGTTATGATGTTCATGCATATACGTGCATTAATGAACTAACTTACAAATGATTGACTCCATGAGAATTTGGCGGCCATTGTTAATGAATAATTATTGTATATTTTTCATGTGATGATGTTTAATGGTTGTTTGGCAAGTTGTGTCATGTGAGAGACATGAAACTTGCCCAACATATTATTCATGTGAATGTGGTTTAATGTGCAAGTTTAGATGTGAATGGTCAAGGTTTTTCATAATGGCGTTGCAATAATGACCTTAATGGGGTGTTATGTAAGCAATGTATATGTTATAGTTATATACGTGGGGTATATGTATACGAAAATGGTAGTCCAACCATATTGTGAGTCAACATGGGCAATAGGGTGAATGTGCATATAGACAGATTAATATATGTGATTTTTCTAAATTTGAGGTGACCATTGTTCTTTTTTTCATGAGGAAGATAGGGTACTTGATATTCCATTAGGAATCAAAGGTGTCTCCCTTAGCTCCCCGAACCATTGGTTTTATGTTCTCAACTAAACAAAGCTGTAATTTAATTGTAAAAATTAAAATTTTCACATAACAATACAATACATAGATAATTATTTCAAGCACTAGATATGAACAATTCTTTTATTTTGTTATGTGAAAACACAATCAAGGAGACCTTCTTGATGTATTTTGTCTTTGTCCTTTGCTGATTTGAATGTTTAATTCTTTATAATGAAAAATTGTAGCAGTTTACATGCTGCTGGGACAGATACATCAGCTTAAAAATAAAAATATGTTACAACTTTCTTCTCAACATGAGAAGACTTGCTTTATGCCTTTACCAGATTGATATATCAAGCTTCTTTCCAACAACTTCAGCGTTTCGACACATTTGTGCTTAATGTTAATGCATAGACTAAATTGTGCAAGTTAATGGTTGAGTAAAATAAAACTTTATATGCTCTAAATCACACGTTGGTTTACACAGTTGGATGTATGTAGTTTCAACAATTTTATAATACGTCCAAGGGTACACTGAATATATAAACTCGACCATTTATTATATGAATAAAGGTTTTAAATCATAAGTTGGTTTACACAGTGGGATGTATGTAGTTTAAGAGATTTTATAATACATCCAACGGTATACCTAATATATAAGTTTAAATAACGACCATTTATTATATGAGGAAAGGAAAAAGGTTTTTCCAATAGTTTGAATTTTGGCCACAAGATGGAGATGGAAATGTTGGTTTACACAGTTGGATGTATGCAATTTAGGCAATTTTCTAATACGTCCAAGGGTACACCAAATATATAAACTCGGCCATTTATTATATGAAGAAAGGTTTTAAATCACAAGTTAGCTTACACAGTGGGATGTATGTAGTTTAATAGATTTTATAATACATCCAAGGGTATACCTAATATATAAATTTAAATCACCGACCATTTACTATATGACGAAAGGAAAAAGTTTTTCCAACAGTTTGAATTTTGGCCACAAGATGGAGATGAAAATGAAGATGAAGATGAAACTTGAGAAATGATGATGGTTTATGTTTTTTATTTGTCTTGTTTGTGTGTTTTCCATGGAGTTGAGAGAATTATAAAAAGTCTCCATTTTTATCAACAATTTCCTAAAATGGTTAATTGCTTTGCAAATTGGTGAGAGAGCATTGTGGAACATAATTTTACATTGAAAATATTTGAAAAAAAAATCACTAAAACTGCATGTAGCCTTAATTCCTCAAATTCATTCCATTATACCTTCTGCATACAGAATAAAAATGATGCCATGTTAAAAACAATGTGTATCAACATCGAGGACTTTCCAATCAGTTACTTGCACGATAGCTTAAAATGCCTCTTTTTAATAGAACGAGAAACTATACAACACTCTTAAAAAAAATTAACCTCTATGTTTGTGTATTTTTAGAGCTTGGATTGAATTATGTGTGTCATGATGATCATTGACCTTAAACAACATGTCCAAGCAAGTCTTGACGGTAAAACATACCAATCTATTAGTATGCACAATTTGGCCTAAAGTGAGTATCATTGCATTCTTGTACTTCTAGAGCTCAAAATTGAATTATGCCAGTTCCCTCATGATTAATCACCCAATAAACATGCCCAAGCCACTCCCTACATTCAAATACGACATTCATATATTATACATAATTTTCCTCATAGTGGGTCCCATGAGAAAATCAAGTTTGGCATTTCTAAAGCTTGAAATTGAAATCTGTCAATGCCATGATGATCAATGACTCCAATAAACATGTCCAATCCACTCACTATATTCAAATATATGCCATTGGACTGAGATGCATAAATTGATCATAGTAGGTCCCATGCAAAAAAACTAGTGTTGCATAGTGAGTCTTTTTAGACTACAACATTGTGCTTTAAGCTTATATTTGGTGTATGTTAGTCTCATGTTATAATAGGTATTCCACTTCAAGTAGGGAGGAAATGTAAGGAAGGGGTGGAAATGACTTCCTAGTGGCATGCAATGTTTCACAAACTTTGGGGTTGTGAGAATGGATGAGTAAGCCTCATGTTCTCCCACACCGACATAGTGATCATCAAGATCACCGCTAAGTGACATGAAGACATAAGGATCTTAATAATTGCTCCATTTAACATAGGAATTGTACCATGGAAAGTAGAATATGACTTTGGAAAAATAATGATATAGTTTGAAATCATCTAGTTTCCTTGGACCAAGTGCATTATGTTATTAGCAAAGTTAGTTCCTTATAAAAAAATATGTTTAGTATTTATTTTTTTCCCAAAGAAGGAAAAAGCCTACAATAACTGATGCTATTGAACCAACCTCTGTTCATACATTCTCAAGACCTTTATGAGTAGCAACACCATTGTAGGTAGAGAAAACTTAGTCACCTGAAATAACTCATTAATGGTTTGTAAGGGAGCAGACTTCCACTTTACTAGATGCATGTAGGTCTTGGGTCATTAACCTATTTTCTTACATCCAAGGAAGATGATCTCTT
>LPNX010792805.1:82344-149932 GCA_001517045.1 Pseudotsuga menziesii | reverse complement strand
ATAAATGGAGAAAACCCCGCAACTTCCTTAGAGATAGAATCAACACCAAAAGTAAAACCCCAAAACAGTAAGATGATCTCCCGACAATAGTAGCCTCTTTCTTTCTAGCCCCAACAACTTCTTCTCCCTCAACTATGCTCTACAACTGAATGTGAGTGAGTGTGTGATAAATAGAGAGACTCACTCTCTATTTATACTAATTCTCGACTTGACAATGACTCACTAGGGCCAAATTCATTAGGTGAGTATAACAACCCTAGGGCCCTGGAACTACGGGGACTTTAACCCTTGAACAATAGGAGGGTTACCCACATTGACTTGACATGAATTGTTTACATTATAGAAAATCCCGATCGAAACATTGGGGCATGACATGACTCAATTACATTACAAACACTTCCCAGAATAAACATCGGGGTACAATACATAAGAAATACAAGTGAATACATTTCGAAGTTACAATTACATCAACACTCCCTCTTAACTAGGAAGGTATTCTCTCGACACAATTTATCAGCACAAGTCTTCTTCTTTGTATCATCTAGATCATCATCGAGTCCTCGTCATCTTCAAGTCATCTTCATCTGGATCTGGATCATCTCTGGTTTTGGAACATCTTTGCTGGATCATCATCACGGGTGCTATCTCTTGATTCTTCTCATCATAGGAAGTTCTACAGAGCCAACCCTTTTTCATGCTGGTTGTAGGCCTAGCCTCCATGTAGATATTTTCCAGCACTTATATCTAACCCTCAGTCAGAATGGCCCGCCCAACACTTATATCTGATCATGTAGGAACCAATCCTATAATCATATCAGAAAGGCACTCCCATCACTCACCTCTGACCATGTGGGAACACATCCCACAACCGTGTCAGAAAGGCCCAGCACTCACATCTGACAACCAATGTCAGAAAGGCCCAACACTTACATTCAACCATGTGAGGAACCAATCCTCCATGCCGAAAGGGCTCTACACTTACATCTGATCATTGCAGGAACCAATCCTACAATTGCCTCAGAATGGCTCTACACTTACATGTAATCATTGTAGGAACCAATCCTACAATCACCTCAGAATGGCTCTGCACTCACATCTGATCATGTAGGAACCAATCCTACAGTCACATCAGAATGACCCCCATTCCTATACTGAGCTTTCCTGGTAACTAACCAGGTGCCTCCATTCCAAGAATGGAATTCAGCACCTATATATGATCATGTAGAAACCAATCCTACAGTCACATCATAATGGCTCAGCACTCACATCTGACATGGAAGGAACCAATCCTCTCACCATGACAGAATGGATCATCCTGACATTTGACCATGGAAGGAACCAATCCTCTCACCATGTTAGAATGGCTCACGGACTCATCACTTCCCTTTGGAGGGAACCTCGATATGGAGAACATCAAGCTTCTCCCTGAAGTACTCAAACTTCACTCTGGCTAATGGCTTTGTCAACACATCAGCTATCTATTCGTCCGTCGCAACATACTGGAGCTTCACTGCTCCCCTCTACACCATATCCTTGATATAGTGATACTTGATCTCGATATGCTTCAACTTGTCATGGAACACCGGGTTCTTTGACAACTTCACACAACTCTGGTTGTCGCAATGTATACAAGTAGCATCCAACTGGAGATCAAATAAATCAGACAGTAGCTTCCTCAGCCATACTGCCTCACAATTAGTTGAACAAGTTGCGACATACTTTGCTTCAGCTGTACTCAATGCCACACAGGATTGCTTCCTGCTAAACCAAGAGATCACACCTAATCCCATACTGAACCAACACCCTGAAGTGCTCTGGGCCTATCGATGGCACTGCCTGCCCAATCTGAATCAACATAACCCTCCAGGTTAATCTTCTAATTTGCCTCATACTTGAGCCCATAATCAACAGTAACCTTCAGGTACCTCAGAATATGCTTTGCAGCAATCAAGTGAACATGTCTCGGATCTGTCAGGAACTGGCTCAAGGTGTTCACAGCAAAGCAAATATCTGGTCTCGTGTTTATTAGGTACATCAAGGACCCAATCATCTAATGATACATCGTAGCATCAACCGCTTTTGATGAAGCATCACTCAAGAGCTTCAGGTTCGATGCCATAGGTGTGGTCATGGCCTTGCACTCCATCATCCCGAACCTCTTTAGGATCTCTACTGCATACTTCCCTTGTTCGAGGGATATTCCATCCACATTCTGCCACACCTCCATGCCTAGAAAATAGTGCATCATACCCAAGTCCTTCATTTCGAACTCGTCAGCAAGCTTCTTCTTCGTATCAGCAATCAACCCATCCATACCTGTTACAAATAGATCATCTACATACAGTAGGAGTATCATTGGGTTGCCTGCTTTGTTCTTGGTAAAGCCCAAACTGGAATAGAAAGCCATCAATTCTGCCGTACCATGTCCTAGGTGCCTGTTTCAAACTGTACAGGGATTTCTTCAATCTACACACATGAGACTCCCTGTCATGTGTCTCAAAACCAAGTGGCTATTCCACATACACCATTTAAGAAAGTAGTATTGACATCCATTTGGTGTATCTTCCATTTCATCACCACAGCCAGAGCAAGTACTGATATGATGGAAGTGTATCTGGCTACAGGTGTGAAGGTTTCTTCATAATCTATTCCTTCTTTCTGTGAGAAGCCACGAGACACGAATCTTGCTTTATATTTCTCTATGCTACCATCTGCAGCATGCTTGATCTTGTAGATCCATTTGGAAGTTACAACAGACTTCCCTTATGGTCTTGGGACAACATCCCAAACATCATTCTTCATGATCGATTGATACTCTTCGATCATAGCATCCTTCCATTCTTTCCTTTTTGCAGCTTCTTCATAGTTGGAAGGTTCTTTATTGATAAATTCACATAATAAAGCTACATACCCGGAGCATGACCTAGTCCTCTTTCTTTCTTTGTGATTCTCTTTTGGAGCCCCATATCTTTCCACACCTTGGATAGCTTCTCGTACCCAAGCAGGTTTCCTCTCGTGAGGATTGTTCTCCTGAGGTGGATCTACAGGTTCTTGAGGTTCTTCAAATTCTCGATCTTCTTCTTGAGTTTCTTCGTTCATGATTGTGTCATGACTTCTCGGTGCTTCTGATTCTTCAGGATCTTCAGCAGGTCTCTTTCTAGATTTGTTGTAAGCTGAGTCTTCGTCAAATTTTACGTCCCTGCTGATGTCGATCTTCTTGAATCCTAGGAAGTATATTCTGTAAGCCTTCGAGCTTTCAGAGTATCCTACAATATACCCTTCTTTCCTGAAGGATCTAACTTTGTTCTCTTTTCTTTCAGATTGTTTATTTACACTGGACAACGGAATATTATGAGATGGTTGACTTCTGGTTTCTTGCCGGAAAATACTTCTTCAGGTGTCTTGTTCTCGAGTACTCTGTGGGGAGTATGGTTCTGTATGTACACCACTGTTCTGGCAGCTTCTTCCCATAGATGCATGGGAAGATCTTAATAATTAAGCATTGCAATTGCAACTTCCATTATAGTTCTATTCTTCCTTTCTGCAACCCCATTCTGTTGTGGATTATATGGAGTGGACAACTCCCTCTTAATCCCTAAATCTTTGCATAACTCTTTGAATTCATTTGATGTGAATTCTCCGCCATTATCTGATCGAAAGGTCTTGATCTTCTTTTCAGTGTGGTTCTCGATCAAGGCTTTGAATTCCTTGAATTTGCTGAATACTTCATATTTGTTCTTCATAAAGTATATCCATGTATTCCTATGAAAATCATCAATAAAGGAAACATAGTATACATACCCGCTTAAAGAACTGGATGACATTGGAATGCATACATCGGAGTGAATGATTTCCAAGATTCCTTTTGCTTTGATTTCACTACTTGGAAATGTCTTCTTTGTGTTATTTCCTTTCGCACATCCTTTGCTTTTATAAGGGAATTACCATGGGAGAATACCACGGGTCACCCAATACCATGGGCCTGTAAAATGTTGGCCAACAAATATCCCAAAAATTTATTTTGGTGGCTTTGCCCCCGAGATCCAGCTGGCCCCTGGACCCCTACGGGGGGACGATGTCCTCCCACACCCCCCTGCTAGGACGAGTGTATAGTAAAACTAGGGTACAAACACAGCTAAACAATAACACCTATGAATCAAGAAGATTAGGATCAACGACCAACACCCAAGTGATCTTGAAATAGATTGTTAGAGGGAAACAAAATAAAACCAAGAACAAAAAACTAAACCAAATGAAAAAAGGAGTAGAGAATGCAAACTCTGTAAGCAGGAATATTTCACCTTCTGCGGACAGAAGTTGTTCCTCTAGTCTGAATGGTTCAGATCCAGAACAAATGAGTGAACGATAAAGGATGAAGACCCTCCCTGGATGTCGTAGACACCTGGAATGCTGCTTCGATAGTAAACCTGTGTACCTGCAACCAGATCAAACACACAAACACATCAAAGCTACGAGAACATCATCTACTTATCCATGTTAGTGACTAAGGAATCCAACAACATTTACATGCGAAATCGAAACAACAGTAATGTAGGACAGAAATCAGCTTTGCATTAAGATGAATGGATAAGTTTACAACCAATTAAGCCTTAGTGTCGACATGCATCTCCATGAAACCAACACTTCATCCCCATAAGCTACAACTTTGCTCTCTATGCTCTCAAATGACTTGGGCCAAGTGGTCAATCCAACAGCATAACAATACCTCTATAGTTCTCCCCCTCAACCATGGACATGAGCTTGAATTTATAAGGCTGAATGGATAGGAATGGTTGAGATATTTGTGGATGAGGTGGCCTCTAATATCCTATGATGGGGGATCTTGAGCTCAACTGACCCACAATGTTATGGATAAGAGAGGACATGAGGTTCATGATCTAGAAGCATCGAGAAACTTCTCTTTTTCCCATTTTACGTAGGGTACCGCTTTTCTCCTCTTATGACAGAGCGGTTTAGGTTAGAAACGCTTATGGACCAAAGGCCATAGGCGGTGGTACCGCTTATGGCAAACAAGATACAGGTGGTGCGAGCAAGGTACCTCTCATGGTTAAAAGGGAAAGCACGGTGCTGAGTATTTTTATGTAATATGGACAAACAACATGGGTTTCCAAGTGTTGGGATTAAGGGCAAATATGTAAGTCAAGGGTCTTATCACATGGTGGTGACAGGATTTGGGTATAATAGGATGCCCCCCAAAGCATGAGTCTTAGAGGGATATGATAAATGAGAGATTTGAGAGAACAAGTTGTCACTTCGAGGTGAAAATGTCATCTCAATCGGAGCATGTCATCAAGTAGGCATCTGTACTACATAAGTATTTTTTACTCATAGACACAAGTAACCAGCTCATGGCTGCAGACCAATACAAGGCAGATCCATGGGAGGAATAAACAAGCATGGCTACTAGAATACAACGTAGATCCATGTGATAGAGGAATCAAACTTGGACATAGCTACTAGACACACAACGTAGATCTATGTCATACAGACGCAAATTTGAGCATAGCCACGACCATACAAATGTGGATCCATGCTACATATACAAAACTCCATTGCAACCTGGGAAAAAGCAATGAGCGCTTTAATCAAATACCCAGGGTCTTCGTCTCGTCTTTCACAAAGTACGATTCTATCCATGTGATTACAATGATCTGAAGTCGAACATGGTAGAAACCACTTGATTACCGACTAATGATGTGAACCGTTAACAAGTGTGAGGGAGATTACCATTGATGTCAATGATTCCCAAGGTACCCTAGTACAATCTACCGAGTGTGAATAGATGTCTTGATTTCGAACACCCAGTCGATTCCATCGATCAAAGGTCAGTGATGTAAACCTATGTCGAGAGCGAGAGAATCTGTCATTAAGGCATACAGATCTCAAGGTATGAAGTTTTTGTTTCTAAGACTATTTCCCAGATGATGACCTGATGTCGACGGGAATAGTCTCGTTGAAGGAGGGCCATGATGAGTCCCACATCAACGACATGAAACTCGGAACATAGTTCTGGAATGATGTGAATGTAGTAACCATAGGACTGACTCAAAAGTACTGACACAGATTCTGACTGCAGAGAAAAAACTTCTTCAATTTCCCTTTGAACATCAGGCGACATGACAAAATACTTGGCAGCATGAATGAACGAGACAAACTCACGATGCGACAGTGGACAATGCATTCTTTTGAAAGAATCAAAGGAGTTGCATGACTCATGAAAGTGGATCATCACAGAGATCAGCTGAATACCCAATTGTCTGACATGATATGCAGACAAGTGCCATGTTCAAAGGTAATGGCAAACTACTACCATTTATTTGCAAAATGATTCCCTTCCCATTTTCCCCATCATGATCGATGAGTGCCTCTTTTCGGTTTTACGAGTTCAAAGAGGGTAACAAACACTCGGTATAGCTTGTTTGAAGACATGTCCAAACTCATATGTTTTACGAACCTGAGAGAGGAGGGGTTTGTTCCTAAAACGGGTCTCTCAATGTTTAATTTAACGAGTCCAATGAAATAAAACTCGGTATCGTTCATGTTTAAAGAGTCTGAATGATTACGGAAGAAGACTCCAAAGGGGTCCTTTTTCATATGGTTTAGTCCCTAAGGCCCGAAAAAGTGTAAAATCATACCTTAGAGAACTCTTCCAATCATGATTGGCTGGAGTGTTCCTTTTTCGTAAATAGTCTATCCGAACCGAAAAAGAGATAACCTATCGTCGGAAAGACGACTCTTCGAATGCTTTAACGAGCGTGAAGAAGACAATATCGCTCGAAAATATTTTCGTATTTAGGGAGCCTAAAAAGAGTTTAAAGAGGACTCCATGAGGTTTCTTTACATAATGTTAATTTCTACGAGCCTGGAAAGAATCAGAAATAGACTCGATGATTTTTTTGTTTAAGGAGCCTAAAAAGGGTTAAAAGAAGACTCCATGGGGTTTCTTTACATAATGTCAATTTTTACGAGCCTGGAAAGAATCAGAAATGAACTCGGACCTTTGATACTAGGTTTAAAGAGCGTGACCAAAGTGTCGTAACAAACGCTCATCGACTTTTTCTGTTTTATGTTAGTACGAAAACGTCATAAACAAACTCCCAAAGCTTTACTGCTATGGTTCTCCTATCCTGCAATTGACTCAAAAACAAGTGTTAAATACGCTCATAACTAACATTAAGGGATTATGAATGATAAATTTCAAGTAAAAAGTGATTTTAAATCAAAACTATGGCATGTCAAACCCAAAAATGTGTATATAAGTCATGTAAATAGTGAAAAATCAAATCATTTTACTATTTACCCATAGTGGAGAGCATTTGGAGCACTTTCCTAATCAGATCTTCAGCTGTTGATATCGGGAGTTTCCACTGTCGGATTCGAGCGTTGTCAGTTTCAGGTAACAGTTAAAACCCTTCTCTTCCTTTTCATAGTCTTTATTTTGAGTTTTGATGGGGTTTTGGGCTCATATGGCAAGCCCTAAAACCATGGAAATGGGCACCATGCTTATCCTTTGCGTGATACGCGGTACCTCACTAGAACCGTGCCTAAAACAAGGCTCACATGCAGTGCCATCGCCTGTCTTCAACGGTGCACAGGCGTTGCCGGCTGTGAAGATTTAAAAATGATAACACAAGTAAAAATAAATCATTTCTTTGGATTTAAATTATTAAGGATGATTCTAAGATGTGTTATGATTTTTTTGGCAGGTTTTTGCTGATCAATCATGGTGATATGGAAAGAAAGACAACATGACAATGATGACGCTTTCGCTGAAAGGAATGCGGGTTGTATAGCCGCATTATGAGACTGTGGGCTCCTGAAATTATTTCGGACCCCTAGCATGGTATCACATGAGCGGTTGCTAGAACACATACTTTGGATGTAGAATCCAGAGCAGCAACACTTTGAGGTTGGGGCTCATATTCTGACAGTAGAGGTAGAGGACATCTACTTCTTGACTGGAATCTTGAGACGGGGTGCCCCCATCTCGCTAATAGGTTCCCAAGGAGGGGATATTACCACACAAGAGTTGATAAACTGTCATTGTATCCCAGGGATGAGGACATCGGGGAAGAAAATCCCCATCAGGGTAGTGATGGACGGGCCCCTACAGATTGTCTTATTTACTGTGCAGAGAGTGGCTGGGAGTCAGGGTGTGCACCAGGCTTCTAGGACACACATTTTATATGCCATAGAGGCCATGGAACCTGTTCGTGTCAGAAATTGTTACTAAGGCTAGGGTAACAAGCCAACACAATCTCAAGAGAAAAAACTCAATTCAAACTAGGGTTTAGGGTTTTGTTTATGTGTTTTTGGTTGTAAGCTTCAAGATCATGCAGGGAATACATTCAGAGTAAAAGAAACAAATAAATCATAGACATAAACTGATAAAGATGCCCAAACATATCACAAAAATCCAACAAAGATACTATGCTGTGGTTCATACATTAAAAGATAAGCATTACCAGAAAAAGACATCAACTAGCAATGAAATTACCATTCAAGAAGCAAACCATGCTCAATAACAAAGCCAACATAGACAAAATGTGGGAAAAAGAGTCATATATCACATTATTTCATCAGTAAATGTATATGAGAGTTACAGTACCAGTTCTCTGAACAAGTCTGATAGTACAAGCAGCTAGCAGACCTCCTGATGCTCCCAAAATCCAGAACCCCTGAAGTGTCTTTTCCACCTCTCTAAATAGTTAAAAAGAAGTAGTTCCATCTCCCCTTCATTAGGTCGAAATTGAAACTACCCAGCAGTTACATTAACTAACTAACTCAACTAATTTACTAAAAATAACAAATCGGATTCCTGGCAAATATGGCGAATTTCTGGAAAATAGGTGTCAAAGAAGCTTCCATATCTCTTAATTGGTGACACTTGTGTAAAACCTGAGAGAGGTTTTTGTAAATGGGTCCGTTATGGACAAAAAACTCTCTTGGTGTTTCAAAATTCATCTCCAATAGATCTGAATATGCCCCGCAAAATGAACACTAAAACAGGAAAATATTGAATATTTAAACTCCCTGAAAAATAGGCTGCAAAGATTTAATTGAATATTTCAAACCTTGACAGCTGTTTCAAAAATAAGAGAGGTTTTTGTAGATGGTTATCTTAGGAACGAAAAAATACTTTGGTTTTCAAAAATTCCTCTCCATTAGCTCGTGGTAGGCATTTGACTTCAATCACTCAAAACAGGAAAAATAGAGCAGAATTCTGTTTCTCTTCTTTGTCTGAGTTAAATGGCTGGCCTATTGTAGTAGTTTGTTCATCATTAGTCAAAATATTCTATCCTCTCATCCCTTTCCTTCAGGTTTTGTTAATTTGCTCAATACATATCTGAACACCTTCTAATAGTTCTTGGTTGTTTTCATCATGTTTGAGACCTTCCTGATAAGTTTCCATGGCTTTGTCATTTTCTTTCATGAAGAACTGAACAGCAACTTTCCTAGAATAGTGATGGATCTAGCTCAATATACTTATTAGCATCCTCAAGACCTTCTGGCAAATCTCTAAGCTTTGTGTAACAAGCTGCTCTGTTACTGTAGACCCTTGCATCCTTGGTGCTTCGGTATAATGCTTTATAGCCTCAGGATATTACTGTTGCTTAAAGAATTCATTTCCTTTCTCCCGCTCTTCATCTGCCACTTTGGATCAAAGTCTTCCTGTTGCTCCAAATCTTTCTTTGCTCTCTCAGCTTCATTAAGCTTCTTCAATGTATCTGGAATATCCATTGGTTCTGGCTTTGGCTCTGGATCTCGAAACTCTTCAGTTTTAATGAGCAACTCCATACAACCTTCTTGACTGATATACTTGTTTTCAAAAGCAAAATAAATCTCTCCACCAAGTGGAATGATTTAGATCTCCGAGGATTTAATGTTCTTCATCAAGCCTTGTTGAGAGTCTCTGTTTTCTGCTTGAAATAACATTTGCTTGACAACAAAACCTCCCATGCTGTGAGTCACAAACACAACAGGTCGATCCCCAACACCTGCTGCAACTAGCTTATTGAACATCATTGAACTCACTTCATCAAGTGGTATTGTAGCTCCCAACCACTGAGATAAATTTGTCTTATGTAAAATTTCAGACAAGCTTCTGTAAAATATTAATGGACCAAATTGTTCTCGTTCTGAATCTGGATGACTCTTCATTACAATTAAATTCATGGTAGAAATGGCTTGCAATTTTATGCTCCTGCCTGCACTATCCAGCATTATTTGATGGAGCTTCCTGCATTTCTTCTGTAGAAATGTACTCTTGAGGAAAACTTGTCTGAAGCAACAGCATCAACTATATTAAGCTTGCCAGCAGTAGTTAGCTTATTCACATTCTCTGATTGAAACTGATCATTATTGTTTTGTGTGTCAGGTAAGTGGAGATATTCACAAGTGCCATAATCATTGTCCCAATGAAAATATGTCCTGCTTTCAATGGATCCATTCTTGAAACTGCAATCGTGGCACAATGTACAGTTCAATACTCACAAGGCACTTTGAACAATTTTCACATCTTTAAGAGTACAAAACTTGAGCAATTCTTCTATGAGAGCCTTAACTGGTGCCATCGCATTTGCAACTTTGGTTAAAACAAAATGCAGCTTCAAAGAAAGTAGATGCATTTTCTCTGCTTCAGAATCTTTAGCGACATTCATCAAATGGCCTCCCATAGACAAGTCATTGTGAATGATGTCCTTTGCCTCAACTAATTTCTCCAAAACGACCTCCAGATATGGCATTGCACTGCTGTAGAGCATCTAATGCAGAACTAAATGGTTGAATTGCAACAAAATTCACAACTTTCCCAAAACGATTAAGATCAACTATAGAGTTCTGAACGGCTTCTATGCTCTGGCCAATTTCATCCAATCCATGAGCCTCAAATAATCCATATCCAGATGCAAATTCAAACAGCAAATAAAGAGCAATTTCAGAACGAGCCTTATGAGATGCGATATTAAGCTATAAGCTGAATATTGTTATGGAAAATGCAGCAGGCTTTCCTATTAACCTAGTGAAAACCCCACCAAGATCAAATACAGCAACCAGACACTCCTTCTCATGCACGCAGCTTTGTTTGAGAAATGTAACCATTAGAGTGATCCATCTTACGAAACCAGGATTCTTTCCCTCATTCATGATTTGCAGGTTATAGCTTCAAGTGTGAAGCAATCACATAATGGGCTTCTTCGTGCTCCAATGGCTGAGCAGAGGATACAGGAGACGTAAAAACCTACTCGCGATTTTTCTTGGCAATTTGGGCTTGCTCGTCCATTGGCCCTTTCATGTTATGTGCGATGCAATGGGGAATTACCACGGGGGTTTGCCATGATGCCAGACCAATTTTAACACTTGCGGAACCTGGATTGATGACTACCATATTGGAGCCTCTCTCGGCGATGAGCTGAGGAGGTACCACTGTTTTCAGGTAATCCATCTTCTTAGCGATTTGATATGCTTCACGAGCACTCCTCTCCTATAATAATGCGTGTAGAAAGAAAACTTTGCCAGCTTTGACCAAGATTTACTGCTGTTTGTCCAACTGATTCCGCATAATATGCAATGATGAGCCTGCTCTGTTTTGTGACTGATAACCAACTAAAATCGTGCTTAAACTGCAGTAAACACGTGTTAAAACACTCACACAAGGCGATCAGTCATTCATATATTGCAATCATGATCGAATTTTGTTTGAAATTTGAAAAAACAAAGGGCCGCGATATTCTTGTAGCGCGCCCTTTGTTAAAATTTTGTCCAGCGCTACAAGAATAATTGCTATGCCAAATTTTCGCAATTTTTTAACTTTCATCCAATTTGTCGGAGGTTTAGAAAACTGCTAGGTTTAAGAAACAAGTCTAGCTGATCTCTAAATACATTAATGAATCAATTTTTGAAAATATGACCTTTTTTAACCCCTTTTGAAATATAAAAGACCAACAAAAATCAAATAAAACTTATAAAGAGTGGACTCAAAAACTATTCATTCATCCAAAGAGCTCCTAAAGGGGACTAAAACTAAAACTTAAAACCAAAACTTTAACTAAGATAGATTGAAAACAAACCAAAAATGGAGAAAATAAACCAAAAATGAAGAAAAATTTACTGACTTAACAGAACCTACAGTATTCAATTGGGCGGAAGCCATGCTTCCGATATTCAAAGATCAACTGACTAAGTGTCGACGGGGAGAACTGAAGCAGTTTGGATTTGGTTCCATTATAGCCTACTTATTCTTCAAGCGGGTACCACAGATGAGACCTCAGGTGGTCTTCACAAAGCTGAGAGCATGGGACCCCTGTATGCAGAGGTGGGTCCGGATTATGGCCTATACTGGAGCGGGCAGGGGGAAGGTGAAGTTCGATGACCCGTTCTTCAAATGGATCCGAGATCAGATCCTCATGGTGGAGGATTATGCTTATGCGAGTACAGACTTCAGTAGAGACCTTGACCTACCGCTCCCACTTGGAGGACAGTGGGGTGACATCAATAAGAAGCAAGAAACCCTAAAATGGATAAAATGTTTTTATGTTTTATATTTTTATGTTAAGTAACGAGACCTAGATATTTTCATGCAAACGTTGGAGCAACATGACCTGGGGGAGCTTCCCCATTGGATAGACGAGCTGGAGCCCGCTTTGTACCATAGGGCGATGATATCACCGAGAAACCTAGAGAGGTTGACCTTAGACATCCCTAACGCTTCCATTGATGACCTCCCTCTGAGGTATCAGAGACCTACAGCGGGAGTACCGGGTCGATTTAGTAGGCTGCTACGTAGAGTATCCCGGGCAGTGATGTGTTACCACTAGCATCACTAGACATTGTGTGCATGAGATATCTACTGAAAGCTGATAGCTTCACGATTTTGTATGGTTATTTTTGCTTGAAAGCCTAGATGCTTCAGATGAGGTCTCAGGACCTATTTTTTAAAAACTTGTTCATATATATATATATATATATATATACAGACTTTTACCCGGTGTTTATGTCTCAAATGGTAAATGTATTTCACATGAGTTTTATGTGTCTTTAATTGTTTATTTACAATGAACCATATTTGATTTAACGTCATGAATGGGAAATATGCCAATCTAGGATGTAATTAGCTAATGATTCAGCAACTACATTATGTTCCCTAGGGATATGCCTATAAGTGATGGTTTCAAATGATCTTTCTAACAAGCGTACCCTCTGGAAAAGGCAGAGAAGCACAAGATTTCTAATGGTATAAACATGGTTTATATGACAAACCACGAGTTGTGAGTCCATCAAGACTACCAGATTGCGAACATCTTGGGAGGCAACTTCAATTAGAAGACCAATGACTGCTTGATACTCGACGATGTTATTGGTAGCAGGATCAATACAAACCGCTCCTAAACTGAACAAATCTTCAGCCGGGGAATAGAGGACCCAAGCAACTGAGGCAAGATTCAAGGTGTGGCGGCAAGCACCATCAACGAAGCCGTAGAAAACCATCTTCTCTGCATGACCAAAACATGGTATAAACGGATGCAGACACTAAACTCAAAACCATATTGAAAATACTAAAAGCACACTGAAAGTCAAGCAATATACATATATACAAGATACTATCCAAGAACGACCTAGGCATAGTACCTATTTAGGTACAACCCATTGCGATGTTTCCCTAAAGGGATTCCATCGTAGTCAACAAGCTTGTAGGCCCCTTTCTCTAAAACTTTAGAAATGACAAAAGGACTGTACCACATGGACTCGAACTTACCCTTCCATAGTTTGTCATATCTCTGGTAATAAGTCAAAACTAGGTCACCCACGTTAAAGGCACGAGGTTGGATTGATTTATCATACTGCGTCTTGACGCGATTCTTATGTGCCTCATTAGCCAAGGCAACATCTCTCCGAATCTCGTCAAGGTTATTCAAATACAAAAATTTTTCTTCCTCTGCGGAAGTGTCTGGGAAAAGTTCGACGGCAAGTTGTAAAGATGGAATCTGACATTGAATCGGTAAGACAACTTCGAGTCCATAAACAAGCTGAAAAGGTGTGAAACCAGTAGCTATTTTCACCGAAGTCCTATAAGCCCAAAGAGCGGAGAAAAGAATGTGGTGCCAGTTGGATTTATGATCTCCAACCATCCGACGAAGCATAGTTTTCAAAACTTTGTTAATGGCCTCTACCTAACCATTAGCTTGTGGATAATATGGCGTAGAGTTTTCATGGCAAAAACCTAGCTTGGCACTCAGTTCCTCCATCATTTCATTACAGAAATGTGATCCGTGATCAGTAACAATGGATTGCAGGACTCCAAATCTAGCTATGATATGATTGAACAGGAAGAGAGCGGCAGACTTACCATCTTCCGCATATGTAGGCATGGCCTCAACCCATTTTGTAAAATAGTCAACGGCTACGATGATGTAACCATGCCCCCCGGCTGAGGTAGGCTTACAATGCATAAAGTCAATCCCCCATTTGGAAAACGGGCCAACGACAATGACGGGGTGTAGCAGAGCAGGATGAGTGCACTTTTTGGGATAAAAATGTTGACAAGGTGGGCATTTCTTAACAACCTCATGATAGTCTTTGAAGATTGAAGGCCAGAAATAGCCAGCGCGAAGGATTTTCTGGGTTGTAGCCATCCCAGATAAATGACTGCCACATGCTCCAGAGTGGAAATCATTCAACACATGTTCAGCCTCTTCGTGGGTGAGGCATCGCCGAAAAATAGAATCAATCCCACGTCTATACAAGGTATCATTCAGGATGAGGTAGTATTTCGCGTGGTGATGGATATGGCGGCGATTGTCATGGGATAAATGTGGCTGAAATAGTTGTGTATGGAGATAAATAAGCAAATATCCATACCATGGATCGATAGTGCTAATCACGAACAAGAATCCATCCGGAAATGAATCACTAGGCTCAGATTCCATCGAAGCATAGGGAATATCACACATGAGCTCGACAAAGACCAGGGATTTTTTTGATGCGGCTTTGGCAAATTCCAGATCAAACTCCTGTAGTATGACTATCCATCGGGAGTACTTTCCCCTGAGCACCTGACGAGTCAGGATGTAATACATAGGGTTCTGGTCTGCCAACACAGTGGTTGTGTGGAGCAAAATGTAGTGATGAAATTTTTGTACAGCAATGACCCTGGTCAATGCTAACTTCTCCACGTAGAAATATCGAGTTTTAGAATCCATAAGATTCTTACTAGCATAGTAGATCACGTGCTCCTGACCGTTGGTATTTTCTTGCACCAAAACCATAGCGATGGTAGTAGCGGAGGCAACAAGATACAAGAGAAAGTCCTTTGAATAATCTGGGGGGTGTATCACGGGTGAATGAGTCAGAGCATGTTTGAGATTATCAAATATGCGTTGATCTCGGTCATCCCAAAAGAATGGGGTGTCCTTCTTAAGGAGACACATATAACCGTGCGTTTTCTCTGCGAAATTACACATGAAACAGTGGAGAAAGTTTGCCTTCCCTTGCAAAATTTGGAGTTCAAGGAGATTAGTTGGGGCTGGTAGAGCTAAAATGGCAGCAATTTTCAAAGGTTCTATCTGGATGCCATTTTTGGAGACCACAAAACCTAGCAGACATCCCGTCTCAACGCAAAAAACAAATTTATGCAGATTGAGTCGTATATTATAATGACGACATCTCAAGAAAATGTCTCTAAGATGACTAGGGTGGTCCTCTTGTCGCTGTGAATGAGCAGGGAGGTCGTCAAGGTACGGTTCAACAATATGTTTAATATCGTGAAACGCAAAGGACATCGCACGCTGGAATGTGGCTCCAGCATTTTTCAAGCGAAAAGGTAACTTCTTATATGCAAAGGTTCCCCATGGGCAAATGAATGCCATCTTGTGCTGATAGGTGGGTAATATCTCAATCTGATTATAGCCAGAGAAGCCATCCATGAATTAGAAGATGACGCTTCCAGCACAATTGTCGATAATCTGATCGATGTGCGGAGTAGGAAAGTTGTCCTTGGGACAAGCTTTATTCAAATCCCTAAAGTCGATACAGACTATAATGGTGCCCTACGTTTTATTGACACTGACAATGTTCGATACCCATTCCGTTAGGGGTACAGGATAAATAAACCCATCTTTGAGAAGTTCTCTATTTCAGCTTTAATAACTGCAGCCTTCCGTGGATGGACTTGCCTTAGTTTTTTCCTGACAGGTTTAGCCGTGGGATAGGTTTTTATCTCGTGGACCACAATGGATGGGTCAATCCCTGACATTTCTTCATAGGACCAGGAAAAAATATCATGTAATTCTTTTGAAAGTGCCTTATATGCTTCAAATTCATCTACCGAGTAGTTCTTCCAAACATGAACATGCTCAATGGTACCAGGATTGGCTGATATGTCAATCGGATTCGTCTGAGTAATGTTGCAAAGGTTTCCTTCAGAATCTGTGTCTTGCAACAATATGGGAATCTGGGGTACATTGACAATATCAATAGGAAACAGGGATGCATAAACATGGTTAACCAAACTGGTGTTGGGGAGGAACATGGATCTATGATGGTGATCCTCCCAAATGGATTCATATGTACTCATGATCTCCATAATAGACTCGTTGGAAGGAAAAGTATCTAAGAGATAATCTAGAACATGAAGAGATGGTTCTAACCAGTAAGGTAAATGGTAAGGATCCAAAGCCACTAGATGAAGGTCATCAGTGTGATCACCGAAAAGGGTTTGAATGGTGTCATACATTGCTTCGTGTGAACTCAACGAGGTAGGCTCAACAACTTGTTTGCCCTTAGGCTCACAATAAAATGAGGCGATCATATGGACTGTCGTGGTATCCATGTTAGGAGGAGTGGATGGAAAAATCCCCATAAGGGATGAATCCTTCAACATGCCTACCCCAATCGACTGGTAAGGAGGAGGGGACTAGCCTAACATGGGGATGTTATTAGCCATAGAGGTAGTAACATCCGGCGTACAGAAATCAAGCTAGTCAATGGTAACAATTCTCCCTAGATGCAGAAATTGGACTATTCGAAATACTGTTGAAGTGACAACAGTCATGGCATAGAACCAATTTCTTTCTAGAAGGAGGTTGTAATCTAACGGGGCATCTACCACTTCTACTTGAATAGAAATGGGTTTTTCCCCAAGATCGACTGTGAGGGCTGATATGAGACCATGGGGATGGAAACCTCGTCCATCAAAGGCCTTCAGAGTCGTAGGTGATCTTACAAGCTCGGGAGAGCCAAGAGCTTTCCAATAAGACATAGACAAAATCGAGGTCGAAGCTCCTTCATAGAGAACCGTTCTAAAAACCTTCTTTCCAACTACTTTTGTAATAATATGAAAAGCAAGTTTATGAAGTAGCCTAGACTTATAGTTCTCAATATTGAAATGAATCAAATTAGTATTATCTAGGTCTAAAGCTCCTAATGCCGTTAACAAGTTTTTGCATTGTGTAGGACAACTTTGGAGTACTTCTAAGGTAGACATTGCACAAGGTGCTGGAGCGATATCTTCAACTACATTATAAAATTGAGCAGCTTGGGCATTAGGGTTAAATACAACCTTCCGAAGAGTACTCTTGGGTGGATGCAAAATCATGTCGAGAGTAGGATTCTCGATGGATAGGGGGATAGTAGACGAGGATTCCGGAGAACTATTAGAGGGAGCTTTCCCTAAAGAAGAATGATCTTCTTTCTTGTCTGCGGGTTTATCATAATTCTGACTTCGAGTTTGCAGATTAATGGTATCTGAGGACATCATATGAATTTCCTCTAATGAACTAGAGTTACCTTGATTAGACATGTGGTCTATTAGTTGTTGTTGAGAGGGAAAAGGATCCCTGAGTACTACGGGTGCAGGATTTGATTTCAGAAATTGGGATATTTCGTCCTGACGGGGACACTCTTTTGTGAAATGGTCACCTCTGCATAGCAGACATGGATATTTTTCCTTTCTTTTCACTTTATCGTTATCATTGTTGGCTGGTCTTGGATTCTCCTATTGGTTTCTAGGTTTTTTATTCTTACTTTTACCCTTCTTTTTATTGTTTCCCGAGGTTTGAGTACTCTAAATAGAATTGAGCTCGACGGAAACCTTAGGAGTTGAAGGAGTAGGGGTGGCAGTCTGGGGTTGCTTGGCAGGTTTCGCTGATGATGGGGACTGGATTGAACCAACAATCCCATCAATAGGTACTTCTACCAGTGGCTAAGCGGGGTCGATGCTTGGGAGAGGATCTTGAGGAATCAAGTCATAAAGAGTTCTAGACTGGGAATAGACCAAGTCTAGATACTAGGCTCGACTAATAGCCTTCTCTTCAGTAACAACACCACCCATAGCCACATCTCGAGCAATTGGAGGCAACAAAGATTTGGTGAACCAATCAGCTAATAGCTGATCTGGAATAGGGGCCTTAATAAGCCTTCTCTGCCTTCTCCATTCATGGATATGATCAGATATGTGGGTGGAGGTGTTCTGTCACAGAGAAGTTAAGAGATCAGTACCCATTTCATAATGGATAGGGAGCTAAAAGTGTGTAAGAAACACGATTTCCAAGGAGCCAAAATCCACAAATGAATGTTGTGGAAGTTCAATGTACCACTTCGCGGCTGTACCGGTCAAAGTTCATTGAAAAAGTTGTAACCGAACTGAATCATCCATGAGAGAGTTTGAAGAACACCACAGATGGAATGTCATGACATGGTTTTTCGGATCGTCTCCCTGCTTCCCATATAACTTTGGGATGTCCGATGGTAACTTTACCGGAATGGGAGGCCACGAGGGATTGTGTCGAATGGGGTCATTAATCAACTTGGACAAGTCAGGCAAGTCCAAAGTTGCTAGGAAAGGTAACTGACAATTAGGTTGCACATACTGGTAATATTGATATGGCATATAATTACCAATAGGACCGTAAGTGTACTGATAGACAGGTTGTTGTGACGAAGAACTAATGGAAAATCCACCTGCAGGGGGTTTATTTCTGGTATCAGGACCGTTAGGACCACTAGGGCCTCTGAGAGGAGGATCACTAGGGCCTCCGAGACCACCAGGAGGCGTACCACCAGACCCTCCAGGACCGTTGGGAGGTAAACCTCGAGCACCTCCGAAACCACTAGAAGGAGGGCCACCATACCCTCCAGGGCCATTAAGGGGGAAACCACTAGGCCCCCTAGGACCACCAGGACCATTAGGAACATAAGGAGGAAATACACCAGGCCCTATAGGACCATTATCCCCCCCATGGGGAGGACCTCCATGAGGGGGTCCTCCGGCACCTCCCGCAGTATGTATGGGTATCCCCCCCATAGCTGGCATGTAAGACCAGTTAGGCTGCCCCGATGGCGTAAAAGTATTACTAGGGTATGGAATTTTGGCATAAGGTATTCTTGTAGGATTGGATGGATAATTAATATTTCCTACAGGTATTTGATAACCATAACCTCCAAAAGATTGAATGGTTACAGGTTGTGCCCCCAAGGGCTGACTTGAACTAGATGGGGGATTAACCATATTAGTATGGGTGGGAGGGACATAAAATGTATATTGTTATATATTAGAGGTATATCCTTGAATAGGTACAATTTTAGTGCCAGATAACGTGGGTCGTGTCGGGGGTTTACCCCCGGCACTAGAAGGTAATGGCGAAACATGAATTGAAGGTTGGGCCCCAGGTGCATAAGACCTCAGAGGATTGGGAACATACATAACATAGGAGGTGGTAGGGTTGGTATTTTGACCTGGGTTGTGTGGTGTTACTGTGTGATCTATAATCGGTTCAATGGGTCTCATAGAATCGGCAAGTGAACGGTATCCCATAGGAACAACTGTGGAACATGATGGTGGTGTGCCCAATATGTCATCTATTTTCCTTTCAATCTCCTGTGCATGGAGAATGGTTGCATGGTATTGTCTACGTTCTTCTTCATCTGGAGAAACTTCTTCAGAAGAGTTTAAACAGGTGCCAAATGAGGAAATGGCCTGTCCTATAGAGGTGTCCCAAAATGGAGCATTGGGACCATAATCCAGATGGGTAGTATCATCAACATGACCTTCTATGGGAGAATGGAATGAGGTATTTCCCCGAGAAGGTTGTTGGACTAAGGGAGGTGAGTGTGAAGAATATGGTCCTCCACTTTCTGCAACCACATTATCTCCCACTTGGGAGGTGGTAGCAGCTCCTTGGTCGATAGCTTCCATTGGATTTTCTCCTGAAACAGGAATAAAATCGGGTCGCAAGCCCTATACTCTTCTAGACTATATTAGCTCAGCCAGTTTGTACAGTTCCTATCTCACCTAGGGTCTAAAAAACTAGAAAACACACCAAAATTTTCCCTACTCAAGCTATAGGTCAAACAAGCAAACTTAAAATGACAGGAGGAGTTCAGATAGTCAGGTCTCTCACCAGGATTGTCAAGAAGGTGCCACTTGCGATATACCTCTAGGGTACGTGCGTAGTAATCTCCCCGAATGTTGTTTTTAGTGTATGGCTCCAAGAAAGATGGCCAAAGGTATTTTATCAGATGGATAAGGTATCCTAGTGGGGTCTCCCGATATACTCAAGGTACGTGGGAGCTCGAATTGGTAGTAGTGCTGTCTAATGCATAACTGTACACAAGGGGCCTTCCGATATACAATCGATTACATGAAGTACCTTTCTATATACCTCAGGGGTACGTGAAAGGTCGTTCGATATACCGACGGTATGTGGAAGAACTACGCGAGTCTCGGGATGTAATGCAGACACATAACGACAGCTCCTATGCTTAACGATGCCCGAACACATCTCTAACCTATCACTCCAATTGCTATGTAAAGTTTAACCTATAACTACCGTTAATTTTAAAGTGGACGGTTAGGTGAATGCATGGTGTTTTGACAGAAAAAGTAAAACCATGAAATATGTGTATGAAAATATTTCACTTTACCGTTCGGTATGCCTACCTACGGGGAGGAAAGAGAGTATTTTCTTTTGTTTCAAAACCAAAAATATTTCCAAACAATAATCTTGAACACAAATTCAAAGACAAGCAACACTTTCCAAACTGATTTCTCTTTTCTGAAAGCAATAAGAAAGGGAAGAGTCTCTTTTCCTAAAAGAAAAACAAGAAGCACACTACATGCATATGCACTCTATTTTTCAATTTTTTCCTAAAACATAGATAAATCTAACTTAAAACTACCATATTTTTATTTTGATGAGATAGTATTAAATGCATAAGAGACAAAAGAACATGAAGAGCCTGAAATCTTGTAAGGCTAATAACAGATCCAATGTCTAATGCTCAACGATGATAACCTAATCTCAGTAAAAAAATTTCTTTTTTAAAGGAGGAAAAATAAGTTCTCTATGAAAGCATAAAATGAAACTAAGACACTAATGAAATGTTTTTCTTTCAGTCTATATAACAGAGATGAAAATAGATCTTACTAACACCCTAAGCTTTTCAAAAATGAGAAGCCCTTTCAAAATCACAACCAACAAGCACAAAAGTGAATGAACAATCAATAAGGCTAATCTAGCTTTCGAATTTTCCAATCAAACCAATCTTTAACCATAAAATTTCAAACCACAAGCATCAGATTTTAACACACAAGGCTGACGATGCAGGGATGAAGGCAAATCAACTCATTTTTTTTGCAAAAAAAGAGAAAAAGTGGTCTTGGAATAAGGCCTACCTGGAACAACATTGCAGGGGTCTTGACAGAGTGGTTCTGGACTAGCATCGCTTCTTGCCAACAAGACTCAGGCGATGGCACTGCGTGCTGCTAACTAGGTTCAGGCGGTGGCACCGCTTCTTTCCAACTGCATAAGAGCGGTTCCCTGTATAAATCCAAAACACAAAGGAGAATGACAGATCAAGGTAAAAACTGATAGATTGAGAATAGAAAAGAGCATAAAAGGTCGAAATAATTCAGATCTAGACAGATATGGAAGTTTCAAACCAAAATTTACTGAGTCAGATAGTAGATCTGACTGGAGAGAGTTGGATATGGAGCCTGGATTCAGACAAGAGTTGAACAACTGAGGAAGATCAAATCAACTGATATATAGATTCTATTCCCTAGCGGAGTCGCTAGATTTGTAAGCATGAATATTTCACCTTCGGACATAAGCTGTTCCTTTGGTCTAAATGGTTCAGATCCATAACAAATGAGTGAACAACAAAGGATGAAGACCCTCCTTGGATGTCGTAGACACGTGGAATGCTACTTCAATAGTAAACTTGTGTACCTGCAACCAGATCAAACACGCAAACACATTAAAGCTACCAGAACATCATCTACTTATCCATGTTAGTGACTAAGTAATCCAACAACATTTACATGCGAAATCGAAACAACATTAATGTGGGACGGAAATCAGCTTTGCATTAAGATGAATGGAGAAGTTTACAACCAATTAAGCCTTAGTGTCGACATGCATCTCCATGAAACCAACACTTCATCCCCACAAGCTCCAACTTTGCTCTCTATGCTCTCAAATGGCTTGGGCCAAGTGGTCAATCCAACATCATAACAATACCTCTATAGTTCTCCCCCTCAACCATGCACATGAGCTTGTATTTATAAGGCTCAATGGATAGGAATGGTTGAGATATTTGTGGATGAGGTGGCCTCTAAGATCCTATGATGGGGGATCTCGAGCTCAACTGACCCACAATGTTAGGGATAAGAGAGAACATGAGGTTCATGATCTAGAAGCCTTGAGAAACTTATCTTTTCCTCATTTTACCCAAGGTACCACTTTTCTCCTCTTATGACAGAGCGGTTTAGGTTAGAAATGCTTATGGATCAAAGGACATAGGCGGTGGAACCGCTTATGGCAAACAAGATATAGGCAGTGCAAGCAAGGTACCGCTCATGGTTAATGGGGAAAGCGCAGTGCTGAGTATTTTTATGTAAGATGGACAAACAACATGGGTTTCCACTCCAAGTGCTGGGATTAAGGGAAAATATGTAAGTCAAGGGTCTTATCACATGGTGGTGACAGGATTTGGGTATAACAATCTCCAACAATCAATGTGAGCCAAACCACTTGTATATTTCCTAATGGTCAAGCTATTACAATACCTTGGAGACGTTAGCTCGAAAAGGAGGCAAACAATATTCCTAAGCGAGGTATTTCTTGTACAACAATGTTTGTAGAATAGTCGAGGAACTAAATGTGAGAAGAGAAATTTCCCCTTGATGGAAGGAGTAAAAGGAGCTTTGGAATGCTTGATAAGAGGGAAAAGGTGAGCTAATAGGAAGTTCAATAACAATTCCAACATCATAACTTTGCTCAAAATTCTTCTTACAATAAGTACGTGCATGGATTTCTTTTATAGGAGAAGAGGTGTCCAAGAAATGACAAGATCATAGTGTGAATCTTGATCCATGTTTTGGCTCCAAAGTACACCGATAATCCATTTAAGGAAACCAAGTGTGTGAAAGACCAAAAATCGAATTCATTTGAGTAAGTGGAGCTTTCATGAGCCTTTAATGTGCCGTTGGTGGGTGAGATCCCACCATTTGTGTTAGTCATGCGGATTTGGAAGGGAAATCCTCGTTGCAGTGCAGGTTTCATTCTAGAGGTGTGTGTTGTAGCATGTGTAAATAGAATTTAACCTGCGTCTTTGTAGCTTTTGACTACTTTGGGTTCATTTTGGACTCAATATGCTATCTGGATCTTGTGAAGACGTCTTCGGCTGGATTCATGGTGTATGTTGATGATGTTTTATTGTGTGAATAATCAAATTGTCGCAAGTGTGAAAGTTTTTTGAGATAACAGATGCTCCATGATGTATGAGGTTCAAAGGGTACTATAGATCCAATAACACATCATCATTTCTTGTGTGCTTTCTCTATTGGTTATTCAAACTATGTGGACAAGAGTGAACTTCCAAAGGGGAAATTTTGCTGATGTGTTTTTTTATACAAACGAGGCGGGAATCCACATGCTCGTGAAAAGGGTACAGAATGGATACAAAATGAAAGATCGATGGATCTCTCATAAAATTATTTGGGCATGGAGGAGGGTGGCCTCAAACCATGCAAGAGTACATGAAACTGGAATTGGTGTAACTAGTATTGAAGAAGCAGAACTACTGAGAATATGAAGAATCCCACAGGGGTGGGTTTCCAGAATGATTGTGAAGTCAAAGAGACCGCATTGTACCATATATGATGCAGCTATCATGTTCAAATGTGAACACTTCGATCTTCAAAATGTACAACTCCCCCTGATGCGAGTGAATGTATTGCTGTTGAGCATAGGGGAGACAACCGAGTTAAGGAGAACTAAGGACTCTCCTTACTTAGTCTGAGGTAATACATTATAGTGATTGAAAGGAATACCAAGGTACCAATGTTATGTATTAAACTCTCAGAATGTGAGGATTTGGTGTCGATGAGAGCCGAAGAATCATTACAAGAAGAGGGTCCTGTCTGATGAACCACAATCATGCTGTGACCAATAGTGAAATTGAATAAATTGACACAAGACTGACTGGTAAGCATGGGGATCATACTTCATTTGATCGATGATAGATGAGGGGAAGGATGATAGTATCATACTTCAAGTGAGGAATATATGATGGTGGGATACAAATTGCGGATGAAGGGATTTTCTAGGAACACAATACCAGAGAGAGTGAGGACAGATAAAGATAGGATTATGAGGTACTGAGAGACTTCAATGTCATTGAGCAAAGGAAACCAAGGGGTTGTTTCCAAAATAATTTATGGGTTCCCATATGTAAGTGGAACTAGAAATTTTTGTGCATAAAGAATAATTGGTGGGGTCCCCACAGTTTTGGTCATGTTGGGGGACCAATTTGATGATGGGTTGGAATCCCACTATTTTTGGTGGGTCGAGGAGTCAATTTTATGATGGGATGGGTTCCCATGGTTTTGAGTGAGTGTAGAACCTTTTCTAGAATGAAGTGAGGGGTAAATTACAAATGAAAATACGGGTGCACCATGAATAAATGCCATGCAGACTGTTCCTACAGGAATAACTGAATGGAGTTGGTGATCTCTGGGGGAGGGGGCCCCATTGTTCTCTTGGTCATGATGATACAAAGGAGAATTGAAGATGGATTACATGCTCATGGGGGAATGGGAGGGCCATGGTGAAATATTCTTCGTAACCGGTACCAAGGAATTTGCTTATGTGGCATTGCTTGATGTAGGGGAGTAAATTCCCAACTATGGAATAATTGACTCTAGGAAGGTTACTTTCTGGTGGTGGCTAATTCCTCAGACTTGTGGGGGGTAGACATCATGGGTGTCAATTATGATAAAGTTTTGTTGTGGGAAAACAACCATGGGGGAAAACATAGTGGTCCTCAGTTGGGATGTTGATGGCACATCGAAATTGGGATATTAATGAATATAAAATGGTCTTGATTATGGTTATTAGAGGGAAATAGTGATTCCCAGAGATGAGTTCCGTGATAGTACTTGAGAGAAATATATGACTTCTTGTCGATGGCATCTAATTTGTGTGTTCTGAGTATTATCCTGCACACATGATGCACATATCCAACTGTAGTGAAATGCATGACAAAGGTATGTACAATGCATAAGTAATAAATCAAATCATAGCGTACTTGTAAGGTGCGTTGTCTTATGGGTAAACATTCTTTAGATACAACCCGTTTATGATACTGTTGAGTGTTACACCCTATGAATCTTGTAAAACATATGCCACCTTGGGAAGACATCATTGGATGATGAAGGGATTGGTCCACTTAGGTACGAACTTGCCTAGACTAGGTTTGGAATCTTTGCGAGCGTTGAACACTAGAACAAAATTTCCCTCACTAAAGGTACGTAGACGAACGTGACGATTGTATTGGGATTTAGATCGAAGTTTCATGGATTCATTTTGTTATTGAATCATGTCATTCCTCGTCGAAGTGTTATAGGGTGAACAATTGTTGTTCTAGGTCCAGAGTATTAGGAAATAATTCCACGATGGATGGGAGGGTGGGAATTTGACATTCAATAGGGAGGATGTCCTCAACTCCATGGAATAAGTGGAATGGCGTGAATCCAGTAGCGGTATTAACAGAGGTTTGGTAGGCCCAAAGGGTGGGGAATAACATGTGGTGCCAATTATACTTGTTCTTATCAATGGTGCGTTGTAACATAGTTTTGAGAACTTTGTTGACTTCCTCTACATGGCCATTGCATTGAGGATAATATGGGGTAGAGAGGTCATGTTTGAAGCCTAGGAGGTGGGATGATTATTCAAAAGTTTGATCATGCAAGTGTTTTGCATTGTCTGCGACTAACTATTTAGGGATGCCAAACTATGTCATGATATGATTAAAGAAGAACCATGCGGCGATAATTTCTTTACAATTGAATGTGGGCACGACTTCTGCCCATTTGGTAAAATAGTCAACTGAAACAATGATGTATTTGTGGCCTTGAGTGCATGTTGAATGACACTCAATGTATTCAATGGCCCATTTACAGAAGGGGCCTACGGTGATAACTAGGTGTAAGGGGGGCTGGTGGGGATCTTGTTTTGCAAGTGAAAACTTGACACTTGCTACATATTTTAACAGCGTAGACATTGTCTTTGAATATGGATGGCTAGAAGTACCCTGTGTGGATTATTTTTTAGGCGGTGGCCAAGCCAAAGAAGTGGCCATTGCATGTACCACTGTGGTAATCATTAAGTACTTGTTCCTCCTCGCTGTGGGTTAAACATTAATGCAAGATGGTATCTATGTCACGGTGATAGAGGACGTCTCCAAGGAGGAGATACCATGAGGCTTGGTGGTGAATGCATCTCCTATCATTACAGGATAGGTGAGGGGGGGAATTTAGAGTTTTGAGGTAATTCAGTATATCTCCATACCAAGGGTCTTTGATGGTGAGGTTAAAAAGGTGCTTGCCATGTAAGTGATCGTTCACTGGTTCACTTGGTGAAACAAGGGGGAGGTCTGTAATGAGCTCGGTGAGATCTAATGCCTTTTTTATTTTAGGGGTTGCAAAATCAAGTTCAAATTGATGAAGGATTATGATCCACCATGTGAACTTAGAGTTGATGAGACAACAACTAAGTATGTATTGCATAGGGTTAGAGTCTACGATGATCGTAGTCTTGCATGATAAAATGTAATGGCACAAATTCTGCATGAAAATGATGACAAATAGAACCAACTTCTCATATTGGGTGTACTTGAGAGATGGGATGACTAATGTCTTGCTGATGTAGCAGATGACATGTTCATTTTTATCATCAACTTGTTGGACAAGGACGTTGGAAACTACGCAAACATATGCTGATACGTAAAGAGTGAAATATTTATCCAAATTGGGTGGGGAAATAAATGGTGCAAAGGATAATGCTTGTTTTATTGCTTCAAAAGAGATTTAGCCATGGTCATCCCATTGGAAAGGGATGTATTTTTGTAGTCGTCGCAAGAATCCATGGGCCTATGTGGCATAATTTGGGACAAAGCGGAAAAGGAATTTGGCTTTTCCTTGGATGATTTGCAACTGGCGTTGTGCCCATGGAGGTTTTAAGTTCCATTATGGATTGAAATTTAGAGGGATCCACAGTGATTCCTACTCGTGAAACAATGAACCCTAATAGGCATCCTGTGGTGACACATAAGACACTCTTGAGGGTTTTTAGGCAGATGTTGTATTTGTGACATCGTGTAAATATGGTGCATAGATCTTGAAGGTGATCTACCCATTTCTTTGACTTGGTTTTTAGGTCATTTAGGAAGGCTAAAATGATCTCTGCAAGGTCATTAAGGACATATTCGATTGCTCGATGGAAGGTAAAGCCTCTGGTTTTGAGTCCAAAGGGCATGAATTTGTAGGCGAAGGCCCCCCATGTGGTGGTGAACGTGGTCATGTACTTATATTAGGGGCGAATTTGTATTTGGTTATAAATTGAGAAACCATCCATAAAATATAGCATATCACTTCCAACACAAGAGTCTATAATTTGTTAGATGAACGGGTTAGGGAAATTGTCTTTGGGACATGCCAAGTTGAGATCGCGAAAGTCAGTGCATACGCAGATGGTGCCTTACTTTTTGCTTACTGGAATTGGGTTAGACACCCATGATGTTTAAGAAATGGGATAAATGAAGCCTGCATGTAGGAGTTCTCAATCTTAGCTTTAATGGAAGGGATTTTAGAGGGGTTTACTATTAGTTGCTTCTATCAGACGGGAATGACATCGGGCCATGTATCAATGTGGTGTTCAACAATTTCTGGATAAATACTGAGCATTTCAACATATGACCATGCAAATACGTCTCAAAATTATTTGAAGAAAGTGTTGAAGTCACTGATCTCTTGTGGGGAACATGAAGCTCTGATAGAACTACTCTCGACCATCCCAGGGGTGGCGGAGATATCAATTTGAATGGTTGGTGAGATGTTAGACAAATTTCCTTCTTCAAAAGCATTAGGATTAGGAATTGGGGTTTTGAGCCAGTCGACATGTTTTGGTGGTAAAAATTCTTTTGATTCAATGGTGTGATATTAGGATATCCTCAAGGATGTGAAGGATGTTTGATGATGGAGACTGTGCGATGGGGGGTGTCTATATTCATGGCCTCCATGATATCCTTGTCTTTGGGAAAAATAAATTCTTCAAGCACATATTCATTAGAAGAAAAAGAGTCTTCTGAGTCGATATTAACATTTTTTGTAGAGACAATATGAGGTAGGGTAGGTACTATAGCTACTGATCCAAGAGTGTGCAACAAAGTCACACTATTGAGGAAGAAAATTTCACCGTGATGAGTGGACAGAGGAGGAGGGACCTGCTCTTAAGTAGTTCATGGTGAAATGCGCAACTCACATGGTGGTTGGTGCCCCCTTGAAAAAAAAACACATGGAGGTTTTCCTTATCACTACTCTCCGTAGAGGTATTGTCTTCATTCCATTACTATTGAGAGGACAACAATTATGGGGTTGAGGTTTTCCACAATATGGATTTGTTCTGCTCGAAGGGTTTGGAAGGTAGCTGTAGATGGACACTGAAAAGTATGGCGGGGCATTATCTTACACTCTCAACATGTGTGATTAGCATGAACTTGGCTCAAGACGTGAGGCAAGATTCTAGCTGATGGTGGAGACATACTTCGAGTATTGTGCATGGTGGAAACTATCATTGGGGGTTTTGTTGTATCCTATTCCAAGGGTTGAGTAAGATGAATAATTGCTAATGCATTATGAAATTGAGGGTGATTAGGGAAATGGTGTGTGTAATGACCGTATTGAAAATAAATCGAACACACCTTGTTGGTGCGTAAGGATTTGGAATTAAAGGTCAAGGGGTTTGATGCACACCCGGTCTCATCTTGAGGAGAATGTGTGACACTAACAAGCATATTAAGAAATTTTATGAGTTATGGTAAGGTTGGGCACATATTTGTTGCATGACTTTGCTGTCCACACAAAGCGCATGGGGTTGTGACTCACATGATAGGTGCTTTTAGTGTTTGTTGGGTAGTACCCTTCATGTTGAGTTTGGGTGCCCCTTATGAGGATTCAAAGGCATGGTTGATTGTAGTGGGGGATTGCAACTTGGTATGAGTGGTGCCTCTGTTGGTGGGGGTGTTTGGATTGGGTTGAATAATTCCCCTATTTTGTGGTTTGGTGACTGGTGGTGGTGGTTGAGTCACGAGGGTTGTGGATTTGGTGGACAGAGTCGTAGGGGTGACTTGTTGTACCAGTACCATCTCATAATTTACAATGGGGTTGGAATCCATCTCTAGAAATGGTGGTGTAAGGTACCACACATGGAGACATAATTTGATTCTTATAAGTGTTGACTAGGCCACGAATGGTGTTCCTCACACTCATGTTGGGGGGTACAAAAATGGAATATGGAACATGGGTGGCACAACAGGGTTCAATATTTTCTCCATTCCCTGACTGGTTGGAGGTGTAGATGATGATGCCCCAGGGATGGAATATTATTTTTCTGTGGTGGAAAGGGTACACATGAGATCTTCCATTATGGGGGGGATTTCAGGTGGAGGTCCTGAATATTCCCCTAGGAGGTAAGAATATTTCTAGACACCTAGTCTAATTTCAACATAAGATGTTTGGCTTGTCTCACTTACTATGGGTAATACATTTTCAGGATTGGTGGATGTGTGGGTATTGTAGTAGTTGAGTTGGTCAAGGGTGAGCACCTTCCCATTAAATGGGAACATCATGGTATGAAACACTGAGGAGGAGACAGTCTTCATGGCATACATGTAACTACGATCTAGGAGGATGTTGCAGTCAAGTTGGGAATCAAATACTTCAACATTGATCATCACCATCTTGTCCCCTAGCTCAATGGGGACATTTTGGTACAATTCTCGTGGTTGGGATGGTATGCCATCATATGATTGGAGAGCGATAGAGGATGGTTCTAACTCAGGGGAGCCCAATATATTCCACACATTGGATGACATTACACATGTGGACGTGCCTTCATCGACGATGCATCATTGGATGATGATGTTTTTTACTGTCACCGGTACTTGTAATGCGACTGATGATGGTAGTCATGGTTCACCTTTGTCTAGGTAAAAATTCATCAGGTTTGCGTCGGAAGGGTTGACAACACCAAGTGCATTCAAGAGTGCCTTTTGTTGTGAAGGAAATATTGAACTACTTCTAACATTGACATGGTGGTTGGTGATTGTAACAAGTTGTCAACAATGTTGTAATTATGAGAAGCCTTCATGTGGGGATTATGAGGGGTCCTCCTTAGTGGTGCTTTGGTTATCTTTGAAATCTTCTTCAGGATGGGGCACGAAATATGAAAATTTCCTCCTGAAGGGACTGAATTCTCTTCAAGGACGGGTGAGGTATCAACATTGATGTACCCTTTGGTGTGGGTCTGAAGGTTGACCAACGCCGTGCTCATATAATTTTTTTGAAAGGATACATCGCCTAGGGGGGAGGATCCGAATGTTGGGTAACCACTCCTTGATTGGAAAATGGTTGTTGCAATACAACTTGCTAGGGTTGTGGTGTAGGAGGCGCTTGAGGAGGATTTGCGGGTGTCAGCTTCTTGTATCCCACCAACTATTGGAAGTCAGGGATCAATGTAAAATAGTGGTTATAATGGGCATAGTCACCACATATCGAGAAGGGGTAGTTTGTCCTTAGGTTGGCATGATTTCCTTGTTTGGGGTGGTTCCCCCTTGTGCAGGTTGGTTACCCTGATTTAGGTTCTATTGGGGAACTTGGTTTCCCCGTTGTCCCTATTGGTAGGGATGTCTATTATTTCCCTTCTTCTTCCCCTGATTCTAATGATTAGGGGGATTTCAAATGTTTAGTTGTTTAATTTTTTTAGATTTATGTTGCATAGAAGGTTGGACAAAGTTCACTCCCATATGGGGAATGGGTGTCATACGAGGGGGACATGGGTATGGGTAGTATGACTTTGTTATAGAGAATTTATAATAGGGTTGGGGTTGACTCTACCGTTGTATTAAGGGTTCTATAGTCCTAAATATAACTTTATGCAAGTATATATTACAGAAAAAGATCAAGGACTGAGAGGATGCATACCTTATTTCAAAGGTTGATCCTAGATTTGTCTTCTTTCCAAGTGCTCCTTAAATCTATGGCTCTGATACTCGCAACAAAGAAAATAATATTCTCAAAGCACCTCTAAATATCATAAAATTAGAGATATGAACATATATAGAGATTGAAACTTAGAACAAAAGTATAATCAATATCAATACTCATCAATAACTGAAATATGCATAGCATAGATGTGGACGGAAATAGATTTCTTTATTAATGAAGTTATTAGAAAACATTCATATACCTCTATCTGTCCTGGCTTCCTTGAAACCTGGATCTAAGCCCTCTTTCTTCTCTTCTCCAAAATATATCCTCCAATGTAACCTTTTCTCCAAAAGCTCCCCCTTCTCTCTAGCCCCTCTCCTCTTTTTATTGTCCATCGGGAGGAAGGGTTATGAGGTTAAGGTAGTTGAGGGAGTTGGGGTGGTTGCCAAATCGACCCCAACCACCTCATGATTAGTTTAGTTTTTATTTTTAATGAGTTTTAATGGAATACACAGGTGGAAAGAGAGCAAACTGCATATGGTACATGGGTATTCTTAAGGGAACTTGTGTATGCAAATTTTGGGGTAAATACGCGAGTTGTATATATGCAACTCACATATGATATGTGGGTTGTCAATAAATAAGTCACGTATATCTCTAAAATGCATAACCAAAATATGTTAATGCTGGAGTGAAGATCATGTACTTTAGGTCAAAACCTCCTATAGTGATAAGGCCCTTAATCCCAACTTGTCCTTTTTTGTGATGATACATTGAGCATCATCACTTGGACGGAGAAGTGCCATTCTGAGGTATAACAGATGCCCCCTAATGTATGAATTCAGAGGGCCAGGATGAACAAAATACATTACAATTAGAATCTCAGAGGACCCAAAATCTAGGCTGCAAAGAAGTACCTGAAACAGACAAATAGAGGTCATTTTACAATATCATCACTGAGGATGTCATGTTCAATAATATGGAACACTAGCTCCTTTACAAGATACATATACATCATATGATACGGGATACACTACCATGTATTATTTACAAAAGTGGATCACAACCACATAATTATAATAACATATCTTCAAAGATGGAGTTGTGTGATAGAGTATGGTGCGATCTTGCACAAATTAGGTTTTATAAGGTGAAAACCCAAGGTATTTGTCCAAATCCAAAAGAGTACAAATCCTAACCATGTGAATAAAGTGGTTGAATTCGAACATGGAGGATACCATCAAAATATCTATTAAAGAGGTATATTGATAATCAATGCAAGACAGAACACCAAGATGGAAAGTGGATCCCAAGGTACTATCCAAAAACTCTTGGTCTTCATCATTAGCTGTGCTGATAGGAAGTTTCTTGTGAGAAGGAAGGCATTGATGAATCCTTCAACAATTCACATGAGTAAACTTGTATACTGGATTAGGTAAGATGACATAGTTCAAGCTCAGAGATGGCCAAGAAAAGGATCAAGGTAAGCAGACAGAGGTTAAATATCATTGAACAACGAGCACGACACATAAGTGACCCAAGGAAACTTTAGACTTAAGAAATGCAATTGTACATATTTGTAATGTAGGAGACATTAGCATATTCCCAATATACTTGGAAAAAGTGATCAATGGAGGAGTATTGAATCAGAGTACAAGTTGAAAAATAGAAAGCCTAAAATTGAGACTTGACTGTAGGGAGACCCAAAACTGGTGCTTTTTTCAAGGATAATTGTGAAATTGCTACCAAACATCTTACAATTTAAAGATATTACTTCCTTCCTTTCTTTCTTGTAAAGGTTTAACAAGTCCAAGAAATAAAACTCAGGACCTTCTTCATTTTTGAGAAAGCTTGAAGAAGAGATAGAATAGTGCTTAATAAATCATTGATTCGTGGATTTTACGAGCCCGAATTAGTGGATGCTCGATGGTGTTTTCACAGTTTGACAGTTTGAAAACACCAGATAAGTCTGCAGGGGGGATATTTTTCATAAAGTTAGTCTCCTATGTCTGAAAAAGTATAAAACAATCCATAGGAGAACTCTCTTAGCTCAGAAGAACTAAGGTATTTCTTTTTCGTAGTTAGTCGACAAGGTCCGAAAAATGGGTAAACTATCACCATACCGACGCTCCTTCAAGAGAAATCACACAACCTTAGTTTAACGAGTGTGAAGGAAGGAAAGATCACTCGGGTTGTTCCAATTATTTACGAGTATGGGGCAACCAACAGTAAACTCGATGCTTTTGTACTGATGTATGTAACGAGCATGGAAATAGCATAAAGAACACTCATAATATTTTTCATGGTTTAAACCAAAGCTCAAAAAATAAAATATAATCTCAAACAAGTTCGTTTTTCATAAATTTAGTCTCCCAGGCCCGAAAAAGAGATAAAATTATACCTAGAAATACTCTTCTAGCTGCAGTGAACTAGAGTATTTTTTTCGTAAGTAATCCACATGGTCCGGAAAAGGGTTAAACTTATACCGATGTGGATAACATTTCAATTCATTTAATGAGTTTTAAAGAACAAGTAAACTCGGAAATATAGTCATGTTTAAAGAGTTAGACTAGAGCTTAACGGTAACTCCGTATGACAAGAGCTTATGTAGAAGGGTATGTCAACAAAAAGAAAGAGTATGAGGATTATCTTTTCTCATATAATGGAAACTAGGAAGGCTCCTAAAACCTAGAAACTTGTAGCATAGGTACCATAATGATAGGAATCGTTCAAACTAGGGTAACCCATGCTAGGTAGGCTATAATCCATGGAAGAACAACGATGATTACAGAATAGTAGGAGGCTACAAATCACATTCCATGGAGAAAAAGGATCCTACTGCTCAAAGTGGGATAAGGTATAGATGCAAAAATGCATTGTGACATTATCCTTCCCTATATGTCGAGGTATAATATTTGATTTTTGTCCATAACCTGGGAAATAATCATGCCAATCTAGGAAAAATTCAAACAACACTAGTTATAGGATTTAAAATCAAAATATAGTATGTAAAGTGGGTAAAAATTATTATTTTTCACCATAAATAGTAATTTTGGTTAAAAAAACTAATTCATTTGGTTTTTAACCTTGGAGTGGTGCAAAATATCCCTAGACCTTCAAACGCTTGGTATGATCAATCCGATTGACCAAATCTGATTCCGTAAGTTGAAGGTAGGTCTTCTCTCTCCTATCTTCATTTTTATACCATTTATTTCAATTTTACCTGCATTTTTTGATGTTTTAGTATGTTAAAAACAATGAAAATTAGGATATGCTGGGAGACGGTAATGAAATCGCGTATTCACAAAAAATACACAGGTGGATAAGCTACTACCAGCTTATGGTACACGCTGTGTTAAACACTGCACACATGTATTTTGCGGGTTGTATGTAAATAATAGTTATTGACCCCATAATAAATGGATTTTTGCAGTCATGGTGCTTGAATGGGGCAAGAGATAACATGAGGATATATACCTAGAAGTTATGCAAAATCCTTTGACCTTAAATTCCCTCCGACGTTGTGGTTTGCTCAAATTCTTCCGCATAACTAATATGAGCGCCCAACCAAGATTTTTGGAAACCTTGGTGAGGTATTGGGACCCTTACAAAAATGTGTTTGATCTACAAGGCAAGACATTGAAAATTACCATAGAGGATATATATTTCATCACAGGTTTGTCATGTCATGGGGTGGCTATGAACCTAAGTGGTTTGGGTAATGGTGGTGATCCTTTGAGTGCTCAAGACTACGTGAAATCCTGTTGTGCGCCTGTAGTGTAGAAGTCGGGGACTCAAGTTCCTATTGGGAATATTATGAGTTTTCCACTAAAGGTGAGTGTGAGTACTATCACATGAGTTACTGTGTATCATCTTTGCATTTGGATACTCGTAACCACATGCACCTAGGTGTGGAATGTCCATGGTATTTGATTGGTGTTCAGGCCTTGTTATGAACATGAAAAAATAACATAGTGATTGTAAGTTGGGAATAATTTATTTGGATATCCGAGTATCTTAACTGCTTTCTTCTTTGAGTGTCTTCTAGCGTTTAGCCCCAAGTTACTCTCTCGCATCCTCATCCACGTGAGCCTAGGCTTACTAGGTGGTGAAATTTCCTAGTGAGACAGGGTGGTGGGTTCCTATGACCATGAATTTCACTCATGGTGGAGTCGGTAGGCGCTATATTTTGAGAAATTTCCATATGCCAGACTAGATTTTTTAGGTGATCCATAGCTCATGCTTCCTCCCAGAGAATCATGGGGAGGTATGGGTATGTTTTTGATTTTCATATATTTAGTTTTTATGAAATAACTATATAGACATATGTATCTTTATGAGTCTAATTAAAAATGTATGATGCAAATATTGGATCGATACTACCATATGGGCATCCAAGGACCTTTGTACGATCGATCGAGGGTGATGGATCAGATGCCATGCTCCAGATTATTGAGGGAAAAATGGCTAGACTTACACATGGAATTCCTACCCTCTAGATGGATAGGATACCGATTGAAATGCATGAGCATGTAGTGGGGGTGCCCACTGCATGGTTGAGCCTGCTTTGGAAGGTTTCTAGAGTTGTCCTTTGTTACAGGGAGGTGGTAGAAGAGGCGGCTGAGGCTCTATATTTTCCTTAGGGTTTTTGCATCATGAGGGATTGTGATCCCAGTTTTTGTATTTTGTGATGTACTTATGAATGGATAAATAGACATGGACTCAATATTATGGACCTATTTTATTCATATATATATGATGACTTATTTACCTATGTTTCTATTTGTACATCTGATTATAGATTTTTTTACATTTTATGTGACAAATGCCAATTGAGAATGTATATTTCATATTGTCAATTAATGCATTTTGATGTCTTGAAATATGTTTGTATATAATGTGCTCAAAATGTCTCTCAAGCAATCTAATTCTTAAGAACTGACGAAGTAAAGTAGGATGTCTCTTTTGATAGTCACTGTTAAGATGAGAAAAAAATAATTTGGAGTCGAGTCTCACCTCAAGACATGAAATACCATGTAAGGAATCATCTCGTAGTATCTCAATGATAAGACTATATTTGACCATATTGTTAGTAGTATTTCCTAGACAGGCACCTCCAGAGGCAACTAGTTGTCCCGTGGATGATTAGATGACCCAAGCGTCCGAAGCAAGGTTGCAAGAATGACAACTTGCGCCATCAATGAATCCTATAAATATTTTCATAGAAATATAAAACACAACCATATTTACATAATAAACAATAAAAAAACACAACCACTTACAAATTTATACAAATATATACAAGAAAAAGCATGTAGCCTAGGCATAATACTTTTTTTAGGTATAGCCCGTTTTGAGGCTTCGACAGATTATTCCCATCATAATATATCAATTCATATGCTCTCTTATTCAAGGATTTAGATATGATATATGGTACAAGGCACATTGAATTGAATTTCCCTGCCCCCAAGGGTTCCTTGTCTTGGTCATAACTTAAACAAAGTCTCCTTTGGAGAAGATCCTAGGTTTAACTAATTTTTCGTATTGAGTTTTCACCCATTTATTGTGTGCCTCGTTTGCTGTAAGTACATATTTTTGTTGTTCATATAGATGTTATAAATGCAACAAAAATTCTTCTAAAGAATAAGTTTTGGGTAACAATTGTATTGCGAGTTTTAATGATGGTATCTCACATTCTATTGGTGTGACCGCTTCCACCTCGTGAACGAGTTGGAAAGGAGAAAAACTTGTAGTGGTCTTGACCATGGTTCGGTACACAGGCAAAAGCATTGGATAAATCATGATGTGCCAATTTAACCTACTAGCATTAATGGTTCACTTAAGAATGGTTTTCAAAGTATTATTAACAACTTTTACTTGTCCATTCTCCTACTGGTAAAATGAGGATGAGTGATATTGTTTGAAACCAAGCATAGTAGTCAATTCAATCATCATGTTATTCTGGAAGTGACTTCCATGGTTAGTGACAATATGTTTTGCTATACCGAATCTGGAAATAATTTGATTAAATATGAAATAATCCGCACTCTCACCATCGACCTTTAAGGTATCCATTGCTTCCTCCCACTTCGTGAATTAGTCAATGATAACGATGATGTATTTGTGCCCCCCAGTCAAAACTAGGTTGCATGTCATGAAATATACCCCCTACTTAGTGAAGGGTCTTACCACAATGATGGGGAAAACTAGAATAGGATGTGACCACATATTTCTGGTATAAAAATGACAAGGATGAAAACACTTAACAACTTCCACACAATCTTTAATGATGATGGACAAAAAATAATCGGCACACAAATTTTTTTGGGCCATTGATAACCCATAAAATGACCCCCACATGCTCTGCTATGGGCATCATTTAGGATTGATTCAATCTCCTCATGAGTAATAAAATGACATAAAATTGAGTCTACCCCTATTCTATATAGCGTATCACTGATGATGAGGTAGTTTTTCACATTAACTCGAAGCTTCCGTCGCTCTTCTCACAAGTAGGTTGTGGTATACTTCAAAGTTTGAATATATATCAAAATATATCCATACCAAGGATATGAGGTTGAGATTAAGAATATGTTCTCATCTAGGAGTTATTCATCTTCCATCATAGTGCTTTCATCACTAGGGAACTCAGATATAAGTTCTGCGACCACCAAGGACTTTTTGGACTTGGCAGATTAAAAATCTAGGTCAAACTCTTGGGCTATGATGATCCACTTGTTGATTTTTCCCCCGATTATTCATTGGGATAAAAGACACCGGAAATTATTCACATCCACAACCACATTGGTTGTTCATAATAAGATATATCGACACAACCTTTGAATGACGTACATCGCCGCTAGGGACAACTTCTCAACGTGTGAGTAATGAAGTTCAGGCTCTTCCAAAGCTTGAATAAGATAGTACATGGAATGCTCTTGGAGATGCTCATATTCTTGAACCAACACTATGCTTACTGTAGAATACGATGTGACCATATACAATATAAAATCTTTAGTGTAGTCTGGCAGGCGCAACAAAGGAGCTGACAATAATGCCTTTTTAAGTGCCTCGAATGACTGTTGTGTGGCTTCATCCCATAGAAATGGAGTGTCTTGCTTGAGAAGATGCATTAATCCTTTAGTAATGTTGGAATAATTGACTATAAATTTTCTAAGAATGTTATATTTTCCCTGCATACTATGAATTTTTCTGATGGTTCAAGGAGGAGGTCGATTGACAAGTCCCTCAACTTTTAATGGATCGAACCTGATGCACTTGTTGGACACAATGAAACCCAACAAATGTCCCGATTCGACACAAAAGACATATTTGTGGGGATTTAAATGAATCTTGTAGTGTCGAAAGATTTCAAAAAGTAACCGTAGATGATCTGGATGATCTTTTCTTTTTTGAGAATGTGCCATAATATCATCTAAGTAGGGTTCAATGATATGCTTAATGTCATGGAAGGGGAAATCCATTCCCTTTTGAAAAGCATCTCCAACATTTTTCAAGACAAAAGGGATTTTCTTGTATGCAAAAGTACTCCAAGGATAGATGAAAGTGGTTTTATGCTAGTCCTTGGGTTTGATTTGGATTTGATTATATCCCAAGAAACCATCCATAAAATAAAATACTTCACTACCTACACACATGTCAATTATTTGATCAATAAATGGTGTAGGGTAGTTGTCGTTAAGACACACTTTGTTTAAATCTATGAAATATGTACAATAATGTATAGTTCCTTGTTTCTTATCTATTGGGACTCGATTGGATACCCATTATGTTAATGAAATAGGGTATATGAATCCAACTTTCTACAAATTTTCTACTTGAGCTTTAACAACTGCGACCTTCCGAGGGTTAACAAGATGTAAATTTTACTGAACATATTTAATGTTGGGATATGTCCTTATCTCATGTTCAACAATATATGGTTCTATGCCTAACATCTCCTCGTAAGACCATGAAAACACATCACGAAATTCCTTGAAAAGGGTTGTGTAAATGGAAATTTATTTAGGAGAAGAGTTTGATCCAGTGTAAACATTTTCCACGATGCCAGGTTGGGTGGAGATGTTGATCAGTATTGTTTAGGAAATGTTCACCATATTCCCCTCGGTGAACACTCCTTCTTTGGGTAGCGGGTTCACGGGTTGATCAACACCTTCACTCAGTCTCACATGAAACTCACAATTATCTTTTTTGCTTGGTTCTGGCGGAAAATAAGACTTGTGATGTAGATCTTTACAAAGTTTGTCAAGTCCTATTAGAGCATCCAAGATGTCTTCGTCTGAAGTTAAAACCATATCCAAGAAGTCATAAGAGTATGTCAAGTTCAATGCCCATGCGAGAAAGTATGCTTCATCTGGCTCCTCTGATACATAAGGAGTCGAGATGGAATCAACAACCACATCATATGTAGATTGATAAGACACTTCTGCTGCAGATAAGTGAATGTGAGGTTCAACTTGTGAGGGGAGGATCCATGAGTCAGCCCTTTTTGAAAGTGAAGAAACTTATCCATATATACACATGATCTTCCCTATACTAGTCATTTCAAGATAGTTTATAGGAGAGGGAAAATCGAAAGTGCCCATAAGTAAAGTGTACATTCCAACTCCTAAACTTTCGTTCACTCGGAGTTTCTAATCAATCAATGGAACATTATATTCCAATGTGTCCGTACGAATTTTTTGGGTATAGGATAGTTGATTAATAGTGACTATCTTCCCTTCATGAGGGAACATGAGGACCTGGAAAACTGACGACGAAATTGCACACATGGTGTAGGTCCAACTTCTTCCCAAAATAAAGTTGTAATCCAATGGAGCGTCTACTACCTCAACTTCGAATGAAACAATTTTCCATGCCAATTATATATCAGAAGAAGGAAAGGTACCATGTGGATAGAAATATCTTCCATCGAAAGCGGTTAGCAAGGTATTAGATGGGACCAACTCAGGAGATCCCAGAGCTTTCTAACACGATATGGCCATCACACACGCAGATTCTCCTTCATGTGTAACTATTCGTCCAATGTTTTTTTCCATGGAATACTTAGATCTGGAAAGTGACATGGTAAGGTAAGCAATTCTTGACATTAGACAAATCAAAATTGGCCATTAAACATGTAGAATATGAACTACTGATAACTGCAAGAAGTGCATTCCATTGGGAAGGGAAACTTTGTAACACTTCCAAAGAATACATAGCACAAGGAGTCTGGGATAAGTACTCCACAACCAAATACTTGGGAGAATCCCATGCATTAGGATTGTGAGATTCCCTCTTGAAGACAGCTTTCGGTATATTAGGCATAGTGTCAACCAGTTTCTCAATGGAAAGTGGGGCTGGTGTTTTGGAAACTTGTTTGTATTTCTGCGATGACTCAGACTCATAGTTGTTAGCTCTGGTTTTCAATAAGACATGAGATCAAACCATATTGATGTATGATTGATCAGTAGAGGATACATTCTAAGTTCCCCCAATGGTCTTAGGATCACTCAAAGTTGAATTTTTTCCTTGTGGGAATGGGTCCTGAAGGACGACAGGTTGTTGCTTTAACAACTTCTGAGATTTCTCCATAAGGGGGCATTGATAGGTTAGGAGATCTTCCTGGAAAAGCTTGCTAGAAAATTTCACTTTCTTCTTCTCTTCCCCCGATCCTTAGCATTGTTTGTTGGTCTAGGTTTATTTTGATTTCTCAAAAGCCTTCTTTCCTTTGTTTTTATTCCCACAGGGATTCTGAGTACCGTTTCTATTGGATTGCACGTTGTAAACATTCACATTTTGAGGGGAGGGAGTGGAAACTTTGGCTACCTCTACTGTGGACTGCTTCAGAGATCGTTCATGTATTTGTTTCGATAAACATTCCACAGTAGGTGATGTAACTAAACCCATAATTCCATTGACATTTGGTCCAAGATTGGGTTTCAAAAAGTCAGTGTTGGACCTTGGTGCATCAGGTACGATTTCATAAAGGATCCTAGATTAAGTATAAATCAAATCAGGTTGCTAGGCCCTTAAAATGGTTTCCTCTTCAGTTGTTACTCCCGAAGTAGAAACATATTTTGAAATATTTGGAAATAATGATTTAAAAAACCATTCTAATAAAAACTCACGGGAATGTTGGTTTTAATCAGCGTCTTACGTCTTTTCCATTTTTGAATACGATCAGAAATGTGTGTGGCCTTTTTTTGCCTAAAAGTTGAAAAAAGGTATGTACCAAAATCATACCTGATAGGAAGTTGGAAGTGGTTGAGAAATATCGTCTCTAAATCAAGGAAACTATCGTAGGAGACAGATGAAGGTTCAATGTGCCATTTTGCCACTACGTTAGTTAAAGTTCTTTGAAAAAGTCATAGCTGAATCGAATCATCGTTCAACGGATTGGAGGAACACCATAAATGAAAGGCAGTGACATGGTCACCAAGGTCCTCTCTAGTTTTTCCTTAAAACTTGGGAATGTCTGAAGGTAATTTGGTCAGAACCGGTGTCCAGGTTAGGTCATGATGCACGGGGCCATTCATCAATTTTGAAATATTGGCAGGTTTAAAGTTGTCAGGAATGGAATATGGGGCATAACCAAGACTTGAGTTTGAGGAGATTGGTGAGAAGAATTTCATGCACCAAGGTTCCTATAAGGTTGGTTGGGGTTTCTCCCAGCCACCGAATGTGAAGTGACAATGTTTTGGAATGGGTTCCACCCGAAATCCAAGAGGTTACTAACTTGGGGTGCACTATACTGGGTTTGGCTATTTCCGACTGAAACGGGTGTCATAGACATGGGAGTAGTGTTTCTTCCACTGAATAGTGAAAATGAGGAGCTCCCGAGTGGTGCAGTCAACTTTTGTCTTGTAGTTTGAAAGATAAATCCTGAAAAGGGATTTTGACTTCCCTAAGATACACTCGAGTAAGTAGGTATGGGGCCTATAAACATAGAGGATGTAGGGATATACCCTCCATACCAAGGATAGCCTTGAACAAATGAGGTAGAACAATTAGGGTTATTTTGAAAATTTTGAAATAACAGGGAGGATGCAAAAGGTACACTGGGTATACTAATGACCACCATATTAGATGACCCAGTAGCAGCATTCACGAATACTAGAGGACTAATAACTCTATTTCTCGATAAAATAGGGTTTGAAGAAGTAAAATTTAATGACACTACTGGTGCAGTGTGTGTGTTAGATATCGATGTACTACATGTGGAGGAGATACTCGACCGATTAACATAGATGAAGTAGCGTTATAAATATCCCCTGATACTTCTCCCATATTTTCCATTACAAAATCTTGAGGGACACCACTCCCAGGTTGACTGAATGGAAGTATTTGTACAAGGACTGAATCTTGTAAATAAATGAGGGGTGGGTTAAAATTTATAGCAAATTATTCATCTTGCAAGTCTTCAACTTCTATTGAGAGAAGATCATGTTGAGTATATCTAAGTTTAGGTTCTCCTAGAGTCTCACTTATACTAGTTAACTCAAATGAACCACTTGTGTTAACTCTTTGCCTTCGAGGTGGCGGTTTGGGATCCACTGTAAGTGGTGGAAGTTTTTGTAACCTCCACAACCTACGGAGAGATTGATCGTCCACTTATACAAATTTTAATCAAACACCTAAAGGATAATCTAGAACAAACACAATCCAAACAACACACTACTAGAAAATTCCTAAGTATCCCAAAGCAAAGTCTGGGATGATGAGGGTCCATAACAAACTAGTGAAGGGTTGAAGAACAATTACCTAGGATCCCGATAGAATTTATCTGGGGCAAGTGCTTGAATCACCAACCACTTTCCCAAGTAGTTGTAAGGGGTTTCCTCCCATGTTTTTCCTAGTTACAATGGAAATATCCTTCCACAGTCACCTATGTAAGAATCCTAGTAGTCAAGATGCTAAGGCTACCAATCTTACATAGAAGTTCCGATGGAACATTCATCAGTCCAACTAAGGTGCATGGGTAGGGTAAAAAATCCAGAAAATCAAACAGTACCGGCACTGCATGGGGCCAATGGTGGTACTGAGTGAATACCTGAACGCACACCATTTCGTGTGTATGTCAAACTGAGTATTGGAGGGGTATCTTCACAACCCAATCTTGCACAACCTCGTGCTTGCATCCTATGTGAGAGGAGCTTTTCGGTTCACTTCCTTGCAAGGTTCGAATTCCTAGGAGAAAATCCATTATGTTGGATTTTGATGGTTTTGGATAGTTTAAGGATGAACCCTAATCCAAAACCCTAGCTTAAGCTAGTAGGTGTCATCCCTAAAAAAAAAACTTGACTGATTAATTTTAGATTATAATTGTTCTTTTTAGAGGCTATTAATTACTCAGGGGTAAATTGTCGTGAAATTGATGGAAATTTTGACTCAATAAGAAAACAAAAGATACATGATCTAATGCATTTCAAAATTGATGTTGTCACGTATTTTTCCTTTTCAAAATTGATGAAACTATTTACTTGATTTTGGAAAACAAAACTTTTTTTTTTTGAAAAATAAAAAACTATGCACATGCATCTATCTAATGCCACTAGACTAGTACACACATATTTAGAATTTGTTTTTATTTTCTTTTCAAAATGAAATAAAAATACAAGATTATACAAAAATTGTAAATGAAATATAAAAGTTTGTATAAATCAAAATTAGGAACTTCAAAGAACGCCAAAATTTTGACAAAAACCAACTTGGACGAAACTACAAAGTTGTTCAAACTTGGGAAAGAAGAGATCAAGTCAACCATTAAGTGACAAGAAAACAAGTTGAGTCAAACATTAACAGGAGTTGAGATACCCAAATTGGACATAAACTCAATCCAAGCACAAACCAAGCGGTGATACGTAAATTAAGTATTCTACAAAGATTCACTGAAACCAACTCAAATAGGTTTACAAATAATCGAAAGAGGGACAAAAAACTAGTGGCATACTAGAACCGTTCTAGCGCAAGTATTTGAAATTATCAAAAATTCAAAAGAAAACTGGAAGGCACCAAACTCTAGCTTTCAAAAAAACAAGTCACAGGAAATGCACGATTTTGCAGGAGTAAACCCACGTATGGTACATAATTGTACAATATAAAAACTGCGTATTCTGAGGAAATACATGACTGTAAGTAGCATGCACTTGTGGATTCTACAATTTGTTTTTAAAAAAGAGAAAAAAATACTTAGAAAACCTAAGGACTTAGATTGTATCTGAATGGATATTGCTTCTGCAAGCCAGAAACATTACCAAAACTGACATGATGGAAGGAAAAATACACAAAGAGACCCCAATACAAAGGTAACTCCTCAGTGGATTTTCCAGTTCTGTTGTTAGGGAATTTATCTTATGGATGGGATTGAGGCCACCAATGTACTAGGGGTTCTACAAACCTACATATATGGTTCCACAAGTATATAATAAAGAAAAATTTTAAGGACTGAGAGGATGCATACCTTATTTTGAAGGTTGATCCTAGCTTTGTCTTCTTTCCAAGTGCTGCTTAATTCTACTTCTTAGATACCCGCAATAAAGAAACTACCCTTCTCAAAGCACCTACACTATAATAAAATTAGATATACGAACATATATAGAGATTGAATCTTAAAACAAAAGTTCAATCAATATCATTACTCATCAATAACTGAAACATGCATAACATAGAAGTGGAAGGAAATAACTTTATTTATTAATGAAGTTCTTAGAAAAAATTCATCTACCTCTGAATGATATGGCTTCCTTGAAACCTAGACCTGATCCCTCTTGCATCTCTTCTCTAAAATAAATAGGCTTCAACATAACCTTGTCTCCAAAAGGTCCCCCTTTTCTCTAGCCCCTTTCCTCTTTTTATTGTCCATTGGGAGGATGAGTTACGAGGTTAAGGTAGTTGGGGTAGTTTCCAAATAGAACCCAACCACCTCATGATTATTTTATTTTTTATATTTTTAACGAGTTTTAATGGAATTCACGAGAGAAAATAGAGAATCCTGCGTATGGTATGTAGGTCTCCTTAAGGGAACTCATGTATGCAACTTTTGGGGTAAATACGCGGGTTGTATATATGCAACTCCCGTATGATACACCGATTGTCAATAAATAAGTTGTATATATCTCTAAAACTCATAATTAAAATATGTTAATGATGGAGTGAACATCGTGTACTTTAGTGATAAAGCCCTTGAATCCAACTTGTCCTTTTTTGTGATGATACATTGAGTATCATAACTCGGACGGAGAAGTGCCATTCCAAGGTATAACAGGGTTGTATCCCAGGGGTGGGATATTGGTCGGTTGCACCAGATACGATGTGGATGTAGGTGTATATGGTGACATTTGCAGTTGAGGAATGGAGTGTACTTGGTAAACATGGTCGTATGGTTCATACTGATGTTGTCCAAATGAAGGATTTGGTGCAGTAGTAGTTGGAGATGACACAACGAGGATAGGTGGATATTTCACTATCATGAGAGGTGGTGTAAGAGTTGTTTGCAGGGGAAATTTACCTTGGGAGGAAATGGACCCAATAATCTCATCCTAAGAATGTGACGTCCCTACAACGAGAGCTTCTAATGATCGAAGCCAAGGGGCATCAAGTAGCATGTTATACAAGTACCTTTATTGGGCNCCCGTGTTTTTACTCAAATTTCGATCGGGAGAGCTCGTTGGATGCGGAATTAAATTCCGCATCCAACGAGTACCCACTCGACATACTTTTGACGGACCCCACTACCCCAAAAACAAGAAATACCTGAAAAAATGGAAGAAATATCCCTGCTTCGCTTCACATTTAGGGATATATGAAGGTATATTTTTCGACATTTATGGGAAATTGGCGTCATGAGCTATGTGATAATTAATAAGTTTGGCTAGATAAGGGAGGTTCAAAATTTCCATGAATGGGAGGTTTGGGTTGGGGGCCACCATATTATTATGAATTATGTTTCCTTGAGGGGGAGACCTTGGAATATGTGGTGGCGATATTTGTATTCTAGGAAAAGATGAAGATGCAGTGTGAATTCCTTCCAATGGGGGAGAAGAAGGTGGGGTATGCCCTCATGGGGGAGTGAGCAAAGGTGATTATCTTCCATGAGAAAAGGAAGGTAAATGGTTAACTCTATCTACAAGGGGAGAGATTAAATCAATCAAGGTGTATCCTCTCCTATAGGACTCAATCAATGTGTCCTCAGATCAACCCCGACCTTGTGATATACCTCGTGTGCAATGAGGTGATAAAGCTTAAACACCCCTTGAGAGAGGGGAGAGGCCTTGCAAGATGCATGACTGCCTTGGGGGGGGGGGTTGTTCCTATACGGTGGAAGCCTAGTATCCAATGAGAATGATCGGTGGTGAATAAACACAATATGGACAAATGAAAAAATATTCCAACCAAAACAAATGCAAAATGGTGCAAGATGTGAGTGATATGTACAATATGGTCTTAGTGCAAAGGTGCCCTCATGTAGGTTCTTTTCAAATTACTAGTTTAATAAGACTGTATTCAGAAAAGAAACAACAAATGTAAATTCCCTAAAATATCTAACGTCCTTCCTCTCAAATGTAACTGGGTCTCCCAAAAGAATGATTGATAGTGGTAGTGGAATCCATGCAATAATCGACTAGTGGAGGTAACAAAGAGCTAGTTATACGATTGATGGGGCCAATTTTCTAATCAAGAATACTTGGAAACACCTCCCAACAACAATAGTTGACTTCAAGAATCACTTGCACTCCTAAGTGTTCCTTGGTGATATCCTAAGTTTGGACACTATGGTTACCTTATGTCAAGTGTGGAACAATAGTTGGGCCTGAGTATTATACTATTTTATCCCAACAACAAGGTGAGTTCCTCTTAAGGGAGAGTAGGGAGGCTATACCTAAGCTTTTACCTCCTTGATACTGATACACGTATTTGATCTGGGGTTTCTTTGAACACTTTCTTATAGAAGGATTTAAAAGTACCCTAAAAGACAACAATGTTATATTTTACAAATATGCCTATTGAAAATAGATTGTTGGGTGTTTTTTGGATGCCTATCCCAATCAATCCTACTAAACTAAAATATTATTCTGTGGCCTCCTATGGAGGATTTTAGTTGGTGAGTATTTATAATGGTTGCTTGTTAAGTATTTTGTTGTGAATTAAATGAGTGTATGGGAGGTATTTCACAATTCCCTTCCCTTATGATTCACATAAATCGTGAAGAGCATACTCGGTTGGAAGGAGTGTTTAGGTCCCTTAGTGTGTGCAAGTGGGAAAACACATGTGATAAAAACAAATGGTATTGCTTAAACTAAGTAAAAAGCTCAAAACAAAATAGTATAAATTGTAGCTTGATCTCTAAACAAACTAATGATGTTTTCAAAAATAAATGCTAAGTGTGCAATGGAGGTATTGCACCCTTCACTCCCTTTTTCGATTCACGTAAATCGTGAAGAGAATAATTGTGGAATGGGAGGGTCTTCAGGTCCTTGCTTGTGTGCAAAAAGTGTATTATACATAACTTTGAACTAATGATGTTAAATTAAAAGAAAAGAACCATAAGATGTCATGAATACTAGTGACAATAATGAGGTCCTTGGAGAGCCCCAAAGTTGGTTACCTAATTATATTTCGAGGGATGACACATTTACTACCTAATCTTAGTTTATGTGGGATAATTACTATAGGAACAAGTGACCATTGTAAGTTAACTAATTCCTAGTTCATTAGTGAGCAGCTAGAGGGATGTAGATTATTGCACTAATAGATGAAAAGAAAATAAATGACAAACAATGCAGAAATAAAATTTACAGTTGTGCTGCAACGTGGAAGAAACAATCACTAGTGCGTTGTAGCATGAGCACAATGAAGGAAAAAATGTTGTTTTGGGACAAGAAATCTACGTGGGTGGAAGTTTGTTAAATTGCGCGGTCAACGTGTCTGTCGAATATCAAAGTGCACTGTCAACGTGCTAGAGATGTTGAGAAGCATGCTACTGTAAAATTGGATGAACAAATGATTGAAGGCCAAATTTATGGAATGAGAGGGTTATTCCTCGTCATATGCAAGATAGAATATACCATAAATTAACCACTCTAAAACCAACAATGTAAACAAATATAAATGAATAGAAATGAAGTGGATTCTCCATAAATATTGTTGTGGGAAATAATTCACAAGAGTTCCTTCCAACTTTGGGATGGGGCTAGGCCTTGTAGGATGCAACAAGTCCTTATTATTTGGATCCCCTTTAGTTGGTGGTTGGATTGACCCCAAGTGATCCTATAATAGATTGTTAGATGGAAACAAATTAAAACCAAGAAAATGATAACAAAACTAAACAAAATGACAAAGGGAGTAGAGGATGCAAATTTCATGGTGTACCAAGGGAGTGCAACACCTCGGAGATGTGATATCCAAAAGGAGGCAAACAATATTCCTAAGGGAGGTATTTCTTGTCCAACAATGTTTGTAGAATTATTTAGGAACCAAATGTGAGAAGAGCACTTACCCCTCGATGGAAGGAAGCAATGGAGCTTTGGAATGCTTGATAAAAGGGAAAAGGTGAGCTAAGAGGAAGCTCAATTACAATTCTAGTAGCATAAATTTTGTCAAAATTATTCTTACACTAAGTATGCCCATGGATTTATTTTATAGGCCAAGAGGTGTCCAAGAAATGGCAAGATCATAATGTGAACCCATTGATCCATGTTTTGGCTCCAAAGTACACCAATAGGCCATTTAAGGAAACCAAGTGTGTGAAAGACCAAAATTAAAATTCATTTAAGTAAGTGGAGATTTCATGAGCCTTCAATGCACCGTTGGTGGGAGATATCCCTCTGTTTGTGTCAGTTTCACAGATCTTGAAGGGAAATCCATGCTGCAGCATAGGTGTCATTCTAGAGGTGCGCGTTGTAGTGCATGTAAACACAATTTAACCTGCAATGTTGTGGGTTTTGACTGATTTGGGGTTGTTTTGGGCTAAATATTCTCTTTGGATATTGTGAATATGTCTTCGACTGGATGCATGTTATATGTTGATGAAACTTTACTATGTGAATCATGAAATTGTTGCAGGTGTGTAATTTTTTTGTGATTACATGATTTACATTGGGTCTTCTTTAATGAATAATGGTAGCCATTATAGTAGGAAAACTGAACAAGTGGAAGGTAACACTCCTAAAAACTTGCTTGATTCATTGCATGTCAATGAAGCATGTATTCCACTCCTTTTTTCACTCTCTTAGTCAACCCATCAAAGTCTAGATGATTTGTTGTAATGAAACTCAACTTGGTTTGTAGCTCATGAAATAAATTCTTCGAAAATTTTGAAGTGAATTTTGGAGCTAATATGAAATTATGAATTTTTGTATGCCATGAAATATTTACCACTTCCTGAATAAAAATATGGGCTATATCACATGCTCTAGTGAGTAGTATAAATAGAAAAAAGTGTTCTACCTTTTCCAACTAGTATACTATGATAAAAATAGATTCATTGGATTTGGGAGTCCTTGATAGTCCTATAATAATATGCAGAGTGACTTATTCCCATTTATTGTTTTTAACAGAAATAGTAAAATTATATATATTAAAAAGGGTTGTGCACAACCATTCATTACAGAGCAAGAAAAATTCTCAGAAAAAAGAGCTGAGAGAAGAGGTATACAAAAACTACCAATAGAGTTGGTATCCAACTAAAACCTGCTAAGGATTTCCTATTATTAACTGTAACTAAGGAGGAGTAAATACGAACAAACTGTTGTTAAAAAATATACGAAAAAACATAGAGATAACAAAAGGAATTATTTTGGTTTTCTTGGAAACCCCACAGGCTAGGTGATTGAAATTCCTTCCATGGGATGATATTCTTCACTAGGAGAGTCCTGGCAGTGGCTGCAATGATTCATCTTGGTTAGCTTCATCACTTCATCCTTGATGATATCCACCGTTCCCATCAGCTCTTTGAGGTATTTTCCATGGTCGTCAATGCGGGAATCGTGAAGGCCAATGTGGTTGGAAAAATACATGATGTCAAAGACTAAATTCTTAACATATAATTCCGTGTTTATGTTATCTTCAAAGCCCACTATCACAAAATCTGAAATTCTGCACACATACTTTTTGAGGTCGTCTTGCCTCACCTTGAGAGAAGAATGCCCAGAGCCTGTGCCTTTATTCACCATAGTTAGAGATCCTATCCGAGCTAAGAGAGATGAATCCGAGTCCTAAAAAGGAATATTCCTAGAGAATGATGACTTCACGAGAGACTGGATGTCATAAGGAAACAAAATGCCTACTATTGTAGGTACAACAGATCCCATGTTATTTTGACACGGGAGCCAAATTACACATACAGAGATAGCTTGGTAAGACTCTTCGTAATGTTAATAGGCTTTCATTAATATTTTTATTTGACTCTTGGGGTTCCTGTACTTCACCAAATTTCCAAAAAATCCAGGTTTGATTTCTTTGTTTTTTATGCATTAAGATTGTTTTTTGTTTGGGATTGTCTTAACACTTTGCATCCCGCAACCCACAAGTTGCAGCATGCGGGGAATATTTTGATTGATATTTCATTTTTCCTTCCTGCATCCTGCATCCTGCAAATGAGGGATGCGGTGGGGAATTTTCATGTGTGTTTAGTTTAATCAACCCGCATCCCGCAAGTTGCAGAATGCGGGTTGTGGGGTTCTCATTTGTTCACATTTTGGTTTGTGTGTCTCCGCATTCCGCATCACGCATCATGCAAAAATGTGGAATGCAGAGCTGATTGAATATTTTTTTGTTGTTTTGCATTTCTGCACTCCACATCTCGCAAGTTGCGAGATGCAGGTTGTGGAATGATTAATAATTTTACTATTTCATTTTTGATCCCGCATCCCGCAAAACCGATCCTCACCGTTCTTTTTACCCTCATCTGACAATCTGTATTATTTCTCGGGAATTATAAATATGACAGATTGATTTATGATTTTTCACTATTTTTTACTACTGCAATTCGCTTCGCGGTGTGATTTTACCTCCAGATTTTACAGCGCGATTTCGACAGTGTTTGCTACAGTTTTAGGTTGGTTACCAAGTTGCTTTCTCACAATTGGAACTGTTTACTGTGTTTCCTGTATAAATAGTTTTAATTTTTGGTACAAGTATTCAAAACAGCACATGGCAACATCCAAAACCCCCAGATTTACCAGGTGTAAAGATATTCAGAAGGACATGTTCACCAAAGACCTGAAATTCAGTGTCTTTTCTAATACTAGTAGCCGAGTGACTAAAACTTATCAATTGGACTGGTCCCAAGTTTACTCAATATTTGATAACAATGACCTCTCAGACCTCCAGAGTGACCAACTTGTTTATGAGAGAATTAGGGATTATGGCCTACATATGATTTCTGCAAGACCAACCATCCTACCCTATAATGATTCCGTTAGATGGATTGTAGACCACGCCAATGTGAAAGATCGTTTGTTTAATACCAATACAAGGTCTCAACTAGCCAATTTTTGCTTTGAAACCTTCGTGAGGATTTATTCCCTTAAACCTTTTATACAGCTCCTCGATGTGGACTTTCTTAAAGCTGCCAAATCCAGATTCAATTTCGACCAAATGCTTAAATCCTGGATGACTGAACCATGCAAGTGTTCCAAGAGGAAAGACCAACTGTACCCCATTGAGTGGTTTAAAGAGCCTTACTCCCTACTTGCAGCTATGTTATGTAGGATTTATGGTCTCCCCAAATGTTCTTTCTTTAAAGAAGAATGGGCTCCTATCACTCATCATATGATAACTACAGGTGAATCTTTCCCCTGGGCCTCAATCTTGTCACTTGAACTCAAAAAAACCATACAAGAGTTCCTGAAACCCACTGCCAAGAAAAAGCCCGATTTTTATCTCACTTCTTTTATTGTGGATGTCTTTTGTTCTGAATTTCGTTACCCTAATATGGGATGGAGTTGGGTATTACCAGCTCCTCCTGTGCATATTTATCACTCTGATCTCTGGGATAGCAACTATGTGGCCAGGTTTTATGATATATGTGAAAGTTTCCTTGGCTGGGTGTATTTCTTGATTTTCAACAAAGAAGCTCCTACCTTCTCACATGAAGAAAAATCCCTCATAGCCACTATGGGAGACTGGTATGTTGGTGAATCATTCACCTATATTAGGGTTTACGGTAGCAATGTTGCCCATATGTTACCCAAGGTTGTACCGAAAAGGTTGGTACTTGAGGAGATTTCTTTTCAAACAGTTATAGAGGGGATTTACAAGAAATGTGCTACACCTAAAAGGAAAGTGTGGCCTAGGTTTTCTATTACCCTTGGATCCTTGAGTGTACCCACTTCTACTTGGGCATCAGAGCCGAGCGACCACATAGTTTCACTTAAACTTGGTTTTGCAAGCAAAAGGCAGCATGATCCCAAAGGGATTGTTGATTTACAACTAAAGTAGAACCATTTTAAAATAGGTTATGTTCATGAGGAAAATACGGATGATTTCATTTATCAAGGAGTAGATACATTTTTTGAAGTCCTGGCTAGGGCTAAGAGCAAAGAAGAGAAAATCCATGTCTCGCAGTACCAGAAGGAGATAAGGGACATAGGAAAACATTACAGGTCTATAGTGTTAGATATCCTGGAAAGGATGACAAAAGATAGGGAAGAAAGATAAGCTCAAGCTACAACAAAGGAGGCATTGGCATCCAAAACTGCATCTGTGGGAACTAGCTCAGACTTGGATAAAGGAAAAGATCCATGGGAGAAATTTCCCATATATCTGTGGAACAACATGTTAAAGACTATTTGCAGACTTCAGAGCAAATAAAGAAGAAGCTGAACATGATGACTTCGACACTAGATACTCAAGAAGTTGCAACCTCTCAGTCAGTTGAAATTTCCTAGGTAACCACTGTGGTTGAAAAGACTCAACCTGAACAAACTCAGGTTGAGGACAAGCCTTTAATGAAGATGAAGACCTCCATTCCTGTTCCTACTATTGACCTAACTAATTCAAAGGAAGAGGAGGAAATAATTTCTCCTGTACTTGTGACTGTTGAGACTGGTAATGATTTCCAAATTTTCACCAATGGTAGCAATGGTAAACTTTCATCACCTCCTCCTCAATCTCAACCTTCTTGTCAGAATGTCCCATATTATTATGTAATACTTCTTTCATCAATAATGGCTTTATCATCATTGTCTGATGGCTCTATTGTGACAGCTTTTATGGCTGAGCTATATCAAAATGCCACTATATTACCCAAATCAATCAAACCTGTTCCTATGGATATGCCTATTCCTTCATCTGTTGTGCCTCCAGTTTTCAAAACCTCATTGCATATCCCTTCATTCAACTAAGTGTCATCCCCTATGTCTGAGAAAAATAAAATAATGTCACCATCATCATTACTCAAAGCCACTACTGTGAAAATTTCTTTTGTGGAAGCTTCCGTTCATGACATTTCTTCAGCCCCTAAAATAACTGTTGCTCAGCATGTTACTCCCTCCCCTACTACCTATCATGTCACTATGGCTATGCCTTCTCAAACCACAACTCAAACTTCATCTTTGATATCCACAGGAATTAGCATACCCCATTGATGAGGTCAGGGATGAGTTTAATGAAGACTTAGATGAAACGGTGTCTGAACACATAAAGAAAGCTCAGGCTATCTACGGTAGAAGATGGTATGCAGTTGATAATATTATGATGGAATTATCCTTTACTACCATTGCACTTATTGAAAAGGCATGTCCCCCCTGGACTGATGATCGAGAAAGTAGAGCAACGAAGGGATGACCAGGAGGAGAACGTCAAGAAACTTGACCACATCAGCATACACGATGTAGATCAATTAATAAAACAACCATATGCAGTACAAGGAAAGATCCATGTCTACATCCGAGTTTGGCATAAGTTGGCTAAGAATGAGGTTGAAGATTATAAGTGTAATGCTCAACTTGGCATCGAATCTGCCACTTATCCCAATATCGAGGAGCTGCTACGTATTTGGAGGATGTGGAAAGATTTCTTAGGATGTTAGCCTTGTTTAGGTTTTTGATCCCCTTCCTTTAGGGGGGATTCTATTGTTTGTAATAATTATTTAAGTGAATGATACTTAATGTATCAAGGAAATTTTTGAATTTTGGAAGTAGGGAGACTGATACAAGGGATCGAACAACACTTCAGTTTTTTCCAAGGTTTTTTGTGTAATTTGTTACAAAGAATTCTGAATAAATACAGTGTTACAATTCTTATCTCTTGTACTTGATCTATCAAATTTCTTTGATAGGTTTTAGTTTTCTTGTTCCAAATGATCAGATAGTACTGTGATTCATTTGTAATTGATTAATGTGTTTATTTAACTCTGATTTATCTATGTTATTTATTAATGCATTGATAAAGCTTCATGAAATTTCTTTTATGAACTGTCTTTATCTCTTTCTGCAAATGGTTCAGCAATAAACGTTCATAGCTTATAAGTTGGTTTTTTCAACTAACTTGAGCACCCGCAGGTTATCTTGAATGGTTTAATTCTGAATTATTGTTATTTAATTTTTATTAAACAATTGTAATCTCAGTAAGTACAGTTTCATCTTATTTACATTTTGTCAATATATGATGAATTGCTTGTTCTTCACACAACTCAAGACAACCTGTCATACATTCAACACCTCTTCAAATTAGTTTAGATTTAGATTAGGTTCTTCTTACTAGCTAGGTTTTAAGTTTTCCTTTTTCTTTTATCAACTCTTTGTTTTCCATTCAAGAAAACATATCCACTCCAGATTAAATCCATCCATAATCTAGCGGAGGCTACAAAAGTATTCGTGGGGGATTACCATACCAAACAGCTCGAGGATAGAACAATACCTGCGTGGGATTTTTTGAAGCCTTTGGATGGGTTTTCTCCATGTGTTGAAAGCATTAAAAACCCTTATCAACTACATACACAGTTGGGGATTCAACAAATGGTGCTAGAAGGAGGGTCATCACATCATGCCTAAATGAAACACTCACACACCTCCTCCAGCAAGAGATCCAATCATTACTCGTAGTCGCTCTAACCTGTCTACCTCAGGGAAACAAGTAGCTCAAGTTTCAGACATGATCCCAATTACCCCTGGACATGAACATGCTACCCCATTAGACAGATACGTTCTCGTATCACCAATCCTAGGGCCCATCACAGTTGACCAATTGTTGAAGGGTAATTCCCACAACGTTTCCAAGTTTAGAAGAAAATTTGCTGAAGATTATCCCACTCAGGATTTGCCTTGAATCAGTAATCAAGACAGTCCAAGCCCATGTGATCAAAACACTGACAGACATCGTGACCTTTTCAGTGAGCCATCCACTCCTGGGTTAGATCTAGGTGCCTTGTTTTAGGAGTTAGCGACTCCTCGACATAACATCCGAGCAGGAGGGCCACCCCCTTCTCCTCCCTCTTCTTTCATCTTTATCTGACGAATCATCAAACTCCTCAGCAGAATTTGTTTCTATGGCTGATGAAAGACACAATAGGCCATGGTTAGACGGGGATGCCATGTCCATTTTAGGCAATCCACATAGATTTCCTAAAAACCCCGAGAAGTGGCTTCCAAAATTTAATCTAGATGATAAGATTCCTTTGGAAGACCACATAAAATCCTTCATGCAAGCCATTAGACTTAGAAATGTTATCCATGAAGACGTGGTTTGCAGACTATTCCCTTACACATTCAAGGGAAAGGATTCTACTTGGTATTTTTCCTTAAAAGCCAATTCCATCTCATCATGGGATGTATTTTCTGAACTCTTCACTCAAAAGTTTGGGGATGATAAGACCCCAGAGGAGTTGGTCATTGAGCTCTCTTCCATGAAGACTAAGGGTAAAGAAAGAGTCAAAGAATACAATCAATGGTTTTCATATTTAAAGAATAGGATCCCAAATACAATACTCCCTGTTGAAGAATTACTGGTAGCATACTACATTAAGGGGCTCCTAGCCCAAATAGCCATGTGGGTTAAAAGGCCCGTAAAGAGTCCTTGCAAGATGCCTTCTCCGAAGCAATACAGGTTGAAAGAGACATGTTCTGTCTCAAAGACAACTTTGACACCACATCTGAACAAGCATCTACCTCACGCAGGAAAAGTGACACTTCCCCTAAACCCGCTGCTACCAGTCAAGATCCATTCAATATGAGTGAAGTGAATAAACTCCTCCAACTAATGTCGAACAAGATGGTAGATCTTAATAAAAAAATCAATTAAAATCAACCAAACAATATGGGATTCAATAGGCCACCTTTTAGGAGGCCTACTCAACCTCCTCAGAATCCACCACCTCCAAATCCTAGCGAGGGATTCACCTCAGAGGAGATTTTTTTTGTCTTGAAGGCCTTAGCTGCAGGAACACCAGACATTTCTGAATCCTATGAAGATCATTCCACTCAATATTCACAACTTCCCCAAGAGGAAGAGGAAGATGACCAGCAGGTCAGCTCTATGAGCTTCTTCTCGAAAGAAGAAGAAGAAGAAGAGCCCGATACCATTTTTAACATCCAACACACACACAATACCAGGTCTAAAGGGCCACCTCCATAGGAATCAATGCCTGTAGCAAAGACCCATAGTAAAGGTAAGACCCAAGTTCAGAAGGACACCCTCATTCCTGAGCCAGAATACAACTTGGCCGAGGACCTTAAGAGAGTCAAAGAAAACATATATTTATTTGAACTTCTTAAGATCCCTTCCATAAGGGATTCTTTGCCTAAAAGCATGATTATAAAGCAACCCTGAGAAGCTCAGAATAATAATATTGACTCCACTTCCCGTCCAAACGATCCTAAGCCTGGAAGCAAAGGTAGTCCTCCCTTCTTACTTACCTTTGAGATCTTTAATAGAAACAATCATAACTGTGTGGTAGACTCAGGTGCTTCATCCAATGTTATGCCCCTTTCTGTATGTAAGAAGATTAATTCCATCTGGGAAAATTGTCCTATTCAGATTGTGCAATTAGATAGATCCAAGGTCAAATTGGTAGGGAAGATGAGAAATGTTCTTCTCAGGCTATCTGCAGATCCTCGGATTCACCAAACAATCGATATTGTGATTGCAGATATTCCAAAGACCTATGGTATGTGGCTGAGTCAGGATTGGTCAGAGAAACTTAAAGGTTACTTTGCTACTGATTGGCCTCACTTGTGGTTGCCTCTTAACGTGCAACCTAATAAGCTCAAAGTTGACATAGAACCTTTCATGAAGCAAACTGTAACTGATCTTGATGGTTCCAACGAATCTGTTTCCTTCTTTAACAATCAAATTGAACATTTCACATTTGACACTTTCTTTGGAGACTTACGTGCTGATGTATTACCAATAGAGAATGAGCATAAACACTCTCAAGTAACTCATCTTACATTTGTCCCATTCTCTATTACTATTGTTCATAATGTATATAATGTAAATACCAATTTCAGAATTGATCCTATAGTTTGGACCTTGTTTTCTGATGGCTCTAGGTCAAAGGAGGGAGCAGGCGCAGGATGTGTGCTAATTGATCCGAAAGGAATCAAAACGATGATTGCCTGCAGATTGGAATTTGAATACATGAATAACGTCGCTGAGTATGAATCTTTGGTTCAAGGACTCAGGAAAGCTATCGATATGGGAGCTAAAGCAATTGAATGGGTGGGAGACTCAGAAATCATAGTGAAACAGGTATGCAATCAGATACACTGTTTGTCTCTGTGCTTAGTGAATTATCAGAAATTGATCAGGGATATGACTAATTCCTTTTTGGCATTTAACATTAAATATGTTCCTAGATCACAGAACTTTGATGCAGATTTGTTAGCCAACACTGCATCAATATTAATCCTGCCCAAAGGTTTGTGTCCACAAACTTTCTCTATTGAATTGATGTAGAGACCCTCTATACCCGACAACATCATGAGTTAGAAAGTGTTTGATGATGACCATCAAATACTAGACTTCCTGTCAGCTCAAAACACCTTTGAAGGTATGGCAATCAACGAAGCTGATTATGAGAAGTCTCTATTTGATCCTTCCAACATTATCCCCAAGTCTGTCATCAGTTTGGAAAAGTTCTATGATTTACAGGATAAATTTAGGCAGACCACCAATTGCAAGACTCAGAGCTTAGCCCTAAATTATGCTCCTGTTAACCTCGGATCAGAGCAAGAGCCTTGATGTATTAACCTCGAAATTCATTGCTCCCATGACGAATGGAGAAATTTCATTAATCTGTGCAGGGAATTTAAGGACATTTTTTCCTGGACATATGATGAACTCTGAACTTTTGACACTACTATCATGCATCATAAAATCCCCATGAAGCCTGAGGTAAATCCATATCAACAGAAATTGAGAAAAATGCACCCCAGCCTGGAACCTTCTGTCAAGAAAGAACTCGACAAGCTTCTCTCGGCTAGGATCATATTTCCCATTAGACACATGCAATGGATAGCTAATTTGGTCCCTGTTCACAAGAAGAATGGGGAAATCAGACTCTTCGTAGACTTCAGGAACCTGAACTGAGCCTCTGAAAAAGACAACTATCATGTTCCTCCAATAGAGTAGATCCTACAAAAGGTAGCCGGATCGGAGATGTTTTCACTGCTATATGGTTTTTCTGGCTACAACCAGGTCCTAGTGGCGCTCGCCGACCAACTTAAAACTGCCTTCTGAACCCCTTTGGGAACGTTTGCATATAGATGAATTTTGTTTGGATTAATAAATGTAGGAGCCACATTCCAGAGAGCTATGGACATAGATTTCATGGGCTTGATACATAGCTCTATCATTGTTTACTTAGATGATGTAACAAGGCTACTCTAAGAAACAACATAATCATTTGTTTGCTCTACGACAGGTATTCAAGAGATGCAAGAAATTCTGCATTTCCCTCAATCCGAAGAAGTCCATCTTTGCGGTAACAAAAGGTTAGCTGTTGGGTTTCATAGTATCGAAGGAAGGTATGGTCATCGATTCAGAACGTGTTGAGACAATCTCTAAAATCAGCCTTCCTAACTCTCGAAAGGAAATGCAGTCATTCTTGGGTAAGATTAATTTTGTTCAAAGATTTCTTCCCAATTTTTCTCAAGTAGTTAAATGCCTGCAGTTTTTAGTCAAAAAATATGTACCCTTTAAGTGGTTCGAAGAACAGAAAAATGCATTTACTGAGATTCAAAAAATCATAGCAGAAGCACTTGCTCTTATGTCCCTATATTTTAGTAAAGAGTTTATATTGTATACATTTACGACTGACTTTTCCTATGCAGTTGTCCTAACACAAAAAAATCATGAGGACATTGAGATCCCCATTTCCTTTATGAGTTCTACATTCAAAGGAGCTGAAATTAATTACTCCTAGGTTTACAAGCAGGCCTACACTGTATATAAATCAGTAAATCACTACAGGCCTATCTTTTAAAGTCAAGGACCAAAGTGATCGTTCCCTATACATCTGTACGCAACGTCCTCATCCAAAAGGAGTGGGGAGAAAAGAGAGCTCACTGGATGACCGTGCTTCAAGAATATGATATGGAGATCAAGCCTTCAAAGATCGTCAAAGGAAAAGGTTTATGTCATCTCACTACCCAGTCAAACGATCCTGAACAGAAACACACTGATTGGGAGTAGGAAGAGGCTATTCTTACAGGTTTTGTGAATGCACTTGAAATTGTAGCATCTGAATGGTATGATCACATCAAATTATTTCTTCATAATAGGTTTGCTTCTGAAACCCTTGATCCCAAAAAACGTAGAGCATTAAGGCTGAAATCTGCTCCTTATCAGCTTATTGATAATGTTTTGTTTAGGAAGAATTATGGTGGAATATTTATCAAATGCCTAGAAAAGGATCAGACTAATGATTTCCTGTTTCAATTTCATGCAGGTCCTGTAGGTGGAAATTTTTTAGGCGATACAATGGCTCACAAAATCATCAGGGCGGGATACTACTGGCCTACCCTATTCAGAGACGCCCATGCATTTGTCCGAAAATGTGAGTCTTACCAGAAGTGCGCTGGCAGAGTCAAGAACCTGCCTATCCTTTGCAGTCAGTAGCAGTCCAATTCCCATTTCAGTAGTGGGGGTTGGATTTCATCGGACCCATCAACCCCGTATCCTCATTACAGCATAAATACATTTTGACATCCACTGAATACTTTATAAGGTGGGTCGAAGCAGTCCCATTAAGACTATGTAACACAATCCAGGTAATTTCCTTCATAGAAAATTAGATAATCACCAGGTTTGGCACCCCTGAGTATCTTGTTTTTGACAATGCCTCATACTTCTAGTCCACTGACTTGACCAGATTCACCCTTGAAAATGTATCAAGCTTAATTTTTCTGCTAATTACTATCCTTAATGCAATGGGCTTGCAGAATCCTCAAACAAGAACTTGATAAGAATTCTTAAAAAGACAGTGGCTTCACATCAGAAGAACTGGCATGTCCAACTCTATTATGCCCTTTGGGCAGATTGAATCACCCCAAAGGTGGCCCTTGGTAACTCCCCATACTAACTTGTTTATGGCAAGGAAGCTATCCTGCCTGCCAATCTCGCCATTCCTTCATTACTATTGGCCCAATATGTCCAAGAGAGTGACTCTTCCCCATTACAACAGAGGATTGATTCTCTACTCAAACTAGAAAAGGATAGAGAGAAAGCCAGGAATAAATTTTACCAACATCAACAGTTGGTTAAGAAATGGTTCGATGAGAGGTATTCTTCAGATAGAGACTTCTTAATAGGAGATCTAGGGCCAAGGTGGGACAGAAAACAAAAGGATAACAAAGAACACACCAAGTTTCAATATATTTGTCTAGGACCATTCATTATTACAAAAAATATTGGTCCTAGTACGGTTCGACTACAAACACTGGAGGGGGTTGTTGACACCTATCTAGTGAACATTTTTCTGCTCAAGAAATATGTTGCTTGAAGAATTCTTACAATCCTGTATATAGGTTTGGTGTGTTATTTTCCTTTTTTATTTTTGAATGTTTGCCTGATATTGGCAACTTCGGTAATATCTACACACTTGGCAATAATGAGCAGTCTGTTTTATCAATATTCAATACTCTCAACTGAAACAGACCTGTTAGTTTCTATCTTTTCTAACTCATATCAGGATTTGTTATATTTAAATGATAACCATATTTACAGAATTTTGTATTAATGCCCTCTCATCCAGGTTAACACCTTCTATATGCTTTACTCTAATAATGATAGTTGTCGATGAAAAGATTCGCCCTGTCTAAGATCTCATTAGGGAACTGTGGCATATCTTCATAGCCTGGTCAATATTACTCTTTGGGATTCAATTATGGCCATATATTTTATCATGTGGATTACAATATGAGGGGTCTCATCACGAGCCAGCTCATTAGGTTCATAGGTGCTCAGTGGAATGACATCTTTGCCATTTAATATAGGGAGATGGCTTTTAGTTCTCTGGAAGATGGGAGATCCTATCATAGGTCGGCTCACTCATGATATGCAGAGCATCAGTGAGTAACGCTTCCTACACATGGACACCAAGCCATGGTAGTGTCTTGCAATTCATGTTTGACATTAAACCCCAGTCAACCCCCAAACAAGAAATCATTGTACAGCAGGAAGAGGGGGTCCTGTCTAAGGCCATCCTCACTATGATCATGGGCTTGATTTTGGACTGAAGCTATCACCAGATGGTTCCCAATCCATGATAGTTGTTTTCATCCATATATATGGAAGACAAGAGGTCTCCTTAATGAACCAACTTGTTCAGTTTTCAGGTCATTTTTGTGAATTGCACTGATCACCAGAACATGGGGTAGTGGTCCTGTGTCATTGCAATCTTGCTTTTCCATTTCTTTAAAAAACAAAAAAAAGAAGTGGAAAGAATAAATGATGGTTTAAGAGGCCCTGTGTGAAAAAACAAAGTGGTAAAGGTCTGACTTTAGGTTCAGCTTTAAACTGCATGCCTATGTTAGCCTCAGTTCAGATGATCCTATCCTCCAATGACATTTGAATCAGAGTTGCATTCTTTTTTAATGACCATGGATGGGAGTGCATTAATAGTTTCAATAGTTCTTAGTTGGTTACATTCTTATGTTAACATTTCTTGAGAGCTAATCATTTGCCCACTGGCAGGTTTGATTTGAAAGGATTATTGTTTTGCATAGATAACTGGTTCTTCCAGCCAGCCACCATTTGTTGTAGGTACAGCAGATCCCATTTTATTTTGACACGGGAACCCAATTACACATACAGAGATAACTTGGTAAGACTCTTCATAATCTTAATAGGATTTCATTAAGATTTTTATTTGACTCTTGGGATTCCTGTATTTAACCAAATTTCCAAAAAATCCAGGTTTGATTTCTTTGTTTTTTATGCATTAAGATTGTTTTTTGTTTGGGATTGTCTTAACACTCCGCATCCCACAACCCGCAAGTTGTGGCATGCAAGGAATATTTAAATTGATATTTCATTTTTTATTCCCGCATCCTGCAAATGCGGGATGCAGAGGGGATTTTCATGTGTGTTTAGTTTAATCAACCTGCATCCCGTATCCCGCAAGTTGAGGAATGCGGGTTGCGGGGTTCTCATTTGTTTACATTTTAGTTTGCGTGTCTCCGCATTCCACATCCTGCATCTTGCAAAAATGTGGAATGCAGAATGCGGATTTGATTGAATACTTTTTTGTTTTTTTGTGATTCCGCACTCCGCATCCCGCAAGTTGTGGGATGCTTGTTGCGGAATGATTAATAATTTTACTATTTCATTTTTTATCCCACATCCCGCAAAAATGATCCTCACCATTGTTTTTACCCTCATCTAACGGTCTGTTTATTTCTCAGGAATTATAAATATGACAGATTGATTTATGATTTTCACTACTTTTTACTACTGTAATTCGCTCTGCTGTGTGATTTTACGTCCATATTTTACCGCGTGATTCTGATAGTGTTTGCTACAGTTTAAGGTTGGTTACCAAGTTTCTTTCTCACAATTTGAACTATTTATTGTGCTTCCTATATAATTCAGTTTTAATTTCTAGTACAAGTATTTAAAACAACACATGGAAAAATGCAAAACCCCCAGATTTACTAGGTGTAAAGATCTTCAGAAGGACATGTTCCCAAAACACCCAAACTTCGGTGTCTTTTTTGATACTAGTAGCCGAGTGACTGAAACTTATCAATTGTACTGGTCCCAGGTTTACTCAATCTTCGCTAACAATGACCTATCAGACCTCCATAGTGACCAACTTGTTTATGAGAGAATTAGGGATTATGGCATACATATGATTGTTGCAAGACCATCCATCCTACCCTATAATGATGCCGTTAGATGGATTGTAGACCACGACAATGTGAAAGACTGTTCGTTTAATACAAGTACAGGGTCTCAACTAGCCAATTTCCGCTCTGAAACCTTCATGAGGATTTATGCCCTTAAACCTTTTATACAGCTCCTTGATGCGGACTTTCTTAAAGCTTCCAAATCCATATTCAATTTAGACCAAATGATTAAACCCTGGATGATTGAACCACACAATTTTTTCAAGAGGAAAGAAAACCTGTAACCCATTGAGTGTTTTAAAGAGCCTTACTCCCTACTTGCAGCTATGTTATGCAGGATTTATGGTCTCCCCAACTGTTCTTTCTTTAAAGAAGAATGGGATCCTGTTGCTCATCGTATTATAACTACGGGTGAATCTTTTCCCTAGGCCTCAATCCTGTCACTTGAACTCAAAAACGCCATACAAGAAATCTAGAAAGCCACTGCTAAGAAAAAGCCCAATTTTTATCTCACTACTTTTATTGTAGACATATTTTGTTCTGAATTTCGTTACCCTAATATGGGATGGAGTTGGGTATTACCAGCTCCCCCTGTGCATATTTATCATTCTGAGCTTTGGGATAGAAACTATGTGGCTAGGTTTTATGATATATGTGAAAGTTTCCTCGACTGGGTGTATTTCTTGATTTTCAACAAAGAAGCTCCTGCCTTCTCACCTAAAGAAAAATCCCTCATAGCCACTATGGGAGACTGGTATGTTGGTGAATCATTCACCTATATCAGGGTTTACGACAGCAATGCTTCCCATATGTTACCCAAGTTTGTATCGGACAGGTTGGTCCTTAACAAGATTTCTTTTCAAACAATTACAGAGGGGATCTACAAGAAATGTATTGCACCTAAAAGGAAAGTGTGGCCCAGGTATCCTATTACCCTTGGATCCTTGAGTGTACCCACTTCTACTTGGGCATCAGAGCTGAGCAACCACATAGTTTCACTTAAACTTGGTTTTGCAAGCAAAAGGCAACATGATCCCAAAGGGATTGTCGATTTACACCTAAAGTAGAACCATTTTAAAACAGGTTATGTTCATGAGGAAAATTCGGATGATTTCATTTATCAGGGAGCAGATACATTTTTTGAAGTCCTGGATAGGGCTACGAGCAAAGAAGAGCAAATCCATATCCTGCAGTACTAGAAGGAGATCAGGGATAGAGTAAAACATTACAGGTCTATGGAGTTAGACATCCTGGAAAGGATGACAAAAGACAGGGAAGAAAGAGAAGCTCAATCTGCAACAAAGGAGGCATTGGCATCAAAATGCATCTGTGGGAACCAGCTCAGACTTGGATAAAGGAAAACATCCTATGGGAGAAATTCCCCAGATATCTATGGAACAACAGGTTAAAGACTATATGTAGACTTTAGAGAAAATAAAGCAAAAGTTGAACATGATGACTTCGACACTAGATACTCAAGAAGTTGCAACCTATTAGTCAGCTGAAATATCCAAGGTAACCACTGTGGTTGAAAAGACTCAACCTGAACAAAATCAGGTTGAGGAAAAGCCTTTAATGGAGATGAAGACCTCCCTTCATGTTCCTACTATTGACCCGACTCATTCAGAGGAAGAGGAGGAAAGAATTTCTCCTGTACCTGTGTTGAGACTGGTAATGATTTCCAAATTTTCAGCAATGGTAGCAATGGTAAAATTTCATCACCTCCTCCTCAATCTCAACCTTCTTATCAGTCTATCCCATCTTCTTCTGCAATACTTCTTTCATCAATAATGGCTTTATCATCATTGTCTGATGGCTCTGTTGTGACACCTTTTATGTTTGAGCTATATTAAAATGCCACTATTTTACCCGAATCATTCACACCTATTCCTATGGATATGCCTATTCCTTCATCTATTGTGCCTCCAATTTTCAAAACCCCATTGCATATCCCTTCATTCGGCTCAATTTCATCCCCTATGTCTAAGAAAACTACAACAGTGTCACCATCATCATTACTCAAAGCCACTACTGTGCAAATTTCTTCTGTGGAAGCTTCTGTTCATGACATTTCTTCAGCCCCTGAAATAACTCTTGCTTAACATGTTACTCCCTCCCCTGCTACCTCTCATATCACTATGGCTATGCCTTCTCAAACCACAACTCAAACTTCATCTTTGATATCCACATGCATTAGCATACCCCCCATTGATGAGGTTAGGGATGAGTTTAATGAAGACTTAGATGAAACAGTGGCTGAAGCCATAAAGAAAGCTCAGGCTATATGCGGTAGAAGATGGTATGCAGTTGATAATATCATGATGGAATTATCCTTTCCTACCATGGCACTTATTGAAAAGGCATGTCCCCCTAGACTTATGATCGAGCAAGTAGAGCAACAGAGGGATGATCATGAGGAGAACATCAAGAAACTTGACCACATCAACATACACGATGTAGAGCAGTTAATCGAACAACCATTTACAATACAAGGAAAGATCCACGTCTACATCTGAGTTTGGCATAAGTTGGCTAAGAATGAGGTCGAAGATTATAAGTGTAATTAATGCTCAACTTGGCATCGAATCTGCCACTTATCCCGATATCGAGGAGCTGCTACGTATTTGGAGGGTGTGGAAATATTTCTTGGGATGTTAGCCTTGTTTATGTTTTTGATCCCCTTTAGGGGGAATTCTATTGTTTGTAATAATTATTTAAGTGAATGCCTTTAATGTATCAAGGAATTTTTTGACATTTGGAGGTAGGGAGATTGATACAAGGGATCGAAAAACACTTAAGTTTTTGCCAAGGTTTTTTGTGTAGTTTCTTACATAGAATTCTGAATAAATACAGTGTTGCAATTCTTATCTCTTGTACTTGATCTATCAAATTTCTTTGACAGGTTTTAGTTTTCTTGTTCCAAATGATCAGATAGTACTGTGATTCATTTGTAATTGATTAATGTGTTTGTTAAACTCTGATTTATCTCTGTTATTTATTAATGCATTGATAAAGCTTCATGAAATTTCTTTTATGAACTGTCTTTATCTCTTTCTGCAAATGGTTTAGCAGTAAAAGCTCATAGATTATAAGTTGATTTTTCAACTAACTTGAGTACCTACATGTTATCTTGAATGGTTTAATTCTGATTTATTGTTATTTAATTTTTATTAAACAATTGTAATCTTAGTAAGCACAGTTTCATCTTATTTACAGTTTTGTCAATATATGATGAATTGCTTGTTCTTCACACAACTCAAGACAACCTGTCATACATTCAACGCCTCTTCAAAGTAGTTTAGTTTTAGATTAGGTTCTTCTTCCTAGTTAGGTTCTAATTTTGCCTTTTTCTTTTCTCAACTCTTTATTTTCCATTCTAGAAAACAGATCCACTCCAGATCAAATCCATCCATAAGCCAATGGAGGATACAAAAGTATCCATGGGGGATTACCATACCAAACAACTCGAGGATAGAAAAATACTTGTGTGGGACTATTTGAAGCCTTTGGATGGGTTTTCTCCATGTGTTGAAATCCTTAAACACCTGTATCATTCACATACACAGTTGGGGATTCAACACCTACATAAATAGAGCCAAAATGAAAACGAGGCAGAAGGAGGGAAGCATCCGAGTTAAGGCGAGGAGCCATGTCACTTGTATGTCCTATCAAGGAGGTTCTGGCTCGCACAATAAAGGAGGACAAGTAGTTAAGGGATGGAAGAGGAGGATGT
>LPNX010792805.1:0-82273 GCA_001517045.1 Pseudotsuga menziesii | reverse complement strand
GGGGGGGGGGGGGGGGGGGGGGGGGGGGGGGGGGGAATGGGTAACTTCATAACAATAAGTGGGGGATTTGGTTAGGTTATGGAATGAAATTGAAACTAACACCTTGGTCATTTTAAATCATGGAGCCTTGATGCAAGGAGTACCCTTTGTTGGACAAGTGATCAACTAGGACATTTTTTTTCTGAGTATGTGGTGAAATTATGTGTGAGGGGGAATATTTATAAGGGATATCAGGTAAAATTATTCTTTTCAGTTGATGGATCCTGTGGAGTAACCCGAGTGCATCTTTGGGATAACTTGATAAGAGTCACCAAAGACAAGAATATCCAGGGTGGATCCCCAGTATATCATTTCCAATCCATTAAGGAGCACCAACCATTCTTCCTCATTGTTCATCTTGATTCCAAGGCCCCAAGTGAAATTCTTCATGATTTTTCCACCAGGGTCAAAAATGACCCATGCCGCACCTGCCTCCCCAGAATTATTCCCATTTATAGTAAGGTATGCTCAAAGGTTTTTATTTTCTTATTGGATGCTGATGTTCCATATCTATCTTTTAACATTACAGATAGCTAACCTCATATGTTACTATGTCTATTTTTAGGTTTGGCCAATAATACATATACATCATGCTCAAATATGTCCTTTCGTAACTTGGATTCCTAGAATGTGGAGCATCATGAACTTCTTGAAATACCAATATTTGTAGGGTTATTTGGTCCAACACATAAATTTGCTTCTTCTGAAGAAAAATACAATCCTCTATTAGGTGATAATGTTCATATTTCTTGATCTCCTTTTCACTCCAATTTTCCCTTCATGATATTAAGTATTGACATAAATCCCAATATAATTTGTCACATGTAGATTCCATTCTAATATTTTCTCTATAAAACGACCAAGGTTGAGAAACTCTTTGAATCTTTTTATCAACCACTATGATCCCTTCCCCTTTGTAATGTACACAAATAGAATTTAGGAACACTAACTTGAAATTGACTGGTTTCAGACTAGAAATTTAAATTCTTTTCCAAACACCACTAGAACTTCACTAATTTTTCCAAACATGGGTTTATGGGCCTCTACAAACTATAGATAATTATATCCTTGCAACATAAATATTCACATACTTGACTCAGTGATTTTCTTTGATAGTTTTGCACTTTTTTAGGATGCATAACTCTTGGGAAAGCCAAATGATTGGAGGCAATTTCACCAGGAATTATATGGAAATATTTCTGATTCTAGTGCAGTAATATAAGAAAATAACCAACACTAAGGAATTATAGCTCATATCTGAAAACTTATGTAGCTTATTAAATTCATAACAATGGAAATCCATGAACTAGACTCAAAACTAGGTGCTCAACTACAAAAATTGGACACCCAACACTGCTTTTACGAGGATTCCCAAACACCATGAAACTGTTTCAAATTTCCTCACTAATATTTGGGATTGAAGTTAACACAACCTAATTGAGTCAAATTACCCATAGAATTATTTCTAGAAACATCTCAAACTGATTCATAAACATGGACAAGATTGTATTTGCAAATTTCTACAAGGATATTTAAGAATAATAATTATACACACAACTATTGGAAAATCACACTAAGATTTTATTATTAAAGGAAGGAAATATAATGAAAATTCATGGCTTCAAAAGAAGATTCTAAATACAAGAAATTATGATATAATAGTGTTGACATAACTCATAATATTTACATAGAAGAGATGATAGACAAACTACTTCGGGAGGTGATTTCTTCTTCACGATACTTGTACTTTCAAGTTGTAAATTAATCCAAACTTGGGATAAACCACCCAGAGTGAACCCACCAACTGATATTGAGAAAATATGATCATTATCAAAACCAAAACAACTACCATGAACCACATGTGTTCCCTCTTAGAACAGGACACACCAAACTTTAACTAGCACTGCAACCACCCCACACAGATATCTTCTTTTAATCAAACTCAATTTTAGTACAAAAAAAATATGATTAGAACTGAAAAAAATTTAAAATATGAATTTAATATCCATGAAAATAACCATTTGTTCTTTCCCTTTATCTCCGGCTGAAGGATCTCACAATCTCTCAACTAGATCACTAGTTGCAAAGGGGCACATCTCCCAATGCTTGCAAGGGGCACATCACCCAAGCAAAGAAAATATCAGAGATTTTCAATAAAAATGAAAAAAATGGAAAAATATGGGAATGGGTGCACTCAATCCTCTTTTATGAGCTTCTGATGGATTTTTCCTCCTTCTAGCTCATGCTTCCCAGGAATTCAAGCTATATATGAGACGAGGAAAATTTGGTAAGTTACTTTCTCATGTGGACCCAATATATCTCATCAAGTGAGCCCTCTTTTGGATAATTTGGAACTTGTATATTTTGGATGAGATTCCTTCGTGTTTTCTTGTTGTTTTCATTCCGTATTGTGCCTTTTTAGAAAAAATCAGGAAATATTTTCTTTCCTGCTTTTCTCTATTTTGCCCTAACATTTTTTTGGGAAACTCTTCATATGGGTCCTACTCAACCTCCTATGTTCCCCTTTGATCCTTATTAACTATTTACAACTCATTAACTTAAATATTAGGAATTAATATTTCAAAATGGTGGACCTTCATTACCTTTTGAATATTTAATTTAATTTAACATAATAACCATAGGTCAATTTAATTCCCATATTGATTATTAATTCCAATCAACCCATGGGAATCTAATGGAAATATTGGTCAGCCATAGTAATACCATAATGGGGACATTATAGTCCTCACCTCCCAAAATTTGCTTGTCCTCAAGCAACTGAAAATATGGTTGGTGAAGAACCTATACACAATTGCAAGGCTGCTTTGAAAACCATTTGAACTTTATCTGCATCATATATGACCCCTTTGATAATTCTGTATTGTTCATCCTTCACCGTCAACTCCATAATGATCCTTATTTGAAACACTCAATGGCTAACTGAGCTGCAATACATGGAATGAATCCCATTTTGATTCTTGGGGAAATTCCCCGAAGCCCTCTCACTCACCCTTCTATAAGTATTCAAGCAACCAGGGTGACGATACTACCATAAAACTACTCCTTAGTCTTATTTGGAAGCATCACCTTTAAGTACTAATGGTGGAGCGAAACCTGATGAGAAAACCATTGAGAAAGCATCCATGATTTTCTTCATCCTCTTGAAAAATCTTTTAGAGTTCTAACCCAAACATGAAACTCCTTTCCTTACTTGGAAAACCATGTATGTTGTGAACTAGAAGGATCCTCTACATGGTGCACCATTATCTAACTTGTTCACATCCATGGAATTGGACCAAAAAATGGCAAACAAAATCCATTAATGTGGGAACCAAATTGACCATCCCTAACCATAGAATCAAGACATAACATCTCAATCCTTCCAAATTCATATTCAAACAAGTTATCTTGCAATGGATTCTCTACCCAAGTACTTGATAAAATTTCCAAACTAGGAGAGTGCTTATCCCACATCCCACAATGAACCAAAATGTCAACAAAAGGATTAACTTACAATATTACCAAAGTGATTGATGTATCCTCTAATCATGTGAGATGGTGAATCCATAGGTGCATTTTCCAAGCCAATTCTCATGTGTGAAAATCCCAAATAGGCACATTGGACACAAAGAGATGTCTTCTACAAAAAATATTATTCCATGCAAATCTGACGATGATGGCTAAGTTGGATATCAATCTCAAGAAGTTTCCAAACCTTATGCATCTCTTTCTTCTTAAGAAATGTCTTTGTCCCACATACTGCTACATGAATATTCCAGCAGAAATAGTTTAGAACAAGATTGAATCTTGGGTTCCAAATGAACCTAATGAATGCAATGTGTTTATCACTATCTCCCTTGCACTGCATAGTCTCCACATAATGAATATTGTTAAGAATCCCAATTCAAAAAACAAAAGAATAGCATGTCCATCCATCATAAGGTTTCATAGATAGGAAACTGAACCATAACTCACCATATATGGACTCCAATGCCAACAACTAAACTGCTACACCAAGCAATGCCGAGGTCCCATTGCTTGTGTTGTACTCCTCCAAAAATCACTGCCACTGGTAGTAATCTATCAGTCCTAGATATGCCAGGATCCCAACACCATATTGGAATCTCATTACTCCCAATGATGAAATGAGTCTCTGTGAGCTTCTCCAGCAAGACAAGAAGCTCCTCTTATTCTAACTACTCTCTATTCAATGGTTCACATCACAATCACTTATTCCACCCAATTGAATCAAGTGGAATTCCCATGCTTTTCCATGCATGAGGGAAGAATGTTAGGAACCCTTGTCAACCCTTATCTTTACTTTGTTAGTATATTGTTGTTGGATGCATATGCTTTGTAAGTCATCCCGTGAGTATATTGTATTATCCCACATTCATAGGTAGTAATAGTTGTTTAGATTAGAATTATAATATAAGTATGTGTTGAGGACAATGAAACCCACGAGTTATTTGTATTCATCTTGCTCAAAGGAGGTTCCCCCCTTGAAGTGGCATGTGATAAATAAATTCCTTCTGTGTTCTACTATTTATGTTATATCATGAATTTTCATTATTTATTGAAGGATGTTTCTCTCATATGGTATTAGACCACTTTCTTGGGATCGCTGGTTGGAATTTATGCCAAATTGTTTTCATAGGGCTTCTCGATGTTGTGATTATTGCAATAGTTCTTCTTCTTTGCATTCATATTGTTCATTTCAATTGCAAGTTTGGATAGGTTAATAACACCTATTTTATTAACCATGGAAAGTACCTGGTCATTTCCCTAAAAATCATTGTGAGGAGTACCACAAAAACTATGAAGTAGATGGCCATTGAGATGACCTACCACCAAAAAGGGAAATGATCCCTACCTAATTGACTAGTTCCCACCCATGAGGTAAAGCAAGAGATGTCGTTTGTGGCAAAGAGGTTATCAGTTTTTCCTGAGCCATGGAGTGAGGGGTACTCCTCCACTATGCAAGCCATTAGAAAACATTGGTGTCCAAGTGAATCCCCTAAACCTTTAGGAAGATGAACATACCCGGGGTCCATATCTATTTCCAGTTCATAAATAGTATATTTCATCTATCCATATCCGTCACAGATCAATTCCACACAAGAGTATACATCTTTTTTTTTCACCGTATCTTCTTTTCTTTATCTTGATTTCCCTTGAAAATTCACTAGAACCCATGAAATTCCATTTTACATATTCACTTCCGTTAGGACCCTATCCCAAATTCCACTTTTCAAAGCCAGAAATGCCACATTTGTCTATTTTTAGTTTTTTCCATAACTTCTTCGATTCTCACCCATTCGCCTTCAAATTTTTCCACAATGTTCATTTCCTATTTATCCTTCCTTGTCCCTCTTTGACAAATTTTCCCATTATTTCACCCCACTTTTGAAATCCCCATTTTCTGCTTCCTTGTCTCTTAGAAAGTGTCCAAAACCTACTCAAACCCCAATTACCCATCGTAGTTTTTCCCAACTCCAAANTTTTTGTTTTTCTACCCATCCCCCCCCCCCCGCCCCCGCCCAAAAAAAAACTCCTGGTATGGTTGTCACCCATGCAGGAGAAAAAAAATAAATGGAAGACAAAATTTCCTCAAGATCATGACCAAACTCCAAGATCTAGATGAAAAAATTATCGACCTCCATCTTCGGCATTCAACCATGAACAATAGCTAACAGGTAGAGTCTTCTACATACATTGTGTTCTCTTCTTCCATAAATTTTTGTGGGCTGAAGCTTGATTTTCCTCACTTCAATGGTGATGATCCGACTATATGGATATACATGGAAGAATAATATTTCAGTCTACATAACACTTTTGATGTCAACAAAGTCCCACTTACATCCTTTCATTTGGAACATGAAGCCTTTCAATGGTTCCGTTGGTACATCAAGGCTCATGAAGAGCCAAAATGGAAAGATTTTTTCCAAATCCTTTTGCAACGGTTTTTCCCTAGTGATTTTGATGACTTCACATGAGCACTCACTAAACTTCACCAAACTGGCATTGTGAGAGAGTATGAGAAATTTTTTGAGAAACTAGTCAATCATATAGAAGGATTGTCTAATGAATTCTACATCAGTTGTTTTATCAGTGGTCTAAAAGATGAAACCTGATTTGAGGTTAAAATGTATTGTCCCAAAACAATGATGGAATCCCTAGGGCTGGATAACTTCAAGGAGGACAAGATCATAGCTCAACAACGCTCCAAATCCACTTTTGTTCGATCCAGAAATATGGTTTCCAAAAGACCTCTAATCATGCCAACTCTTAGAACGACTCCTATCAAGAATTCGTCTGAAGCCAAGATGTGGGGATGTAGAGAAAAATGGCTTTGTTATAATTTTGATGAGAAATTCACTCAAGGACATAGATGTGCTAAGAAAAATCTCTATCTCTTGGATGTGGATTCTCTTCCTGCACCTAAAATTTGTGAAGATGCTTAAGATCTTGTAGATGATCAGTTCGACATTTAGTAGCCACCTTTTGACCCTCCTTCTCAGGATGACCACCCAAATATATCTATCCATGCATTAGTCAGATTCACCACCCCAAAAACCATGCAGGTCAAGGGTTTCTTCAAAGATATCCCTCTTACAATACTCATTGATTATGGTAGCACTCATAACTTCATCGACCCTCAGATCGCCAAACAAGATGATTGCTTTGTCCATCCTTAATCCATATTTGGAAATCATGATTGTTTTTTCCATCCTTAATCCAGGATGATTGCCAATGTGGTTTTGGGTGGTCAATGGTTATGCATACTTGTACCCATATTAAGGGATTTTGTTGAACTTTGGATGAAGTTTTCAGTCAATGGGAAAAAACATACATTTAAGGGCTTACAACCAGGGTTTCTCAGCATCACCGGTTCCCATCGCATGTAAAATATCCTTAAGAACAATTCACATGGTGTCATGGCTCAGCTCCATTCCATCCATATGCAACCATCATTGGTCTCCACTACTCCCTTGGATCTACAACAAATTTTGGATCAATATGCATGTGTTTTTGTTGACCCAATGGGATTTCCACCTTCAATACTAGAGGACCATCATATTATAATCCTTCCTAGAAGTGTCCCTATTCAATTCAATGAAGCATGGATCCCGAGGCTTAAATGAAAACAATGTGAAGAGAAGGTTGTAGAAGAATGAATAATTCAATGTAAACTAATCAATAGATTCATGGAAGAAATTACACACACCCGAGGCAAAAAATGGTCAGCATAACATTACATGAATAATCATTGATGTCTTTGTAGTAGAATAATAATACAATAAGTAGAATCCAAATTCCTTAGGGAGGATTCAAATGCACCAACTCAAACTGACTTCGGTGCTAACTCAGTGTGGGAAAATCACCACTAGAGCTCATTAATGCAACTACGGATCATAGAATCAGTCTACAATCAATTAACTAATGAGGGTAGGTGAGAAAATGCACCCAACCTCCCTTGAATCAAGAAAACTGGCACTAGGGTGACTAAGAGTGAACTAACTGATGTGAATCAGAGCATAACTGAACATAACTGAATACCTACTAGAGTGAAATGGTGGATATTGTTGGCGGAACTCAGAGTGGGTTCCTAAATTATAGATATTGGTCCCTGGAGCTCCTAAAATCACACAAAGAGGAATAGTGAGTGGTAGGTGGCTCCTCAATGTGCCCCCCATGCACTAGTGATGTGATAATGACCTCCTAATCTAGGAAAAATACAAAAATACTATGTGGGAAAAGGGAGGATTAATTAATCCTAACACTCCCCTTTAATCCTAACTTTGGACAACTTGAGCCCTAGTAACCAAGGCCAAAGGTCACACATACAATCTAAATGATAACAAAATTACTACTTAACAAACAAGGAAATTCGGAAAAACTCATGGAAACCCTCGCCTCCTCAAAATAAACCGGAACATTAGGAACAATAGATGAATCAAGCCTTTACACCAAGAAGAGATTTGATATAGGAAAACATATTTTCAGTGAAGGAATTGGTGAATATGTCTGCAATATTTTCCTCTATAGGGCAGTAATGTAGAGTGATATCCCTTCTCTGCACTAGTTCTTGAATGTAGTGCATGTGGACTTCAATATGCTTGGTACGCTGCTTTTGAACTGGATCACTAGATATATTGATTGTACTTTGATTGTCACAATATAGGTCTACTAAAGGAGAAGTGTGAATTCCAAACTCTGTCAGTACCCCATGCTACCAAACTGCCTAAATAACTGCATTCACATCCCCCCGATACTCTGCTTCAACTAAAGAGAGAGCAAGAGTTTCTTTCTTGTTGCTTGACCAACATATTAGTCTAGATCCTAACATGAACACAAATATTGATGTATATTTCTTGTCAGTACTATCACCAACCCAATATAAATTAGTAAAACCAATCAAATCTAGTTGTAAACCAACATAATAATGGATCCCAAACTCCCTTGTAACTTGCACATAATGCAAGATGCGCTATGCTGCCTTCCAATGCAGCTCATGTGGCTCCTACATGTATACATAAGAAACAATCACAACATAAGAAAAATATGGCCTCAAATGGGTGACGTACAATAGGCTACCAATCAGTTGTATGTAGAGTGTATTGTCAACTAGTGGTGTGGAACCACCTTCTTCCAACCTGATGCCAAATAGGAAGGGGAAGGGTCATGCTTTACAATCAGTCATGTGAAATATTTTGATCAAGTCTCCAATGTATCTAGACTATGCAATCATGATTCCTGAATATTTTTTATTTACTTCGAGACTAATGAACTTCCTTAACAATTGTAGACCAGTCATATAGAATGCTTTGCTCAAAGCTGACTTGGTGCCTCTCAATCCAGTAATAGAGATACTAGTAATGAGCAAGTCATCCATATATAGAATAATCAACATTAAGAAGCCCCCTTTTTGCTGCATGTAGACATTGAAGTCAGATAAGCATCTCTCAAATTTCTGTGACATTAGGAAGACATCCATCTTGGCATACCATGGCCTTGGGGCTTGTTTGAGCGCATAGAGAGATCTACTCAGTTTGAAAACTAAGGATGAATATTTGATGTACCACTCATCTTGTCTCATATAGATCTTCTCTTCCAGGTCACCATGGATGAAGGCACTCTTTACATCCATGTGATGTACCTCCCACCTCTTTGAAGTTGTAATGACAGAAACTAGTCTTATAGAGTCCATTCTTGCAATGGGAATAGATGTCTCATTGTAGTCCAAACCATGGACTTGTGAGTACCCCTTTTCCACCAACTGAACCTTGTACTTGGTTTTGGTTCCATCAGCTGCTAGCTTGCTCTTGGAGATCCATTTTCACTAAACTAATTCCTCCCATGAGGCAAAGTGACAAGATCCCATGTTTTGTTGTCTTGTAGAAAACTAATCTCATCATCCATATCTTCTCGCCACCTTGGTTCATAGAAAGACTCATTGTATAATTGAGGATATGACCCCATCATCATGAAACACCTCTCTTGGAGAATTGGATCTAAATGGGAGAGTGCAACATGTTCATCTTGATACCGGGACCTTGTTTTTATTCTATCATATGAATGCCCAACACTATTCCGAGTTGCTTCAATGAGATTTTGGGCCGATTTAGGCCTCTGATTTGGAACATGTGTTGTATTTGTATATTAATCATCTTGAGGTTCATTAACAATATCAATATCATGATCATCTTGATCCTCATTCTTTTAATATGAAACCTTATTCATGACATCATCATTTGCATATGCAAGTGGATGAGAAATTATACCTTCTTCTTCTTTGGTTGGCTGTGGATCATACACCTGATCTTCAAATTGCACATTGTGCTCTATGAAGCACTTTTTGGTTGAAAGGTTAATGAGTTTGTATGCCTTAGCATCATCTCCATATGCCAGCATTATGCATTCACTACTCTAGGTTTGGAAGGATTTCGTCTTATCAATAGGAATTATGGCCCATTCCTTGGAGCCAAAAACTCTCAGATGTGAGACATTAGGCTTATGTCCCATCAATGCTTCAAAATAAGTTTCCCCAATCACTAAATTTTGATGCACTCTATTATGGGAATACAAAGCACAATTGAATACCTCAACCCATAGATACGGAGGAATATTTCTTGCTTATAGAAGGCATGCAACCATCTCTTTTAAGGATCTGTTCTTCCTCTCAGATACACCATTATGTTTTTGTGTGTATGGGATTGAGTGTTGCATTTAAATTCCTACTGATGCATAAAGCTACTGGAATTATATTTTTACATACTCACCTCCATTATTATATCAAAGTGCTTTGATCTTCTTTCTGAGAGTGTTCTCATCCCAGGCTTTGAATATTTTGAAGGTCTCAAACACCTGAGACTTTTTCTTCAAAATGTAGACCCAAAGATACCTTGAAAAATCATCAATGAAAGTCAGAAAGCATTTGGATCCATTCATATATGGTGTAGGCATCGGTGTGGAGACATCACTGTGAATTAAATCTAGTGTGGAGAAAAATATTATTGCCTTCCCAAACTCGTACCTTTTCTCTGGATGCTTCCCTACCAAGAAACCAGTGCAAACACCTTCAGAAGATTTGATGAGAGGCAATCCCTCAACCATATTTTCATTGCACAAATACTGGAGATAATTGAGGTTCAGGTGGCCAAATATTTCATGCCACAACTTACTTGTGTTATTGGTATGAGTCAATAAGGCACTCGGATACGAATTAGGAAGAAAATGAGAAAACACATATGCCTTGAAGGCATGATTAGCATCTCCTTTTGCTATCATATTTCTAGTAGAGACTTTAGAGATATCCACTGTGTTAGGATCAAATGTGAATCTCTTGGGAGAGCCAGTATGTGTCATCTGGTATACATACAACAAGTTTTCTTCCAGGGAGGGAACATAGAGCACATTCTGGAACACTCCATGCTCAATTTTAATAGAACCTTTCCCAACAACTGGGATTTGTGAGTCATATACCATATGGATGTTAGGTCCTCCAAAGATATTCAGAGAAGTAAATGATTCTTTGGAGGAACAATGTGGTTGGAGGCTCCAGAATCAATGAGATAATCCTTTGATCGAGTGAAGGCTACTTTCAAATCATGGCACCTCTCATGTTCATCAATATTGTTTCCATCATCGGACTTATTTGCACCTTCAGGAAGGGAAATATTTTTATGTTCAAGGAGATTAGACATCTATTTGATGGTATTCTTCATACACTGATTCTTTGTATGAAATCCTCTCTTGTAGTAAGAGCACTTGGCTTTGTCAAGATTCTTGTGCTTGTCCTTCTTGGAACTAGAGGCTCCTTTTGAAGGAGTTTGCTTCACCTTAGGATTGAAATCAATGTTCTTCTTCTCTGTACCTTTATTCTTCCCCTTTTCTTATGCATACTTAGTCTCTCCAGTTAAGAGATCCTGATTCTTGGAGACTTTGAGAGCTCCCATCTAAATCAACTTATCTTGTTCTTGAATTAGTGACTATGCGAAGGCATCAAGGGATGGAATTTGCCAATTAGGATTTGTCAGTCTCCCAAAGTGAAAGGTATATATGAACACTGAGAATTTGGGGCCAAGTTTTATTAGAATTGAGAGCACCAATTGCTCATCCTTTATATCAATCCCGCACTGCTTGCATTACATGACAAAAGATTTGAATTTCATGAAGAGCTACTGTATTGTTTCGAAGTAACTGGGATATAGTGCTATAATCTCATTCTCCAAAATATGGCCCCTTTAGATCATCCTAATTTACAAACAAGTATTCGAGCTTATCCCATACTTATTTTCTAGTTTTGAGTCCATCAAGATAGAACAACATCTCCTTGGATATGTGGATGCACATGAAGCCAAAAGCTTCATCAATTTTATTCAAATACTTCAATTTTTCAAGATATTGTTGGGGTTTTACCTCTCTTCCCATGGCGAGACTGTACATACCCTTGTTGTGGAAGATAATTTGTATATCAACCCTACAATGAAGGTAATTGAAGGGTGTGAGGATTATGGGAGTTAGATCCATTGAATTCTCCATCTCGCAGCTTCAAAAACAACTAATTCTTCATAAAATATTTGAATGTGCCTTCAAAAACACTTCAATTCACTATCAAACCAATTCAAACACTCTCCACTTTGACACATGGGTTTTCTCTAGGTGCATCACACTCAGATAGACTTCTATGGACAGAATCCAGAGGGAGAAAGGAAAGAATAATAAGAGTTATGTTGAACCCAATTGCTTGTGGTGCATCAATGGAAGTTTCCTAGGTTTGAAGCTGGTCTGGATACCTGCTCTAATACCATGTTAAATTCAATGAAGCATGGATCCTTAGGCCTGAATGAAAGAAATGTGAAGATAAGGCTACATAAGATTGAACAATTCAATGCAAACTGATCAATAGATTCATGGAATAAATTACACACACATGAGGAAAAAAATGGCCAACATAACATTACATGAATAATCATTGATGTCTCTATAATACAATCATACAATAGGTAGAATTCAAATTCCTTAGGGAGAATTCAAATTCACCAACTCAAACAGACTTCGGTGCTAACTCATTGTTGGAATCTCACCACTAGATGTCACTAATGTAACGCCGGATCACCGAATCTGTCTAAAATCAGTTAACTGATGAGGGTAGGTGAGTAAATGCATCCAAACTCCCTTGAATCAAGCAAACTAGTGCTAGGGTGACTGAGAGTGAACTAACTAATGGGAATCATATCATATTTGAACATGACTGAATACCTACTAGAGTCAGTTGCTAGAGACTGCTAGTGGCACTCAGAGTGGGTTCCTAAATTATAGGGATTGGTCCCTGGAGCTCCTAAAATCATGCAGACATGTGCAGTGAGTGGTAGGTGGCTCCTAAGTGTGTCCCCCATGCACGAGTGAAGTGATAATGACCTCCTAAGCTAGGAAAACGATAAATATATTATGTGGGGAAAGGGAGGATTAATTAATCCTAATAGACCCTCCTAACATCAGTCCTTATCACTACCCATTTCACCAAAATACAGAGATTGAGATGCTCATTCAGGACTAACCAAAGAAAGGTATTATTTGTCCTAGTACCAATTATTTTTTTTCACTAGTTATTCTTGTTGAAAAAAAGATGGGTCATGGTGCCTTTGCATTGAATTTCGAGAAATTAATCACATCACAATCAAGGATAAGTTTCCAATTCCTATTGTTGATGAGCTTCATGGTGCTTATTTTTCCTCAAAGTTGGATCTGTGTTTTGGGTATCACCAAATTCGAGTTCATGAGGATGATATCCCTAAAACGTCTTTCCGCACATATGATGGCAACTATGAGTTTTTGGTAATGCCCTTTGGCCTCACTAATTCTCCTTCCACATTCCAGGAATTGATGAATAAAATATTCCGACCCTACTTGCAGAACTTCATTCTGGTCTTGTTTGATGATATCTTCATCTATAGTAAAAAATGGGATGAGAATCTCCAACATTTGGATCTTGTACTGCAACTTTTATGTGATCATCATCTCTGTGCCAAGTAGTCTAAATGTGTTTTTGGGTAGGAGTAAGTAAAGTATCTCAGGAATATTGTTTCAACATAAGGCATTCATGTGGATCCTACCAAAATAGATGCCATGAAAAATTGACCACATCCTCAGACACTCAATAGAATTCATGGTTTTTTGGGATTGATAGGATACTACCGCATGTTTTTCAAGGATTAAGGGAATATTGCAGCTCCATTAACAACTCTATTGAAAAATCATTCTTTTACATGGACACATGCTACTGAGTGTACATTTGACAAACTAAAATAAGCTATGTTTACCACACCTGTTCTAGTTATTCCCATTTTTTCAAAGCCCTTCACTATTGAGAGGAGTGATTCTTGTGACACTGGAATTGGTGTTGTTATCCTTTAAGATGAACATCCCATTTCATCCACCAACAAATCCCTTACTAGAAATAATTTAGCTGCCTCTACATATGAGAAGGAAATGATGGCTATTTTGCATGCAGTACATAAGTGGCAACCATACGTATTAGGGAATCATTTCTACATTAAGACTAATCACTAGAGTATGAAATATTTCCTCGAACAACGAGTCTCATCCCCAACACAACATAAATTGGTGAAAACTCATGGGTATGACTATGAGATCACTTACAAGAAGGGTAAGGAAAATATTGTGGCGGATTCTCTTTCTCGCACATTTGATGACCACATTTCTCTTTCATCTATTTCTACACCTATTCCAAATTTGTTGCAATTTGTTTAGCATGGCTATGTCAATGATTCTTCATTATTTGAAATCATCCAACGGTTGGCCAATAATGATTTTTTTGTACCACATTACTATTGGGATGGTGTTTATAAGAGATACAAGGTTCGTCTGGTGCTTCCCTAGAGCACATATATTCAATAGGCTGTATTCTATGAACTCCATGCTTCTCTATCGACAGTGCATGACTCTGGGTTCCTCAAAACATATGAGCTGGCATGACTTAAATTATTTTGGAAGGGAATGAAAAGGGAAATTCAACGGATGGTGGCTGAATTTGGAACCTTCCAGTGCCATAAGGGTGAAATGCTACTTTTTTTAGGATTGCTCAAACCCTTGGCCATCCCTACACAAATTTGGACAAATATTTCAATGGATTTCATTAAAGGGATCCCTAAATTTGGAGGGAAGACAATGATCTTGGTTGTGATTGATCACCTCTCCAAATATAGTCATTTTTGTTGTCCATCCATATACTTCCTCCCCAATTGCACAACTTTTCACGGACCAGATATTTCGTCTTCATGGAATCCCTACTTCCATTGTCTTAGATCGTGATGCAACTTTCACAAGTCATTTTTGGACAAAAATATTTCTCCACGATGGAACCAAAATAAAGATGAGTTCAGGCGACCACCCACAAATAGACTCGGTCAGAATTAAGTTATCAATAAATGTTTGGAAATTTATCTTTATTTCTTTACCTCTGAACAACAACATCAGTGGGAAAATGGTCTCCCTCTAGTTGAATGGTGGTACACTACCTCCTACCACATTACATCTAAAATGAATCCATATGAAGCAGTCTATTTTCAAGCACCACCAGTGCTCCTTCGATACACCCCCAATAGTTCACCAGTTCAGCAAGCTGACTCGGTTCTCCAAAACCAAGGTCAGATTCTTCACATTTTGCAGGACAATCTGCACATGGAAATAAATCGAATGAAACGACAAGCCGATTAACACTATACCGAGCACACTTTTCAACTCAATGATAAGGTTTTTCTTTATATATAGCCTTACATGCAATCCTCCATGAAACTCAAAGGGAATCATAACTTGGATCCAAATTTATATGGGCCATATAAGGTTCTTAAGAAGATTGGATTCGTTGCTTATAAATTGGAACTTCCTCCTCTTCTCACGTTCACCCAGTATTTCATGTCTCTTGTCTTAAGAAATTTATTGGCACCAACATCAAAGCACAATATGTTTTACCAGTTTTGGATAATGAAGGCTCCATCATTATGGAGCCAGAGGCCCTCCTCAATAGGTGCACTCGTAGCTTCTCTTTCGATCCATCACAGAGGTATTAATTCAGTGGCACGACATGTAACCCGAGGATGCTACATGGAAACCACTCCTTCAGATTCAACAACTATTTCCACATATAAAGCTTTGAGGACAAAGCTTTTCTAAGAGGGAGGAGATGTTAGGAACCTGTGTCAACCCTTCTCTTTACTTTATTAGTATGTTGTTGTTGTACGCATATGATTTGTAAGTCATACCGTGAGTGTATTGTATTATCCCACATTCAAGGGAGTAATATTTGTTTATATTAGACTTAATATATAAGTATGTGTTGAGGCCAATGAAGGAATACACGAGTTATTTGTATTGAGATTGATCAAAGGAGCCCCCCCCCCCAGGAAGTGGCATGCGATCAACAAATTCCTTCCATGTTCTTCTATTTATGTTATATCGTGCATTTTCATTATTTATTGCAAGAGGTTTCTCTCAAAGAAGCATCAAATAACACACATGGATGCCTCAGTTTCTCATAAGACTGCACAAGAAATAATGTATCTTTCAAACCCAATGGGATGACCAAGCAATCGAGATTAAATAGAGAAGAATACATGTGTGCCTCCTTATGTTCCATCAAACATATTTCTTGCGTTGTTGCATTCCACATACTATGAGAGTAAGAAAAACTCTTATGGAAAGGTGACTCCATATTTTCCATGTTTCTTTCCACCAAATCTACGGATGGATGTGTATAGAAGGAATCATATTGAATCCATAGATTCCTTTGTTTCTTCTCACAAAACATGACAATGTCAAATCCATCACTAGTGCAAAAAAAGTTCTTACCAATGTGAACAAGACTTGCACATCCTTGAGTCTCTATTTCTTTTATGTATCTATCCACCTAGTCGATGGATGAATATACTATTTTCTTGTTGATCCAAGTCGAATGTAATCATCTATATTCTTCAAATTTAAGTATTTTTACCATAAAGGTAGCTCATGATCCTCTAGAAGCGAAATAATTGTTGGGACAAAATATTCCATGACAATCCTTTCCCCAACCTCCTGCAAATTTGAGATATCCTCACGCTCAACCCTCACATGAGGCTCCTCCCTCACATGATATGTGTATGGAGCCATATAAATCTGATTTGTAATGTTGTTGGAGGAAGAATGTGTCCCTCCCAAATCCATACGAAGTTGCTCCATCTCCTTGGCCTTTTCTTCTGCAATTTTGAGAGAAATATCTCTATCCATAAACATATGTAAGACGTAATTTGGTTTAATATTTTCTAGATCTCTTTTAATGATACATAGTTCACAACTAGAGACTCTTTCTACAAATATTCAATGTCTCTCCTCCAACCGAATCCTTTCAATAATATTTTTAATAAGTTTATGTCGATCATCATTTCAGTTCTAAACTTGTAGTATCCTTTATTTTGTGACTAAGATTCGTCTCTCCAACTTGCACATTGGCTCCTTAAATGCACTGCACAGGATTTCATATGTGTATTCATTCAACTTTGGTGAGCCATGAAGACTCCCATCTATCAGTTCATCCTTCTCAAAATTTTGAGTCTCAATATTAGAATACTCTCCTATTCCAACCTTCTTATCGTAAGTGGTTTCTACCTTGATATGAAGCAAGGGAATTTAATTAAAATACAAAAATCATATTTACTTTTATACCTTATCTTGATGCTTTCTTCTTTCTTCTCAATGCACTCACTAAAGGAACCACATGGTTCTTCTCTTGAGAGACTGGTGCTCTTCCCATTTGATGGATGATTTGTCCTTTTATCTTTCTTCTTCAAGCAAACTGATTAAGGTTCCTCCTTGGTTGTATTAGGATCAATATTATTGGAGACTCTACTCAAAGAAAACCCAAAGAACCTCCTCATGATGAAGCAAATGGACCCGATGAAGCTTCACATTTGACTCAGTTTTCTTCTTCTTTTCTTAGAGAATGGAACAATTTGGATCCTCTCTAGATGGGTTATTTATCTCAAAAGAAGTGTCAGCTACATTCTTGGGCCAAAATACATATTTCCAATAGATATACTCTTTGAAGGTAATGGCTGCACAAATTTCCTCACCCAAATCTAGGTACTCCTAGCAGCAACGAGGCATGTTTTCACATCCTTCTATCATCTTTGATAAATATTTATTAACCATTGGATTATAAGGCCTTATGTATTCTCTATATATTTGGTCACAAAAATAATCATCCTTTCTCATGACACATGCAATAATCCATCAACATAGGTGCATCGTCTTTTTCATACTGCTCGAAACCATCATCTCCTGCTTGTACAAGTCTCATAACTACATTTTTCCTCTTCTTCATAAAATTAGAAATTTAGTTTTGCAGCTCACAGGTGCAGAGGACCATGCTATGATACCACTGTAATATTCCTAAACAAGATTTAGGCACACAAACTTGAAATTGATTGGTTTTGGACTAGAAATTTAATTTTTTTCAAAACACCACTAGAGCTTCACTATTTTTTCCAAATTGGGGTTCAGGGGCGTCTACAAACTCTAGAAAACTAGATCCACACAACATAAATATTTACATTCTTGAGTTAGTGATTTGCTTTCACAATTTTCACTTTTCAGGATGCATCACACTTGGGAAGACCATTTGGGCAAGCGAAATGACTGGAGGCAATTTCCCCATGAATTATTTGGAAATACTTCTGATTCTAGTGTAGTACTGGAATAAACTCACTAACGGTAAGGACTAATATCTCAGGCCTAGAAAATTATGCAACTCGAGAAATTCATAACAATGGAGATCTAGGAACTCGACTCAAAACTAGGTGCTCAACTACAAAAGTTGGACACCCAACACTGCTTTTACTAGGATTCCCAAACACCATAAAACAGTTTTGAATTTCCTCATTGACACTTGAGATTCAATTTAACACACCATGATTGAGTCAAATTTCCCACACATTGATTTCTGGAAACATCTCAAATTGATTCATAGATAGGAATAAGTTTGTATTTACAATTTTGTACAAGGATATTTAACAATAATAATTAGACATGAAAGTACAGTAAAATCACACCGAGGTTTTATTGCTAAAGGAAGGACATATGGTGAACATTCATGGCTGCCCAAGAAACTGCTAATCACAATAAAGTAGGATATAATAGTGGCATAGAACTCATAATATTTACATAGAAGAGATGATAGAAAAATTTCTCTAGGAGATGATTTCTTCTTCACAATACTTGGAGTTCCAAGCTATAAATCAATCCAAACTTGGGATCAGACAGAGTGTTCACACCACCTGATATTGAAAAAATATGATCAATAGGACAATCAAAAGAATCTACCATGAACCATAGGTGCGCCCTCCTCATCCCAACACACACCAAACTTTGACTAGCACTTCAAACATGTTGGCGCAAACCCAACCAACAAAACCCAGTCGATAGGGGTTCCCACTTTGTCGACGCTCAGCTCACCACAATCTCCCTAAGAATTGGCCCAGACAGTTTTTACCCTGTCCAGCAACACCCACGAAGCGGATGAAGTCTCAGCTGAGGTGTTCAAGGGAGAGCTATCAGAACCAAGTTTCTGCAGAATAAAAGAGGACTATGAGCATCGATAATTCATGAACTTATCCAACATATATGATTAATTATTTCTACTCATAGATAGCATCATTCATTCATAACAAAAACAATCATACTGTTGTGCAAACATATCTAGATAGATAACATCATTTAACATCAGAAAACATCGCATCATAGATCCATGCCACACCATAAATTGCATTCACAATTAGATCGCAGAAACAGTAAGACATAAAAAGATAAAAGAAATAGAAATTCAGTTTAACTCCCATCTTATCATATTAGTTCTGCACAATGATTCACAGATTCAAAACAATTCATAATTCAAGAGGTTCCCTCCAGTGCTCTTGGGATCAATCCCTATTCTCTCTCTCCTTTTTCTTGTTCTCATTTGCAATTCTACTTCTATTTATAGGCTTGCGCCTTTACATTGAAGGTCCACTTGTAACTAACTCTTAACCATTTATTAACTGGACCTACAAATTAATGACCAATATCTGCAAAATATGGTCCAAAATACATAAAATAGTCTATTTTATGTGGTGAGCGTCGTCTTTCACTTGCGCGATGTCTTTTGAGCTTGCACGACACTCGTGATGTCGTGCAACTAACTTGTCCCAAAAACCGCGCAAACATGCCCCCAACACAATTTTGTGGCTCACCCTCGAGCCACACTTAACCAGACATGGTGGATGCAACGATCTTGGCTTTGAAATCTGCAAACTACTGGGTGATCGCTATGGCCTACTTATTGACCTGTTCAGTAACCTTCTGGTTCAACTTTAGATCATGGTTGACAAGGTGCGCAACCATGTTTGCAGCAATGTTTGTCTTTCCTTCTTGTGCAGCTTGGAGCACATAACTACTTTCACTGATAGCTATGCTCCAATATCCTGGAACTTGTCTTCAAGCTGTATCAACTGCGCCACACACTCCTCTAGTGTTGCATCATCATCCATGCCCGTCGTTGCTATAATGCACAGAATGGGAACAATGTACTGCATAGGCATGATTACTTCTTGTCCGTATACCAATTTGAACGGTGTTTGCCCTGTCAATCTCTTGCAAGTGGTGCAATATTCCCATAATACGGTTGGAATCTTCAAGTCCCAGTCATCGCGGTTAGCATTATATACCTTTGTAAACGCATGCTCCAATAGCTTGTTGAAAGCTTCTACTGTTCTATTTGCCTGTGGATGATATGGGTTAATTTTCTTATGTTGTATTTGCAATTCTTCTGTCAGCGTTCTTAGTGTGTGGTTGATGAAGTGACTGCCTTGGTCGCTCATCAATATCCTTGGAAATCCAAACCACGTCACAATGTTGTCAAATAGGAATCTTGTTGTTGTTGCCGCGATGCAATCCACGACTAGTGCAGCCTCCTCCCACCACGTCAAGTAGTCTGTCGCTGTGATTATGTACTGCGTGCCAGTTCTCTTCCCAGGTGGGTTGATTGGACCCACAAAATCCACAACCCATTTATCAAAAGGCTGCAAGGTTACTTGCGGCACTAGTGGCATCTCATCCCGCCGTGATGGTTTTCTAGTGCGTTGACAGATATCGCAGCACCACACATAATCTGCCGCATCATCATGTAAAGTGGGCCACCAGAGCCCTGCGCGAAGCACCTTTGTTGCAGCAGATCTTCCTCCATAGTGTCCACCTGCAACTCCCACATGGGCCTCCTCTAAAATCTTTCCTTGTTCAAGTGGTAGGACACATCGCCGTAAAATATCGTCTCGGCCTAGTTTATAGCGCTGGCCAACAATCAACTGGAAATATGAGGCCTTGACCACCAACTGATTCTTTTGACTTGTTGAAAATTACTCTGGTGTGAATCCCGTCATCAAGAACTGAATGCTTTGATCATAATAATCATCTGCTATGTCGATTCTGAACAGTTGCGCATCCAATAGTCCCTCTTCAATGTTTATTGGCTCTTTGCCTATCTCAATCCGAGATAAATGATTGAGACAAAACACAGTACAAAGATATATGCTTCTACTAAAACTCGATTTTAGTACACCAAAAACTTTGGTCACAACTACAAAATAATTTAAAGGATGCATTGAATCTCCATGAAAAGAATTATGTGCTCTTTCTGTCAATCTCTAGCTGAAGGATCTCATAATCTCTCAACTAGATCATTGGTTGCAAAGGGGCACATCTCCCAATGCTTGCAATGGTCACATCACCCAAGAAAATAAAAGCTTAGAGATATTCAATACAAATTAACAAAATGGAAAAATATGGGAAGGGGTGCACTCAAGCCTCTTTTATTAGTTTCTACTGGATTTTTCCTCCTTCTAGATCCCGCTTCCTAGGAATTTGAGCGATAGATGATATGTGGAAATTTTGGTAAGCTACTTGCTCATGTGGACCTAATCTCTCTCATCAAGTATGCCATATCTTGTCTAATTTGGAACTTGTAGCTTTTGGATGAGATTCCTTGGTGATTTCTTGTTGTTTCCATTCCTTGCAGTGCCTTTCTAGCAAAAATATGGAAACCTCTGCTTTCCTTCTTTTATGTTGCTTTCATATATTTTGGGCCCAAGTTTCTTTTGGGAAACTCTTCAGATGGGCCCCCCTCAACCTCGTATGTTCCCTCTTGATCTCTCTTGACTATTTACAACACATTAACTTAAATACTAGGCATTGATATTTCAAAATGGTGGACCTACATTACCTTTCCAATATTTAATTTAATTTAACATAGTAACTATAGGCCAATTTAATTCCCATATTAATTAATTAATTCTACTCAACCCATGGGAATCTAATGGATATAGTGGTTAACCATAATGCTACCAAAATGGGGACAATACACCATCAATGTACACAATTTCTTAATCATAACTACTGATAAATTCCACCCATTGCAACTACTTGGTGTTATAATGGTATTTAACACCCTCAATGAAGAAGACCAGAAGTGGACATCAAGCTCCTTTTCGACATCATATATTGGATTGGAAATACTGAAAATTGCACTTTACTAGGACATGGTCACTACTTTCCTTCGAAAGTGGAGAGACCGGTCGTAGGATTTGGCCTTAAAGGGGCAACCAAGTATGCCTGATCGCTACATTTGGGCCTACATGCACGACTAAGGCTTTCAATGACGATAACAAGCTTTCAAAAGTGTACAAATAGTTGAAAATAAGCTTAGTTATGCATGGAAAATACTTGTGAAGAATGGAAAGCATGCAATTTGGGATCATTATCTAGTCTAGATATAATGAAAGAGAATAAAAGATACCCTTAAGGTGAATATCTAGATGTGGGATAGATTATAATATTGGATGATGTTAGGATAAAGAATATAGAGTGAAAAAGATCCATTGTTTGGAGCTTTAATGACTGAGGCTAAGGGAAAGGGTGAGAACTCAAATGATGGAGGAGGATAGTACCACAAGAAACAACTGAAAGGATTGTAAAGTATTTATTTATCCTTATTTATTAGAAATTGATTCAGTTCCCCCCCCAAATATCCATGTCATATGTAATTTTGTTGAAGTAATGTATTGATTAGTTTATTTATGCATCGTGGTTCATTATCTATCGTAGGAATGATGAAGGTTTGTGGTTTGTTTAGTGTAGTTGTGTTAGAGACGCTTAGGAGCAGGGAACTGGAATTCAAGGATAAATGCTTAATGAACCCATTGAACAAAATTTGTTTAAAATGTGCATCCTCTTTCATTCTTTAATTTTTTTGTGTGATGATTAAAGATAAATTTATGAAAAAGTTGTTATAGTTTATTTGTATCTCTATCAATGAACCTAAGCCATTCACCAGGGAAATAGAACTTTGCTTTCTAACATTATAACAATTTCTATTACACTGAATTAGTGACTCCAATGGGGAAGAAATTCTTAGATTTTTTTCTTTTAGATCAAGTGTTTTTTCTTGTTTAATCAGTCTTTAGAAGCCTTATTTTAGTCAGCACTTCCTCTGAGCTCAATTTGGGAAAGTTTGAGACAAATCTATTCAAATTTTTTTCACTCTCAAGATGCTTGGTGGCGCATGTCTTTCCAACATGACTAAGTGGTCACACATGTATTTCCAACATGAGTGACTGGTCGCTCTTTTTCATCCCTAAAATAGTGACCAAGCTTTCTTTATCGCCCTTTTTAAGGCCATTAAGAGCAATCGAGGGTCAAAAAGGTAATCTTTAGAGCTAATTTTTTTTCTTCTTGGTTTTCTTTTGCTTGGTTGTTCTGCAAGTAGACTTAGTGGTTTCATTGCTTACATGATTAAACTCCTTTAAAGACTAGGTTGTGTAGGGTGATTTGTCAGAATTCCTTATTTTTCGTCACTTGCATGAACTATTGCTTTGAATAAAAAAAAGCACATGTCATTAAATAAAAAAGTCTTTTTTAAACAATTGATGTTGTTCGCATGCATCACAAATTAATAGAGAGAAGAAAGACGTATTTTTCCTATCTAGAAATACTTGTTTATTTATTTCCAAATGATTGCATGCCACTTTTTGCTTTACCACTTTTAGATTTATTGATTGTATTTTGGAAAAGATTGTTACAAATTTTTTCTCATTTTACAAAATCTTTTAGATTGAACCTCGTAGTAACTATTTTGGTGATGGTTTTTGCATTAAAATAAAACTTATAAGATTGAAATCATTTTATATTTTGAAAAAGATTTCTTTATCAATTACGAAGATTGTAGGGTGCATCTAAGTTTTTCATGTTTTGTTGCATTTTTTTTTAGTGTTAAAGGAACAACCAAACTCTATTCTTTCCTAATATATTATAGATCATTCATTGAAAGGAATGATTTGGATTTTTGTTGGCATATTGCATTGTTTGATTCATCACATTGAGTCATAGCCTAAAGTTTTACTCCATATAATTGAGATTAAACAACGAACTCTAAAATAAATTCTTAATTAAAATTAATCAACTTTTTCTTTTTATAGAAAACATACATTAAATTAGGTTTAGGGGCTTGGTTCAGGATTGGAGAGTCAATATCTCCAAGGCCATAAATTTCAAAAATAGGAACGTCATTAAATAATCCGAATCCATTAGTAGCATGTTGGGAAAGAACATCTAACATGTGTCAAACACTACAATAAATATAAGTGAAGTTAATATACCCTCTTCATTTGCTTGGTAGGACTAATGTGTGTACAAGAGTTTTGTTTAAGTGGCAAGTCCTCGAGGTGACACCACTTTTCTAAATATTTAGGTCGAGAAATTAATGCTTGAATTGCATTCCCATATGCCTAGTATTGACCTACGACTATTCCATATGGCCATGGATTGTGAAGTGGTAACCGTAGTTACTTTTCCTAGGACATCACATGGGTGACTGCAAGTGGGAAATCGTTGTAGTACCTGAGACACATGTCTAACATCCATTTCATATCCTTTGGAGGGTATTCTCTAAAGGAAGGTACTTGCACCTCTAGTGATGTTGCATGAATATTAAAGTAATTGTTTCATTCTCACCTTCGTTTAGGTGGTTATTGTTTTGGAAGGCCCCTTAACTCAAATTTTCACTAATTAGATCAATTATTTAACTAGCTTACTTTAATTTTTGGAAAGGTAGTTTGTTTGTTGAATCTTCAGGATATTTTGTAGTCATGTGCTTATTATGATAAATTTAGTCTAGTTGGACATAAAATTGCTTGTTTAATTTATTCAATTCATTCTTAAACAAGAATTTATAGCATCTCAAAGTGGTTTCCATACCAACCCGTCGTTCAAAGTAGAAACTAGGTGAATCACCAGAGCTTGTAGGCCTTACCACACATAGAGATGATTAAACTCACCCGAATCACTTTATAGTGACATAGATGATGAAACATTCATAACTCTTGATAACCCTATTAGAGAAAGAACTTATCATTCTAACTTTTAGCAAATATTTTTCACCAAACAATTTAATCCCAAATTCAATTAATCTCGTTGATGACCTTAGTCCATCTGAAATTGATATTATTGAGAACCTAATATGTGCTAATGATAATCCACCTTTAAAATATCTTAAATTCCCAATCATACTTGCCATTGATGAGTCACATGTTGATCTATCTTCCTTTTTCATTGATTTATGATGCATGTAACACATCATGTTAGATCCTAATGCCTCATTAGAATCCCAAGGATTTGTTGGGAAAAAACCTTTGAACAAATGGACATATAACTTAAAATAGTAGAAGGGATAAAATATATTCCAAGAATAGAGGTGGTGTCGACAAACACCATATACAAAACTTAATCACAATACATTATGATGAAAAAATCACTATGCATTATTTCTTGCATAATTCGATATATCAATACAACCCATAGGGTCGTTGTGTTATAGTCTCCAAATCTAATGAACTTCATTGATTTAAGGGAGAGTTTGTCACAAGTAAGGGTTGACGGTTCTAAATATTTCCTAAAATACCACAATGTTATGTTGATAAGTGAGATGTTATATCTGATTTGACGATCCAATCGTCTACCTCATCAACCATCTAGTTGACTAATCAATCAACTACTCAATTGAGCTTTCATTCAACTTCTCTACTAGTCGATTGTTGACTTTCAACTCACTATATCCATAAGATCTATTGGTGTGATGAACATCATAACCTTATGTTCCAACACCCCCCATCAACACAACACTATTTATATTTAGGAGGTGAAATTATGTTCTCTAAACACCCCCCATAATTGTAGTTGTATGAATCCCAAGAATAGACCGAAGTTTAACAAAATTAGGATCTAGTAAAGGATTCATAAATACATCAACAACCTAATCATATGTCCTATAGTAAAAGAGACTAACATTATTCTCATGTATCAACTGTCTCAAGTAGTGGACATGAATTTCAACATGCTTTATTTTGTTGTGCGCAACGAGATTAACAGCAAGCTAAATTGCACTTTGATTTTGACAATAAATAACAATCGAGGGCATAATAGAAAAACAATCTCTTCTATAAGTTGATGGATCCAAACTTCCTTTGTACCTGCATTGATGGCTCCACAATATTATGCTTCTGCAGTCCAAACAAAGACTACATTCTCTTTCTTACACGACCAAACCAAGGGTCCAAAATGAATTCAAAACACATATCTAGAAGTGGAATTCTTGTTGTCAATGTCATCGACCCAATCATAGTTAGAGGAGCCAACCGGTGGATATGTACTGTGACAATATTTGATGCCAAATTGATAAGTACCCTTAATATAGTGAACAATTCACTTTGCGTCTTTCCAATGGATTTATCGAGGATACTTCATGAGCTGAGAAACCATCATAATGACAAAGGAGATGTCAGACCAACTATGAGTTAAGTATTTCAAGATACAAACCAACTATCGATAAAGGGTTTCATGGACCCAAGGAAAGTCACATTCCGTAGACAATTTGATGCTTTACTAAAAAGGTGTATCAAAAGACTTATAGTTGTCCATTTTGAATCGTTTCAAAATATCCAAAACATATTTGGTTTGAGAAATAAATATATAATCATTCATTTGTAGCACTTGAATTCCCAAAAAGAAATGCAAAAGACCAAGTTCAATCATTTCAAAGGTATTTGCAAGTTGTTTCTTCAGACTTAAAATTAAGTCACATTGTTTCCAGTTATGACTAAGTCATCGACACATAATGCAATAATCAAATTATCCTTGTGAGCATGTAATACATAAATATTGTGATTAGATTCACAATGTTTGAAAGGCTAAGATTTATGAAAAAATGATCAATCTTCTCATACCAATCACATGGGTCTTGCTTCAAAACATACAAATATTTCTTTAGTCAACAAACAAGACTAGAATACTTTACAAAACTATGATATTTCTCCATGTATATTTGTTTAGACAAATATTCATGAATAAAAACACTTCTCACATCCATTTGATGAAGTTCCCATCCAAACCGAGTAGCAAGTGGAATAACGAGTCAAATCAAGTTCATATTGGAAATAGGGGCAAATCTTTTAGTGTAATTGATGCCTTATTGTTGAGAAAGTCCTTTGGATAGAAATCCAACCTTGTGATGTTCAACAAAACCTTATGGGGTAAACTTGGTCTTGTAGACCCATCGATACTTCACAACATTCTTTCCACGTGGCTGGGGAACTAAATCCCAAGTTTGAATCTTCTGTAAAGATTCAATTTCAAAAAACATAGCATTCTCCCTTCCAGGTAGTCCTTGAGCATCAACATAGGTGTTGGGATCACAAGTTTCAAGAACACAAACCATCAAGGAAATACTACCATTTTGTTTTTTACTATGGGTCTACGGACTAATAATGATGTCACCAACATTAGTTCCAATAGCTCCAATGGTCTTAGAAACTCGTCGAGGTAAGAAAGTCATCGAAGAAACATGTCGGTTGGTTTCAGGAAGTCATGTAGGCAAGTTAATAGTTTCAGTTGATGTGGACCAACTACTAGTCAACTCGAGAACAAAGGTTGACTACCAGGTTGAAACTTCAAATAAAGGTACAATCGATCCAGATTATCTTAGAATATCAAAGGTATCACTATGAAACAATCCATAAGAATATTTCAGGTTGAACAATATTTGGGAGGCTAATAACCATATTCTTTGTTTCCATCATATTCAAAATTTGAAAGTTCAGATGTTCATTTCGTTCATGTCGAATTCGACTTTGGTCATCGGTTTGAGGAACACGTGTATTTGACCCATAATTATTCCTGGGAGAGTCACAAAACTTATATAGTTCGTATTTGCGATCTAAATATCTTGTAGCAATAGACGTCCCCCCATGCCTCAAATATTTTATGATAAAATGATATAACAAAAACTCATCTTTACAATCTAGGTGAGTTGAGAAATTGAGAGAAAATTATCTATCAAGCCAGGAAAATGATATAAATTGGATATTATACCATGTCAATGTTCAATATCTTTTCTTCTAGCAATCGTGAGGGAGTAATCATCAGCTGCATAAATTTCATGTTTTGGATATCCACTTAAGGAAGAGAACACAGAAGTTGCCTTATCCATATGATGACTGCAAACATAATCAACTATCCATTCAGTCTGAGTGGTGTGGGAATGTAATGCATGGGGAGTGCTGACATAAAAGGTAAATTTTTTTGCATGTCAATTGATGAAGTGGACAACTAACACATTTTTTTCAATATGCTTGACCTTTTTCTCAAAACCCTTTGTCTTCTTCTAATAGGTTTTCTCCACAAGTCCCACATTTCCACAGTAGTGACATGTTTTCTTCTTTTAATTATTTTTGGTAGAGGTCTACTCGTTAGTCTTTCCTTTAATAAGTTGGTCTATACACTCTCATTCATTTATTCAGGGTGTCTGGTTGACCTTTTTCTTTATAATTTTGCTTGACCTTGACTTTGAGAATGTGACCTTGGTGTCTTCTACCAAGCTTCCCTTCATCAAGCACCTTTTTCTGATTCTTGATTAATAAATAAGGGAAACTATCAAAGTACAAGTCCTTATCATCTTCCTTGCATGACATACAATTGGCACGGAATGAGGATTAAAACACACCATAAGGTGTCTTCAAATTCATCAAGACTAGTTCATCGAGTTTTCCATCCTTCTTTGGAAACTTTTTCCCACATTCCCCCAATTTCAAATGTATCTATTTGATACGATCCAAATATTCCTTAATCCTTTCAAAGGAATGGGGTCACAACAATATTTGAGCCCGAAATCCGACGATAGAATCCGATGTAATGTACAATTGTGTCAGATTGCAATGATGAAAAGTATTGTACGTTCCGAACTTTTTTGTCATCTTGCAGAGTTGGCGAATTTTCTACTTTACGCGTTGTAGGTTTTGCGACGACCTTATTCGTAGGAAATTCGACGACCTTGTCGTAGGAAATTCGATGACCTTGTCATAGGAAATTTGACGACAGTTCATTTGAAATTTGACAACTATCGTCATCATAATTTAAATATATTTATAATTTTAAATATAAATGCTAAATTATCCTTAATTTTTATAATTTAAATTATAATTTTATTTTATTTTTATTAAAATGGAACTTTATTGTTTTAATTTTTTTATATTTGAAATTATGTTTATTTCTTCAATTCCTCTTAGCTAGCACTACATCTTTCACCTGTAGAGGATACATTGGACCACAACTCCATATCTGGTCTTGGTGTTTTCTCAACAAACTATGCCAAAATGAACTTACTCAAGGGTTGTGTTGCTTGAGTACCATATGAAATGATAGAAGGAATATGTGCAAGTAGAGTGAAGTGCTGCAAAATGTGTGTCGAAACCCCACGCCATGCTTGAGATCAACCATATGAACTCCTTAGTTAATGGGTGTTCCTTAAGATATGTGCATGAAACTTGTGAATACAAGTGTGTGAAATAATCTCTTCAATATGCAAAGTGTTCCTCCAAATGTGAATAGATGGTGATCATCATCATGATCATCGTCATGATCATGATCATTGTCATGATCATGATCATCGCCTTCATCATCATCATCATCAGCATCGACATCGACATCACCATATGGATGTGGCTTGAGATTCAAAGCTTAGAATTGTATTATTCTTTTTTAGATCAAAGGATCTTAGTTTTTTGAACATTTGTAAGACAAGGTCCATCTATCATTCTCCTCCCGCCCTAGTTTGTTGTATTAATGAAGTTTCAAGCTTATTTTCATTTCCAAAATGAGGATGATCTATTTTTTGTGAGGAGGATCATCATCATCATAATCATTGACATCATCATTGTCATCATCCTAATCATCATCATCATCATCATCATCGACATCATGTCCATCATCATCACCATCATCATCATCACCATCATCCTCCTCATCATCATCATCCTCATTGTCATCATCATTAGCATCATCATCATCATCACCATCACCACCACCATCGTCATCATCATCGACATCATCATCGTCATCATCATCATCATCATCATCATCATCGTATCATCGTCATCATCATCATCATTGACCTGTGATCATCATCACCATCATCCCCATCATCATCATCCTTAGCATCATCACCATCATCCTCCTCATCATCATCAGCATCATCAGCATCAACATCGACATCATCATCACCATCATCATCATTAACATCATCATCATCATCAGGGTTGGGGAATCAAATTTTGTTGTTCAACACTTGTTGTGAAAGCATACATGTATGGGATGGAGGGGAAATGGAATCAAGCCTAAGTCAACTAAAGCCTTGCAACACATTGCATGTCCGAGCCTCAACAATATGCCTTTTAAATTGAACCAAAATACCAAAAGAAGTTTACTAATGGCTAGATTTGAGAAAGTTCTAGGTGTGAGTAATTAAGGGATCACGACTCTCAAATTTGCTATGTTTTGTACTAGTCCACGATTCAGTGAATCGATAGTCACATGTAGGAAATTTAAGTTATTTAATGAAAGCAATTAATGTGTATACCTCTATGTGGAAACTGTTTTCGATGTTGTTGCAGGACTCTACCCTCCTTTTTGTCTTACCAAAAGGCATGATAATTAGGAAGAAGACCTAAAATTATAGACTTCACCTTCAAATAATTCCTCGCAATCACATTCGTAAGGAGTGATAAGAATATCACAACAATCCAACGTGTCAAATCTCAGTTGATAGTGTCAATTAAATTCTTATATGGTAAATTTAATATAATACTTACTTATAGTTATCTCTTACTCTTTGCATTTTGACACATTTGATATTTTATGGTTGTCTTTGCGCCTTGACCTAATTGATATTATAATGTGAGGATTTGCATGCATAATAATCCTTAGTTATGACTATGAGATGAGGATTATAGAGAAGAGGATGTGAATATAGGTAATTTTTATATGTATTTTGGTGGTGACCGTTGAGGACAATTGTTGTGAGAAACCACAAATGTATAAAAGGATGGAGGGAGATTGCATCATGATCATGCCACCCATCAAATTGAAAGAATATTATTGAGCCAACAATTGTTTTTTTAATTTTATTAATAACCATTATCCAGGTTCTTTGGTCCAAATGTTTTTTCTAACTCATTGTTTCTCCATATCGTGTGCCCAATGACACCTCTCTATAGCATTACATAAATCGACCTATGTACAGTTTGTGATCTTAGATACATGCCATTATTTGTATTTGCGTGACATCGAGTGTTATTTATAGTTGTCATGAGTCCATGATATTCATGCAAGAAATGAAGTTTTGTAGAGGAGGAATCATCAAACTGGCCTTTTGAATTTCATTTTGACGAAAAAAGAGTGGACATTGGTAGTGAGGTTCACATCGGTAGTAGAAACAAAGTTTTGAGCTTGTTTCAGGCCTAGTAGTAGACTAGTAGTTGTTCTCTGTTGTTATAGTCGTAGTCATTGACACATTGCCACACTTTAGATTGCAGCCCCATCGGGAGTCAGAGTCACATCTTGATGGCTAGTGCCTCATAGTGATCAGTCATTACTGGTCATCTTGCAGAGCTAAGCAGTGAGTGCATGACACGAGTGAGTGAGTTATTATAATTCATCAAATTTCCAATATTTTAAATGAGTTGAAGTTTATAGCATAATAATTTCAATATCTTGAGAAATTTATATGGATGGGTAGTTTCAAATGTTGCCCTTCTTTTGAAATGTTGACATAAATTATGCCCTTTTTAATTAGAAGGGTAAAATTTAGATTTTTTTTTTAAGAGCAATTTTAACTTTACACTTCTAGGAAGCGCTAGAACCCTTTGGAAGGGCGCGGAAGGGTTCAATTTTGATTGTTGTTAGTGTAGTTTAACAATTTAACAACACCATATTTGTGTCGTTTAACAATTTGAGTTTTGGTGCCAACGTGATAGGCGTCCTAACATTACATTTCACTCAAGCTCAAGGTGACCGTGTTCAAGGCTTCAATGCATAAGGTATGTTTCAAGCTATGGCCATCCTGAGTTTTGCCGTGTTCTTCGCTCCGCACGACATTTTGGTAATCACGGCGCCATATGCTACTGTAATCCAATGAAATATTCATCTCATATCTTCAGGATGGAGTCCAATTCTAGGGTTTTTGGAAATCCTATTATTTTCGATGGTATCTTTTTTGGGGTTCTTTCCTTTTGTTCAGCTGAAATCCGACATTCAGAGATTCGATCTGACTATCGGTCCATCATTCCCTTCGACCAATTTGGGTTCACGCACAGAGGCCGCCTGGAAATCTATGTGAAGGATTCCTCGTACAAGGCCATCAAGGACAATGATATCGACCTGGCGTCCATGGGGTTCTTTCTGAGCACCAGAGATGCCAGGGTTCATGTCCTGCAAGATCTAGAACGTGGTGAAATTCTTTGTGTTCTCAGGAGTAATCTCATCACACCCTTCCTTACATTTAAGGATTTGGAGAAATCACTTCCCTTCAACAAAACTTTCAAAGAGCTCGAAGCAATCCAGTTTACTCTGGTCTTTGCCAATTGTATTTGTGACATCATGGTTTCGAGGACGTAACTACAGTTATTTATAAACTTGAGGAGGGTGGTGATGGCACCATGGATTATCTTTCGGCTGGTGAAACCCTTCTGCAGAAGCTCTATTTTTCACTGTCTTTTATATATGTTGCGCTGGCTAGGGTTTGGATCTATGTGGTTGTGAAAAACCTTCTTAAGGCATACCAGATCAATGTATTCATGGCTTCCCTTGTCTGTGTGAAAGCCCTAAATCTCCTCTGCAAGGCAGAGGACAAGCCTTTCATTAAGGGAACATGAACAATCCATGGATGGGATGTTCTGTTTTATTTTTTCAATTTTATGAAGGGAATTCTGCTTTTTACCCTAATTGTCTTGATTGGCACCTGCTGGTTCTTCTTGAAACCCTACCTGCAAGGCAAGGAGAATAAAGTTCTCATTGTTGTCATTCCTTTGCATGTTGTAGCCAATATTGCTACTATGGTGATCAATGAGACCAGGCCGTATGCAAAGGATTGGCTTGCTTGGAAGTAGATGTTTCTCCTAGTTTACTTGATATGTTGTTGTGATGTCTTGTTCCCCATTTTCTGGTCTATAAACAATTTGCACCAGGATGCGCATCCTGACGGCAAGGCAGCTGTGAATCTGATGAAGTTGACTTGTGGTGGTTTTCTATATTTACTTCACTCACATTGTAGATTATGCTCTGATCACCATAACTGCATACCGGTATGCATAGACTATTTTCATGGCTGGAGAATTGGCAACCATTGCGTTCTATGTCTTCACTGGTTACAGGCTCCATCCAATTGCGCACAATCCCTATTTTGTGATCGACAATGATGAAGAGTAGGCTGCCTCCCAAACATTGAAGCTGGAAGATGACTTTGGGCTGTAAGAAGGCGAGATCTAATGGATACCTTGGGGTTATGACTTAGGAATCACATGATGATAGCATTTTGGGTACTAGTTGTTGTGAGAGTGCCAAATAATCTTGGAATTAATCATAGCACAGAGGTGAGGGGTGAATCTGCTTTAAATGAAAGCCTGATCTTCTCGGTCTTTTTTGTGGACTGTATGAGTAGATCTCAAGGTACATTTCAATAGGCCAATTTGGTACATTTCAATAGGCCAATTTAGTCTTGTAATGTTCATTTTCTTGTTATTTTTGTAATTGGAACAGTTTGTCTTTGGTATGATAGGATAAAACAAAAGTATCTGTGGCCTTAGAAGTTAGTTATAAGTTGTTTCGTTTGTATCAAAATGTAAGCAGTTTTGTGCCATCTATAATACAAAATATTTTTTTTTGAAAAAAAATCTATGGCTATCCAAATTTTTTCAATTTATTGTTTTTGAGTTTAATTGATATTTGAATGATAAAATCTTAGCCCTAAAATTATGAAATTGCTTCAGAAATGGGATTTTTTAGTTGAATTTGATCACCCTTTTTTTTAATTAAAATATGTGTACCCTAGAACTCTGAAATTGCTTTAGAAATTGCTCAAATGCAAGCTAAAGATGATGCTAACTTGGAAAAAGGATTATCCAAGTAGTCTGGTGAACAAACACTTGTAAAAAAGAGTATGGATAGCCCCTCCATCTATTTTTCATTGTTAAGGTTTTGGCTTTAGTTCTTAATTTCCAATCTGATGTACCTAATTTCCTCCTCTTCGGGTATCTGGTGGGTCTTTTCTTCAGCCGCCAGAGCTTGTGATTTGAAACCTAGTTTCTGAGTTCTATGGTGTTTAACATTTTCAATTAAATGGTAAATATTCTTTCTTTAGCTACGAGAGCCCATGGTTTGCTGGGGAGCATGTTGTTTGAAGGTTTCAGATGCTTGCCCTTGGAGTGCCTTCTTTGTTTGGAGGTTTCGGATATGACAGATTGTTTTCCACCTTGAAAAGGAGTATGTTGATTCTTATATTTTCCTATTGCCTGCCCATGTCAAAATTGAGTGAGGTGGGAGGGGGGGGGAACCATGAAAAGAGAGGTGGGAGGAGGGGGGGAAACCATGAAAAGAGAAGGTTATGGAAGCATGATCATGTAGAGATATATTGAGGGAGATCGAGAGGTGCTGGATGCAAGGGAGAAGAGCTTGGTTAGGAAAGATATAGTCAACCACACTAGCACTGTCACTGGGGGAACAAGAGAAATTGTCAAAATCTAGGTAGCAAGAGAGGTTGGGGAGGAGTTATAGGTCTTGATATTTTCTAACTTAGAGGAGTTGGCTCCCATATGTTGTTAGGGGGCTTTCACCATCATTTGAAACCTTGTGAAGACCCATTGTGTTATAGTAGTGTTGTGAAAATTAGATCAATTTTACAAGGGTTTCCAGTTCAAATCAGGGGTCGAAATTGGAAATGGGCAATTCTGTACGGAATCGTCCTTAAATGCCTAAACCGGTCAGTTCTGTATGGATTCGTACATTGAGGAAAGGAACCACAAACTTGACCCCCAAAATTAATACAAATAATTAAAAAAGTAAAAGCAAACCCTAAAATGAATCCTAGACATTGAGGTTTTCACCTTAGTAATTACTTGTAATATTAAATTCTTAAAGAAAAAGTTGACATTCTCCTTTATCTTTCCTTTTCTATCATTTTACTTAAAAATTTTAACATTACCATTAATTCTTTCAGGATGTTTGAGAGTGGTTCCAACTTCCAACCTGATTGGAATTCATATGGAGAAAGTAGAAATTTAGATCCCATTCAAAATTCAACTGACTTAACAATTTTTAGGATTTCAAGATTGGCAAGATTGCAACGTTTCCACCAGATTCTATCATGTATGAGGGTTTGGGATTGATATTTAATCTAGAGCACCAAGTCCTTAATGTACCTCAATGTTGGTGGTGCTAATTGTTGAACTTGTCTTTCATGACCCTAGTAAAAAAAAGTACCCTTCAATCAAGCAAATTCATTGATTATGCATGTTACCCCTTTTCTACCTTATTTGAATGCTTGAATTAGGGAGTTTCATCAAAATTGGAGGGTGTTGGTTGATGTCCTTGGAGAATCAAGGTAAAGGAAAATAGTAGAGCCTAGAGGAGTGGGTAGAGGTTGCTATTGATGATGAGGATACTGGTATAGGTGATGATTTTGATGATATGTAGTTATTTGTTGTAGCATGATGTTTTGTTTATATGCACCCTTACTTCCAAGTTGCTATATACATGAGTATATATGAGTAAACTTTGCATATTTGTGTCTAATGGTTTGTATTCACATGGATGTATGAGGTTAGGGAAACAATTTGTTGAGCTGAATGAAGATCTTAAAACAAGGGAGCATTCTCAAAGGCATCAAAGGGAATAGGTCCTGAGGCTGGAGCAAGAAATCAAGTTTGCAATTAACAAAGCTGATTTTAATAAGGAATGTGAACCTGGGAGGATTTTAGAAGAAGTGTTTGCAAGGAATATTGAGAACCTTTCTAGATGCTTTAGTAGAAATGACGAAGAGATAGTAAGTCTCAAAGAAGAGGTCAAGGTGCTATATTCACAGTTAAAACATAAAACTCAAGAGCTGGAGGCACAGATTCATGTCTTTATTTGTAGTATATTTATATGCAGTCTTGCTTCTAATAATGGAATTTATATTTGTTGGTTATACTAGAGATATAAAAGCCTGTAGAGACATGGACCATCTGACTAGAACTAGTGTGTTAATTGTGGCAGTTAGAGAAGCAACAGAAAGCTGATCAAGATCTCAAGAAGAGGGTTCTCAAGCTCGAGTTCTCTCTACAGAAAACTCGTTCACAAATTTCAAAGCTTCAAAGGGTATGCTTTTCCTTGAGTCTTGTACATTTTTCTCCTTTTAAGAAATATAGTTAATGAATTATATTTAGATTTGCCTAACTATTAGCTTTTCTGCCAGACATAACTAAAGTTGTTTTGTATTTATATTTTTATTATCAAAATACAAAACTAAGCACATACGCTGCTCTTATGAATAATTTATAGGTCTATTGATTTATGACAATTGAGCTTCTAGATTTTTAAATTCTAGCAGATGACTAACATGAAACAATCGATGTAATCTAATGGAATCATTTCAAGTTGGAAACAGAGGTGCAAGATACAGTCTTGTGAATATGTATCTGTGTTGGGAATTGGGTTCCTTACCTTGATATCACCATGAAATCGTCCATGATTTGGGGTCTCCATCATCTTGTTAGCCTTGGTTTCCCTCTATTTATTGTCAAAATGTGAGTGTGAGAGAGTGAGGATGTTCCTGCATGCATATATGTTTGTGCACATGTGTTCATATTAATATAATTCGTTCTATAAATTTTGTTCCACATTTTGATCTTGTCCGTTGACAACTTCATACCTTTGTTAGAGTGTGAGTCTAGTCCCAGTCACCTTGTTTATTATTTTTCCATGTTTTGTTAGTGTGTTGTATGGTGTGTACCTAAGTGATAATCATGTTTCTGATTGAGAGGTTGTTGTTCGTAGTTAGTTAAGATATTCCTGGATCTAGAAAATGTTATGTCAATGAAGGATTTGGGAGACGACTAGTGCAAAATATGAGTATGTTTTTCAACAGTTTTACCATGTCAGTCCAGGTAGAAAGAATTGGGCTTGAGAAGGTTTACAATTAGAGGCCCCAATATAAGGCAAAATTGGAGTTTTCAAAAGCTACATTGTGAAATAATAGATTCTACCTGTATCCTTTTAAATGATGAGAATGTATGCATGGAAGTTCCATGGCTATTTCACATTTTAAATTAGATTCACAATACTGAAAAATCAATCGTCAAGTAGCTTAATTGTATTATTCTATAGTTAGCATTAAAATGTTTCGCAATAAAGGCGATGATTTAGAAAATGTCATGTCAGTGAATGATTCAACTGGTTTAACGAAGAGAAATATAGTACCCAGATAAATAATCTAAGCAAATTATAAAACTACAAGGTAGGAAAGTGAAAATTGCACTTACAAGCGCTTGCATCCCAACACTTTACACCCAATGTACTCCTGGTACTAAAAAGGGGAAGATTCAACTGCAGATATATGATATATCGCATGGATTCAATATTAGCTTGACTATGTCTATATAATTCAATAAAGCTATTTTTGTTGAAAATATAACACCTGCTTCTTGTGGCATAAGTGGTATTGTGAAACAAAGATTGAGAGGAGTTAGTGTCTGAGAAATTACAAGTGCAAGTGCCTATCTTTGCTGCTGACAGAATCTCTTAAGTGTTCTCTCTGAACTACAACTGATGGTTTCAATAAGAGTAAGTTAATTAGTGGATATAGTCAACCTCTTTGCCAATCAAATTCTTCCCTAAATCCTGTAAGAATTTTCCTGGAAGTTATAGTTTTCACTTGATTGATGGGAAATTTGACAATGGAACTATGTTATACACCTGAATGGCACCTCTCTGTCCGAGTGCCGACATTCTTCATGTTGGCACACAAAAGGACATCTATGGATTGAGGTTTTCCCATAACACTATAGATTGGCTTATTATAATACATTCCTCCTCCATCCAACTAGTTACTTTGCCATTTTTACTATGTTAAGTTGTATTCGCGACTCTTCATATATGCAACTCATGCTTCGTTCGCGAGTGTCGATTGATGCAAGTCGTGAATGGCTATATTCGCGGGTTGCTCTTATAGCAACTCGCGAATCATTCGTGGTTTGTCCTTCTACATACCCGCGAATATGTCCCTTAACATTTAAACATAAACACGCGATAATCTGAGATTAGTTAAGCCATTTATCATTAATCCTCTTAACTGTCTCAACCTCCTCAACCTTCGAAACTGCCTTATTTCCTCCATATAAATACAGGCCTTGGGGAGGGTGTTAGATAGACATTTGGAGAGAAAAGTTATGCTGGTGGATTGTATACAAAATTATTTGGAGTAGTGGAACTCATAATCCTTTGGTTGCAGAGGAGTCCTTGTCTCAGGCATTGGGTTGTAATCTGAACTCTTTCCATTATTGATAATAAAGAGAATCCTTCTTCCATATGTGTTTCATGTATCTTGGTTTGATAAATGTTTATGTTTCTACATCTTATATGTGATTTATATAACCTGCATATATATATATATGAATCATCTTGTATTTGGAAGATTGACTCTTGACAGGTGAAAGAGGAGCAACCTTGAAGACTTTGAAGGTGAAGCAGAGTGGAAGAGGACTAGCAAGGATTGACCTTCGTTAATTGAGTAAGTCTTTCTAATCCTCCTATTTCCTTTACTGCACTTTAGAGTCAATTGTCTGCAATTTGATTGAGTATGTTGGTAACCCCAGACCTATGGTTATTAGGTGTGTAATCCTTTACAACAGAACTGGAGACTCCGCTGGGGAAGCCTAGACTACTGTAGATCCTTTCTGTTATCCCTGACCAGTCTTTGCTTGAAGTCTGTATGTGATGTTACATCCTGGTTCATACTTGCCTAAGTATTTGGAAGTCTTTGGAATTTTTCTTGCTTTTTGAAAAAAATCCTGTGCCCATTCACGAGTTGCTCTTCTGAACAGTCGCGAATACAAGTTTGCATTCGCGGGTTGCTGTACTGGACAGTCGCAGATCATTCGTGGGTTGCTCTTATATACAGTCGCGAATCTTCCTAGAAATAGGGATTTTTTAAGTTGAGGTTTCCTTGTTCCTTTCTTTCTGTAATCCCTATTGGTGCGTTGATTTTATTTATGAATGTTGTATGGCTTGTTTGAGTGCCTCTGTTGATCACACTTTGTGCTTTTTTGAAAGCCCTTGAGTTTCTTTTGCTTGGATTATTTTCTGTTTGCATGCTGAAGTGGTTGGCCTGTTTGGGTTGTGGGCTAATGTGTCTTTGTTCAGATATGTGATCAGGGTCTTAGGCTCTATTTTTCAGTCTGTCTTCTGACATGGGCTGGTTGTCATTGGCCTTCATAAGTCTTCAATGATTTTTGTCATTGTGTGCACCCAAGATAGGGTTCCTAGCCTTCCTTTGTTGGTTGTCTTTTGGTTCTATCAGACTGTTTGCTTCAGTTTGTTGCTTTTAGATAGTATATTTGATTCAAGTTTACTCAAGTACAGTGCATTGTAGTTTTTATTTTGCATTTATAAAAGAAAATTAAAAAGAACCTATACTTGTTTGTGCTGCCCCCCCCCCCCCCCCCAACCTCTTTCTTTGGCTTGACCTTGTTGGACAAGGTACTTAGTAGCCTTTGTTTGTAGGTTTTGATTGATACTTAGGACTTCTTGACCTTTGTTTATATCAGCCTTTTTTCTCAGTTTCTTCATTCCAAAGTTGTTGGCTTGTTTACTTTTGTAAGCCTTCTTTTCAAGAGAGGTTGATATCTAACTTTAGGGAAACCTAGGGTTTGTTTGTGGGGAGTAAAGTAGTTGTCTATTTTCTTTGTTTTCAGTACTTGCTTGCATTAGTTGATAGGCTGATTTTTCTTTTGCATTTATAAAAGAAAAGGACAAAAACACATGTTTGCTTTATATGCATGTAGATTAGGTTTTTATTCTAGATTGCATAGCATATCATTGTTTTTGAAAAAATATATATAAAAAAGAATTTGTTCTTTTGTGGGTTTCAAGTTTCTATTTGAAAAATAAAGAGAATAGTTTTTGCTTTTTGCATTTAATATCTCTTTGCTTAGTCATTTTGTTTCAACTTTGAGTCAAAACACCACATAAGTTTCATGCCATTTACCCTCTGACTAAAAACAACCCTTAAAATAAACGATATAATTTAAAAATTACTAGTAAGTTTTATTTTATAGGGTCATACACCAACTAGCTCAGGCTAGACTTGTGGATTAGGAGGTTTAAACTCCCCACAAGTGTTAAATTCAGACGTAGTTGGCCAATCACTAGGTAAATCCTTGAATTTATCGACTGTATCTGGGAAGCTCCTCTCAAACGGGAGTTAAGCACGAGGCCGCGTGGAGGCTTGGACAGAGAAGATAACCATCTGAATCCTTCTCAAAACCTAACTCAGGACTTTTACGCATCTGGAGATTCTGTCCTAGATAGATTTTTGGGCTCAGCTACCCTACCCATGCGTACGAGTCTGGCTTGCGACTGTCCCCCTGGATTGTTGGTATAGCCAAGGTAGCCTTTAGTCTCTTGACATCTAGGGTTCATACACAGGTACACCGAAAGGTTATTTCTGGTTGACCTTGGACGGGCTTGGAAGGTAACCCCGGTAGAAAGTGTGGGAGGGTGGTGGGTGATTCCTCCGCTTGTGCCTAAGAACATCTACAAGGACGCCAAGTAACTGTCTATCAGCTTTCTTCTGGAAAGTATATCTTATACATGTTTGTCTGTTTGGCTTTAGGAATTTTTAGTGAGTGCTGTGTGGTTTGTCTGTACTTAGTGTGCCTTTAGGTGTGTGCTTTGTAATTTTGGTTGCCTATCAACCTCAGATTTTGTCTCCTAGTTTGAAACTATGCCCCCCCCCCTTTGAACACCAACCAAGAGATCCCCATGATGGGAACTCCTTGTTCTATTCCTCTCACGGGGAATGTTGGTGTTCCCTTGATGGCCACCCTGAATCTACCTGGATTCACCTTAGGGCTACCGGTGTGGTTGTTTTCCACTCCAACTGTCCTGAATGCTCCTGATGCTTCTCAAGCAAGCTCCTTATATCAAGGGCATCAAAACACTGCTTCCCCTTCACCTGTAGTTGATTCTCCTCCTCCTTCTACCTCATGCGGTGAAAGTACTGATACTAGTAACTGGTAGTCTAAAAGGAGTAAAAGAAGGAGGAATAGGAAGAAGGCACATAAGCAAGGGGCACCTGTTCAACCTTTGCAAGTCAAGTTGAACCTCACCACCCAGCCTCTGTAGTTCATGCAGGGGGAACCTATCCAACCTCTGTAGGTCATGTTGGATCTAAGCACTCAACCTCTGCAAGTCAAGTTGATCTTCACCATCCAGCCTCTGTTGATCATGCTGGTGGGATCCTTCCAACCTTTCCAGGTCATGTTGGATCCAGTCACTCAGCCTCTGTGGTTCATGCTGAGGGAACCCGTTCAACCTCTATTGTTCAAATTGAACCTCCCCATCCAACCTCTGTTGTTCATGTTGGATTTATCCACCCAGTCTCTGTTGTTCATGCTGGAGGCACACACTCAACTGCTGCAAAGCATGTTGATCCTAACCATTCAGCCTTTGTAGTTCATGCTGGTGGTGCCCGTCCAACCTCTACAAGTCATGTTGGACCCAATCTCTCAGACTCTGTAAGTCATGCTGGGGGCAGTCTCTCGGCCTCTGTGGTTCATGCTAAAGACAATTCGTCAGCCACTGCGAGTCATGTTGACACTGTTGAAAAGACTACCCGTTCAAAACATAAGCCCAAGTTTCCTTGTAAGCTTTTTGAGGGAGAACACCTTACTTATAAATGCCCTTTTATTGCGGAGGTGCGAAGAGTTTGGTCTCATGGTCATCCTATTTTTGAACATTCTGAAGCTTTTCAACAACCAACCTCTCTTAGTTAGGTTGGACCCGGTCACCCAACCTCTGTAGCTCATGCTGGGGGAAAACTCTCATCCTCTGCAGGTCATGTTGAGAGCAAACAGTCATCCACTGCTAGTCATGTTGACACCGTTGAGAAAACTGGTCACTCGAAGTGCAAACTTAAGTTCCCTTGTATGCTATGCGAGGGAGATCATCTTACTCACCTATGCCCTGCTATCGCAGAGGTGCGAAGAGTGTGGTCCAAGACTCAAGGATTTCCTTCTCAAGAACAACCTATAGTTTCTCAACACCCTACTCAGCCTTTGGTTGATCAAGTGGTCGAACCAATCTCAGATTTGGTCGATCCCACTCTTCTTTCGAAGAGTGATCCTGATGTGATTGAACCAATGTCATCTTTGGTCAATCCCACTCTCCCTTTAGAGAGTGAATTTCATGAAGCGGTTGAATCGATCCCAGTATCGATCAATCCCACTCTTCCTTTGGAGAGTGAAGTGTCTGCTAGTCACATTTTCTTCACTGCCAGTTCAGAACTTACTGAACAAGGGGGCATTGAATTCGCTTTGGATGAACCCCCACCAAGCTCTCGGATTGCTTCCTTTGATTGGGATAGCCTAGTTGAGCCGTGCCTTCCTTCTAATGCACATTTCTAGATAAAGGTCAAAGTTGAACAATATACGATTGCTCATTATATTGTTGATGAAGGAGCCTCAGTTAGTATTTTGTCTGCTCGTGCTTGGCAAGGAATGGGATCTCCCAGCCTTGTGTCGACTGCTAGTCAGTTACTGGCGTTTGATAGAAGAACTTGTATAGCCTTGGGAATTCTTACTCAAACACCTGTTGCTTTGGGTGGGAAGACCGTATTAGTTGACTTCATGGTGATAGAAGACCCCTTGGACTTTAATATGCTCCTTGGACGTGATTATGTCTATGCCATGCAAGCTGTGGTGTCAACATTCTTTCGTGTGATGTACTTTAATCATGGCGAAGAAATTGTCACTATCGATCAGTTGGATTTTCTTGATCCGTCTCCTAACCCAACTAGAGACCAGGTCTTTCCTTTATTGATTCCTAGTGTTTCTATAGACACTAACCCGCCACAGGTGAACTATGTGGCCTCTTATCGTTTGTGTTCAATTGCTACTGAGAAGCAGCCCCTGTTTTCATGCTTATCTTCCCAGGACTTGGTCCCAGCAATTGACCAAGTGAGTCATCCTATACAAACTGTAGATCCTTCTCTCCACTCTGTCAATCCATTTGAAAGTTTAGACATGTGTCCTATCTCGGCTGATTTCCTTCCTTCGGAGGAAGTCTTCCTAGAGTCTTTGATACAGTCTGATATTCTCTTGGATGTTGGTTCAGTTGTCACTAAGTGTAACCCTGATTTTCCTAGTAAGCCTGACCTTTCTTCTTATGTTGGTCTTGTTGAGTCTTTTGACTCTTCCTTTGAACAGTAAGTCAGTGATCCTGATGAGTTTGATTTTTCTTATGAATTTTTCAACTCCTGTGATACTGAGTTTGTTCCTACAGACTCTATCTCCCTTGTTGATTTTTGCTCTTCTTCTGAGGTTGATCTTACTGATTATAAACCATCGAGCCTTGGTTCTATAGAATTTTCTTCGATTGATTCTGCCTTGACTTTACCTTTTATAGAAGATAGCAAAGTCACATGTGTTTCTGCCAAAGTGACCCGCATCGGATCGTTTCTTCTGAACATGATTCTGATGTTGTTGTTTCTTGGAGACAGGATTTGTAGTTGGATTCACAATTGTTTATTGGCCTCACCTTGTTTTTCAAGCTGTAATTGCATTTGCATGTGCCCTGCTCACGCTTTTGAGCCTGATGCCGGCTTCCACGCTTTTAGCTCATTTTATAAGCCCTCATCTTTGTTATCATTACCGCCCAACCTTGTATCCCTTTGCCTTTGCAACTTGCCACCCTTTACCTTGAGGAGACGTTCCCTGAGTTTCCTTATCTTGCTCACTTTCCTTGCATTATGCATAGGTTTGTTCCTTGCGCTTGGAACTAGTTTCGCCTGTCTATGACACTCGTCTCCTTGCATTTAGAGCATTCTTTCTGCTCTCCTTCGAGCTCGTTAAAAACAGTAAGGAGGCCACGAGTTGACTTTTCTGGACTCGTTAAAACTTCACGGGAAAGATTTTGAGTTTCTTTAGGCCCAAGTCTGACTCCTCAAAATAGACTTGACTGCCGAGTAAACTTGTCCGTTCAGGCTTGTTAAGAATATGTGAACGGGAATCCACATTGGTGGTAGGTTATCTCTTTCTCGGACCATGTGGAATAATACGAGAAAGGATCCCTCTCTTTTCTTTTGAATTGAGAAGAGTATTCTCAGGCATAGGTTTATCTCTTTTCCGGACCTGAGGGACTAAACTTACGGAAAAGGAACCCCCGGTATGAGCTTAGTTTTCTCTTTTTTGTGCTCTGGACCAAAACATGAAAAAGATTCCAAGTGTACTTTATGTCATTGTCATGCTCGTTAAACCCTAAAGAACAAAGCATCGAGTTTATTGTTGTAAGCTCCATTTCTCGTAATCAAATGGATCTTTCCGAGTGATCTTGCCTTCCTTCACACTCGTAAAACTCAGGCTATATGCTGCTTTTGAAGGAGCGTTGGGTGGGTGGTAATTTAACCTTTTTCGGACCTTCCTGACTAAGTATGAAAAAGGTGTGCCTTTTCTTCTTTGGAAGTTAAGAGAGTTCTTCTTTGGTATGTTTTATACTTTTTCGGTCTCAGGAGACTAAATTGTACGAAAAAGGACCCCCCTGGAGTCTTCTTTGGAGTTTTCAGACTCTCTAAACTATGAAAACACCGTCAAGCATGTACTAGTTCGGGCTCGTAAAATCCACGAATCAGTGCTTTATCAATCATTCTTCTTTCTTTTCTTCGAGCTTGCCAAAAATGAAGATGGTCCCTAGTTTACTTTCCTGGAGTCGTTAAAATTTAACAGGGAAGGTAAGGAAGAAGTTTTCTCTTGTTTTCAGTAATAGCAGCATGTCATCCTTGAACATAGCACTCTTTTCTTTCCGATATCCATGTTTCAGTGTTCACTTGTGTTCAGCTATCACTTTGAGTTTCTTACTCCTCCTCTTGTCTGTTATACCTGGGGAATCTGATCATGTCTCCTACATGACAGATAAGTCTAGTTGTTCTCTTTATAAGTTATGCGCTGCCTTGGGTCATCTCTGTGGTGTGCTCACTGTTCAAGGACTCTTCCCAATGTCTGTTTTATAGCCTGATCCCATCATTGTTATATCTGTTATCTATTTGTATCTCCCTTCTTTTGCCCAGTTCCTAGTCACTCACTCTTGTGATCCGTTGGAGGATCTATTTCCTTCCTTATCACAGCATGGTTCCGTTTCAGCACTTCCTGATGACGAAGACATAGATTTTTGAAGATGGTACCTTAGGATTCATTTTCATCATTGGTGAATTCCTTTCCTTCAGTTGTCAATTATCACCTATTGGTTGACAAACTGTTGAATCCTCTCCATGTTCGACTTCAGCTTACCCTTATTCACATGGTTTGGATTGTACTGGTTCTTTGGGATCCTTTATGAAGACCTTGGTCCCTCACATATGGAATAATTTGCGCAAGATTATGTTCTATTCATCTACATAGCTTCTAGATCTTTGAAGACTCATCATTATTGTATATTGTGGCTTCGATCCACCTTTGTAATATACATGGTTTTCTACCCGTATCATATGATGTACTCAAATATTGTAAAGGAGCTAATGTTCCAGTAAATTGAACATAGCATCCTTAGATGTAACTTTGTATATGACATTACTATGTATTTGTTTCAGGTACTCTCTCTGCTCCATTGGATTTCTGAGTTCTCCAAAGCTAAATATTATAATGTATTTCGGCCATCGCTTCCCTCTGACCTCACACATTAGGGGGCATCTGTTATACACCTGAATGGCACCTCTCCATCCGAGTGCCGACATTCTTCATGTTAGCACACAAAAGGACATCTATGGATTGAGGTTTTCCCATGACACTATAGATTGGCTTATTATAATACATTCCTCCTCCATCTAGCTAGTTACTTTTCCATTTTTACTATGTTAAGTTGTATTCGCGACTCTTCATATATGCAACTTGCGCATCGTTCGTGAGTGTCGGTTGATGCAAGTCGCGAATGGCTGTATTCGCGGGTTGCTCTTATAACAACTCGCAAATCATTTGCGGGTTGTCCTTCTACATACCCGTGAATATGTCCCTTAACATTTAAACATAAAAACACGCGATAATCTGAGATTAGTTAAGCCATTTATCATTAATCCTCTTAACTGTCTCAACCTCCTCAACCTTCGAAACTGCCTTATTTCCTCCATATAAATACAGACCTTGGGGAGGGTGTTAGATAGACATTTGGAGAGCAAAGTTATGCTTGTGGATTGTATACAGAAGTCTTTGGAGCAGTGGAACTCAGAATCCTTTGGTTGCAGAGGAGTCCTTGTCTCAGGCGTTGGGTTGTAATCTGAACTCTTTTCATTATTGATAATAAAGAGAATCCTTCTTCCATATGTGTTTCATGTATCTTGGTTTGATAAATGTTTATGTTTCTGCATCTTATATGTGATTTTTCTAACCTGCGTATATATATATGAATCATCTTGTATCTGGAAGATTGACTCTTGACAGGTGAAAGAGGAGCAACCTTGAAGACTTTGAAGGTGAAGCAGAGCGGAAGAGGACTAGCAAGGATCGACATTCGTTAATTGAGTAAGTCTTTCTAATCCTCCTATTTCCTTTACTGCACTTTAGAGTCAATTGTCTGCAAGTTGATTGAGTATGTTGGTAACCCCAGACTATGGTTATTAGGTGTGTAATCCTGTACAACAAATTGTGTCTTTAGGGGTTTTGGATTATATTAAGACAACCCAGATCATTTCAATTTTTAAAAAATGAGTAGATCAAGGAAGAACTTTACCTTTCTGGAAACAAATAAACTCACTGGAAACTTGAAAGCTTGAGTTTTCCCACTTACTAACTCATTCCCATATTAAATATGGGGACCATTATATCATCTAGCTAGCAGGAATATAATGAGATATTTACAATAGAGTTTATACCCAATATAATGAGTTGTTTAAAAATAGAGTTTATACCAAGTTGTAGGTTTCCTCCACTTTAATCCTGGTGTCCCACATTTTGTGCTGCTATTTTCTTAGTTCTTGTTGTGCATTTATTTTGTTGGGCTGATATACGCATTTACAATATGCAGTTTGTTGTTTTGGATGTTTATATGAAATCTCACATAAGTACAATGAAGTTTTCATAATAAAGGTGGCTTTTAAAACCATTGTGAATGTTCGCATGTATCCCTCAGTTTCTCCATTCAAAAACCTTTGTGAATTTTCCCATGTATCCCACAGTTTTCCACTTTATCAGTGGAAGTAATGTCCTTCAGAGTAAGGGGAAGGTTGTATTTCTTTATTAGGCATAAATTTTATGGTCCCCTTCCCTCCCTAATCTATCAAAGTGGCTAGCTCTTTGACCTCTAAGAGGAAAAAGGGGAAACTAAATGCACCTGTTTTTACCTTTTTCTTTTGTCATATTTTGTGTCAAGGATGATTATTTTTTCCTTCGAAAATAAATTAATTGTATGCTAAGACATTATTCATAAAAAGAAAAAAAGGTAGGTAGATATCAATACATGTTTAATGTACAAGGCAATAGAACACGAAAAAAAGAATATCAAGTACTAATTCTCTCTTTTTTCTTTTTTTCACCTCAATTCACCCCCGTGGAGAAGCTTCCATGGGAACTAACTGTGGAACTAACCGTTGAGTTGCCAAATTTTTATTGTAGTCGGAGTTGTCAGATTCATGAAGTTGCTTCATTCTTGCTGAGGAGGTTTCATTTACAACTACCACCCTCGAGGTTGAAATCCAAGTATTAATCTCTTCTGCTCTATCCTATGAGGGAATATTGGATTCTTCAATTTGCATCTCCGGACCGACATTGAGATCCTTCAATGTATCTGTTGTTGGCTCATTTTCTGCATATTGATTGGCTTCACCAATACGGAACCGCTGCTCATATGATCTCCAACCTTTTGGTTTGGGATGTGGCCATTTTAAGTTTTTTCTGCTATGGTTGTTTCTGGTGCTTGGGGACATAAATCTTGAAAATGTCTTGCTCCTTGGCAAATCTGTAGAAAATGATTACACAAATACATCAGATGTATTATCCTATTTAGGAAAGATCCAAAAGAGGTGATTATTTTGGATAGGTTTTAACAAAGGTTGATTTAAGGAAATAAAGTCATCTTAACTAGGAAGTTATTAAACATGAAAATAGATACAAAAAATTAATTAGAAATATGAACCTCTAAATGTTTTGCACTCTATATTATTTTTATTTTTATTTTTTTTCTAACCGCGAGAACCTCTCCAAGGGGCTCAACGAGCTTTGTCAACTGTGCCACCTGGATACCAAACTCAAAGGCCAGGTCCAGCCTTAATGTTTCCCATGACATAATCAACCAGCCACCACCGCAGTTGTATGAGCTTTTTCTGGAATGTAGTCTATTCACTACACCTCGCCCATAGGAATCGAAACTGGGCTTATGTTGGGCAACCATAAAACCTTACTGCTGGAAACCATAAAACCTTACTGCTGGCTCCTGATCTCAACCCCTACACTCTATAATATTTATTTAACTTGAACTTTTCAACATCTTTTAGTTGTTTAAATATTGCACTCTGATTTTTTTCAGAATAATTAGAAAAAGTCAGATATCTTTTTCATTCATTTTATTAGCTTTGCACATATACACATACAAATGCAATCCGAGTTGTTAATCTTAATGAAATAAATGATTATTTTAATTTGGAATCATTGTTTTCTTGTTCTGTTCATGTTAGTTGCCACCATCTCATATTTTTGGATATAACTGTTTCTATTAGAAATGTAACTAACTACTAGATTCTATTAGAAATGTAACTAACTACTAGAATGATGTGAATACAGATTGCAGAAAGAAGAGACATGGATATGAAAGAGTTAACGGTGAAGACACTGATGAGGGTAAATGGCGATGACTCAATAGACAAATTAAAATTTTGGGAAAAGTCAAGGTTTAAATATGTAGTTTCTTTAACAATGGATCTAGATGGGGTTTGGATCTACGTGGTTTGGTTGTATCTTGCTCATATTGGTATGCATATTTTGCTCCTTCGTAAAGGCCAAGTTTCTACTCACAAAAGGAGAGACAATGATGGATATTGTGGGATTCTAGATAGTGGCAAAGAACAATGGAAATGAATACGGCTAGAGAAAGTGAACAAATAATGTTGGGTAGGGGAGAACATAAAGCTCAGGAAACTAGAACAAAATGATTACCTATAGGATTAACGAAGAATAATTTAAATATAAAATACAGAGGATTGACTACATGATTGATTTTCCAATCTAAATGACTTGATATGGTGTTATTTTATGTTTTTGTTGTATATTTGGTAGAAATTGAGTTCAATATGCAAAAATATTTCATGTGCTTAGGGCTATTTTTGTGTGTGAATTTCATTTGTTGATATATCATAAATGAAACTAATATTTGAGTAATATAATTTTTTGGCACGACTATGGAAATACAAAAAGTGCAGCTCAAAGAGGACCATAGGAAACGCGAAATATTATAAGTTAATAACCACAGAAAGGGATTAGGACATGGAAACATAGTATATATTTACATTTAGTGATTCAAGTTGCAATTCATAGTCATATGACTTATTGAACAACTTGTATAAGAAAAAAATTATCCCTTTAATTAGGGAGACACCTTTTGACATCCAATAGGATTTAGTTAGGATTAAATGAGTTATTCTATGCTAGGAATCCTTTCATTTGTAAGTTCAACTGGGGTGAGGGCCCATGGGGTAATCGTACCAACCATTTACAAATTGCTTAGTTGAAAGCATAAGGATGATTTAACTACTATACCTATTGTTATAACTCTTCATTTATAGCACTTGAGGTAGGTACATGTGTTCGTATTTCAAGCCACAATGCACACAAGTGATCACATAATGCAAAAATTGTGTCTTTCACAACTGTTTTCTCTTTTTGTGCTGCTAGGATTTGTATCTAGAGCATTCTCTAGTTGGGTGCACGCTTCATCATATGCTTACTTGATGGTGTTGTATTTGATTTCAACAAAATCTAGTCCTTGTTTTTCCTCAATGGTAGCATTGTAGATATGCCAAACAATTGGTGTGTAGTCAAAATAGTATTATTTGGTATGGGTACTCTAGGAGGTAACACTAAAGGGGAAGTCTACAAGTGATAGATTGTGTTGAATGATCCTGCAAAGTTGACATAATCATATTTTTAATTGGTTTATGAGCAAGGGTTTAATAAAAGGGTTTTATTTTCTCTTATTCAGATCATGGCGAACCCAAGAGATAAACTCATGTTGATATGGAAATCGGTGAATTTGCAATTTTGAAAACCATACAAACTGAGCAATTTTTATTAATATACAATTTTTTTTATTAATATACAGTACCCCATTGGTTATCTGACGTTCAATGCCTAGCAGTTGTTGTCAGATTTCATGTCAATCCGACGACACTACTATGGCTTTGACGGTAGATTATCGTCGCATTTTTGACATCCTAGGGTTTTCGTCCAACAACCTTTCATAGGAAATTCGATGACCTTGTCGTAGGTAATTCGACGACCTTGGCTTGCCGTTGAATATCCAACGTTATCCACCGACGACCAAAAAAATTGAGGTTGTTGAATACTCGACAGGTTATTGTCAAATTTTAGACATGGTAGCCGTCGGATTTTGGGCTCAAATTCTGTTGTGGGTTTTATAGATATCAAATATTTCTTTATATGCATTACTTGAGTTTCATTAACTGTTATCAAACAACAATTTTAGTTTATTCTAAAGAACATGAGGGAAATCCATCCCACTTGTATGAAAGTGAATATTATTTGAAATGTAGGTTGTGATGATCTCAATAGAATCATCCTTATTTCCTTAAAGGACAAACTTAGCCTGGTCATCCATAGGATTTTGAATAACAGTATTGGTATACTGCCAAAGTCCCTTGATATTTAGCAATGTTTCCATTTCTAGCTCCTAGGTTGCATAGTTATGGCCATTCCAAATAACATCTTCTCTCTTGGAATCCATCCTCCTGATATCTTATATATAGGAAAGCTTTTGTCGTGGAACATTAATGTTTTGGAAAAAGCTATGCATCTTGGAATAACAATGCCTCAAGGAAGTATCCTTTGCCTTTGGGTCGTAACACTACGAGGGTCATCCTTCACCACAAATGTAATACCCCTAGTTTGGATTTAAAATGTATTCAAGTAAAATTATGTAAATGATGTAATATGCTAGTATGGATTCCTAGTACGGAACTTAAGGCTAAGGCCTGACTAGTGAATGGTAGGCATGCATGATGTAAATATTTTTATTGGACCATAGTGGTCAGCTTGTCATGATAAATTGAAAATATATGTAAATATTATGTGTATAAATAATAAAACGGTCCAAGAATGGATGTATAAAGAGCACCAAAAGGGCTATGATTCCACCATAGGGGAAGAGGAAAGGGGGGATTATGGGAAACTAATACTTTTCTCCTAAGTGTCAATCTTAGAACTCACCCAAATTATTTCACATGTCTTGAATAAGCCAAATATATCCTTTTTGGACTATTTTCTAATTATTGAATGTATGCGTGAAGTTGGTGGGAAAATCCGCTTTACGCAGTTATTGAAGAATGGGGTTGACTGCAATTTTTTGTCAGTTTTGTCACAAGTCATAAGTCAGTCTACATCAATCATCAATTCTTTCTTCTGATGTCAGAAGCAATGTTAGTTGTCTTTTCTCCATTTTATCTTATCCCATGGATTCAACCCTCTTTCTCTTATTCTTTCATGCATATCTACCATTTGCAGAGCTATCCATTGTTGTTCATGACTTTTGGAAACTATGTATAACCCATAAACCCATAAATTCGAATTTAGGGGCTGAACTATAGATTTGGAAGGGAAAATATATGGATTTAGGTGAGAAGAGAGGTTGTTCAAGCTAGGAACCCTTACCCTTTGAGATATGATTCTCATAGATGCTTGAGAAGCTACGAATTCAGGATGCGGGTGGTTATCCAACAACATATAGCAGATTGGTCTCCTTCTATACACCCACCAGAAGCACCCAATAAGATGGATCACCATAGAGAAATGCGGATTGGTGAATGGGATTCCTAAGCTAAAAGGGTGTTGTGTGGGGTAGGTATTGTTGGAGGCAAATCTGTGAGGGATGAGTGAAATCCTTGTAGATCCCTATATGATCATTTGGATAAGAATACAAACTAGACTGGATTGTGTACTGAGAGAGAAGCCTCTAGTTGTTTCCTTCGCCATAGTGGCCTAATAGACTAGCTTGGGGATGACCTCTTAGTTGAAAGAGTATATGTTGGATATAGTGCCTACAGTTAGGTGGAAAATCGCTCCTACACAACCATTTTCTTGGATTTGTGTTGGATAATGATAACTATTATTTTCTAATTCAATGTGCAATGTTTATATTTGATGCATTTATTTATCATGTTGGTAATTGCATGCTAGATGTGTGTGGAGAGAGTTTATTTTCGATGTGTATATTATTTTTGTTTCTGCACACATATTTTATATGTTATAAAATTTAAAATATGGAAATAGGGAAAAATTTAGAATCCTGCAGTCCAGTAATGTCCCCTCTCATTGGTTGAATTAGGTGAAGGGGATGTTACAAATTGGTATCAGAGATTCTAGTTGAAAAACTGGAACTGTATGGGATAGAAATTCATATTTACACACATAAATCAAACCTAGTTCTAGAAAAAATAGTTTATGTTGAGTGATAGACAGGGGGCCAGAAGTAATTTTGAATTAGGTTCGAAATAACCCCCTTATGGATGAATTAGAAATTCTATGCAATTTCAAAATTAAAAAAAAATTGTGAAATTTTAGTTAGGCCCCACCCATACCATGTGATGGGTGAAATGGAGGAGCAACGTGGGAAAAAGATTCGATATGGATGGGGGACACATTGGTAGGATATGTGATGTGGACCAACCACATCCTATCCATGTGTATGTGCAAATGCATGTGGTGAAGAGTGAAGGTGAAGGGAGATCGGGCCATTAGGATCAAGATCGGTGATTGACAATGTTTTAGGCTTCTAAAGATGTGCGAGGTTTAATTTAATTAACATGAACCTAAAATGGAAACCGTTGAGGTGATGTGTCAACTTATCATTCATTCATCATTTTAAGAGAGGTTATGATAAACCACTATCCTAAGGATCCTGAAATTGCTTTTGGTCTTCCCTCTAGTGATGGGACATAGGGAGGTGTGACATACCATGATGTGGTGTGGGGAGAAATGATGTGCAGAGATTTTAGGGACCCCTATCATTCATGTCAACATTGGGATTTGTGATGTCACGAATGATGGGACACCAACATTTGTCATGTCAGTTTGGAAGATCATGTAGATGTAATCAACGACTACTATTATTTCAGACACAAACTTTCATGTCAATTAATTTAATTGTTATGATCTTGAAATAAAAACTACCTTGTTGACATGTCTCCCTCCTATACATCCATGATCATAAAACTGGTTTTTGGAAACCACCAACTCATGGATTCTGAAACCGCATGTTTAATGAGTGGTAAAATGTTGTGGGGTGGAATTAGACATGCAAAAATCAATGAAAAGGAAGAGATTTCCACAACCAAATTTAAGGTTCCAGGAATAAAAAACTGTAGTTGATCTTATGCGCTAGATTGCATGAAATTGAATGCGTTACAAAAAACGAGGGTGCTGCAAGGGGGTAAACCCATTTATCCCCATTTTTTAATCTACAAAGTTGGTTCTCGAGCTCAACTATAGATGCCGGGACAATATAAAATGGGGTGGTTCAAATGTTTCTATATTTGAGAAAACTTGACAATATGGTTTCTCCTATATATTAATGCATGAAAAATAATTATATATTTTTATGAGAATATAATGCAGCTAACAATTGTGTGTATGAACGATTTTGTAGATTCAAAATTTTGATAGAGATAATTAAGGGTCAGCATTCGGTATAGTGAAGTTGGAAAACATTTGGTCTTGGTTGGGCCAAGAAGATCATCATCATGGATGATGCATAAGGCCCCAATGAGTTTGAGATAGATGCATTGGGACATAATATATATGTTGAGAATGCATAGACATAATCTAATAGTAGAAGAAATGAAATGATTCCCCCAGACATTGCAGAAACCATGAGGATCCTAAGGGTGGAACTACAGAGTTGTAGAGAAGACAATGAGAGGCTGATTAGAGATTAAGAAGAATAAAATCAACTAAATTCAGCCATGCTTCAAAGTTTGAAAGACATTTAGAGGAATATTAACCCTGAGCAGAATTAAGAGAATCAAGAAAATAGTGGGAGTATCCCAAGGATACATTCCCATAAGAGGTCCCATTTTTCTAGAAGGATTTCTAGAGACATTACATATACTCCTGAAATCTCTTCTGGTGAGTCATCTGATTATAGAGACTCCATTGAAGGTTCAAGATATTCATTTCATAGAAATAAGAGGAAGAGGTTTTCCAAGAATAACTCTCATGGATAATTTAGGAAGGCCAAACCTTCTACATTTGATGGTGAATTAATATTTGGTCAAGAAGTTGAGGCTTGGATTCTTGGGATGAGGAAGTATATCCAAATCCAAGACTACGCAGGAAATATGAAGGAAAGGGTGTCCATATTCAATATGAATGGGAGAGAGTCTATATGGGGGGGTCATTTTAGGAAAATAAAGAGCATACATAAAAGAACGATTGTGTGGAAGCAGTTCCATAAGTACTTCAAGGAAAACTACCTCTTTGATAGGTAAAGTTAAAGAGTTCCATGAGATGAAATTGGGAAAAATGACTAAGGAAGAATACGCAAATAAGTTCTTGGAGCTATATTGAGATATTTTAAGTATATTATGGATGACAAAGTAAAAATTTATTTTTTTCTAAGTGGACTACCCTAGTCATATAAGGATATAATTGAGTTTGATGAACCTCAAACTCTAGATGAGGCCATAAGAAAGGCCAAGTATTGTTATGATCAAAACAAAAGAAAATGGAAATTCCATAAGGTATGGAAGGATAAGAAAAATAATAAGTCTGACCAAAGGAAGAAGGGGTTTAAGCCTTATCAATTCAGAAACCAGCCAAGCAACCACCACAGGTTGTGACTAAACTAGCTACAATGATGGGAGACAAGCTGAGAGAGCCAAGGGATCCACTTCAAGGTTTGGGATGTGGAGAGGACCATATGATTAAGAAATGTCAACATCGAAGTGGGACTGTAAAGAAAGTTCACAACATCCAAGAAGATGAAACTGTGGCTCAAGTGGCAAGGACTATCCCTAGAATCTATGCAGCACTAGATGACCGCCAAGTAGACCATCAGTCAGTTGTTGTTGAAGTTGAAGGTCATATTGCTAAGAAATATATTTCTATTTTGATTGACCCTAGATCTACTCATATTTATAACACTCCTAAAATTGTTGACAATTGTTCTTTTAAGAAAACAAAGCATAGTAAATTGTGGGTGTTCCAACTAGCCACATGAACCTAGAGAAAAGTTAGTGAAATGTTGGAGAAATTTCCATTAGAAATAGGTGGACTATCCACTTTTGAAAATATGAATATTTTTCCACTTCATTCCTTTGATATTCTCATTGTAATGGATTGGTTGGAGTCACATAGATTTAAACTTGATTTCTACATCAAGACTTTGAATGCATTGATGAGGAAGGGAACCCAAGGGCTGTAAATGGAATTCCAAAGGTAGTTTCTATTAGGCATATTTTAGCCATGTAGCTGAAGAAATTCTATAAGAAAGGGTTTCAATTGTATGTAGCCCATGTTTTGGAGAAAACAAAAAATAAAATTTCCAAGTTGGAAGATCATTATGTGTTATAAGAATTCAATCATGTGTTTCCCGATGAATTTATAGGACTTCCTCCAAAGAGGGACATTGATTTTACAATTGATCTTGTGCCATAAGATGCACTAGTGTCTAAGACACTTGTTGGACATGGAGCCTAATCTTCTTGATTCATAGATGTTATTTCAGCCGTAGCACCTGATTGGGGGGGTGTGGGGGGGGGAGGGATTCCTCCCCCACTATAGTCATCAGGGGGTTCCATTAGGGGGTGGGGGGGCGAAGAATATTTTGGGAGACCACCCCTCCTAGCGGGTGTTCGAAGGAAGATACCTCGTAGAGAAAATTTAGGAAAAAATGCCTTGTAAAATGTTGTAATTTTAGTCATGACTTGGTCAATAATGGGTGATATATGGGCCCATGGTTTTGGGAATCCCGTGGTTTTCTCCCATGGTATTCCCTTTATAAAATGAATGCATTGTAATACACCTGTGTATTGTATTATAACATTGTAAAAGCGGTCTCTGTGATTATGAGAGAGAGACCATGAGAGAGTGAAGAGGAAGTGCAGTGGAGTTGCTACAGGTTGTATCCCTTCACTTTGCTAGACAATATAATAATAAGGATCAACAATTTCCGTGTGGATGTAGCCCATCTTGGGTGAACCATGTTATATATGTGTCTCTCTTGTAATGTTTTTTGATATTTGCATCTTGTTTATTTTTTATTGTTACTGCTATGCGATCCTATTTTCTAACAATTGGTATCATATCCAAAAGGTCTAGTGGGAGAAAGAAGGGTTCCTGGTTCAAGTGGGGAAAACGGTAGAAGAAGGAATTTTTAGGGTCGATAAATTTAATGACAAAAACTACCAATTATGAAATATGCAAATGGAGGACTATCTATACCAAAAAGGATTTGTTCCAACCTTTGGGCGGAAAAAAACACAGACGATGACTATGAAGGACAAAAAATCTATAGTTCTTGATAAAAAGGAACTGGGAACAATACAACTATGCCTAGATTCATCGTATGCTTTCAATATTTCAAAAGAAAAGACATCAGAAGGTGTGATGAGCGCATTGTATAAGCTCTATGAAAAACCCTCATCTTCCAACATGGTATTTCTAATGAAGCGTTTATTTAATATGAAGATGTCAGATACACCTCAGAGGATGCGATGAACGCATTGTATAAGCTCTATGAAAAAACCTCATCTTCCAACATGGTATTTCTAATGAAGCATTTATTTAATATGAAGATGTCAGATGGTGTATCTATTGCTGATCATTTAAATGAATTTAATATGGTTACTAATAAACTATGTTTTGCAGGATTGAAATTTGATGATGAGGTTAGGGATCTTATAATATTGTGCTCATTGCCATAAATTTGGAATGCCTTGGTTATGGTTGTAAATAAATCCGTCTCTAGTTCAAACAGTTAAATTTGATGATGTTGTTGGTGTTATTATTAGCAAGGAAATGCGAAGAAAAAGAACAGGCGAGACATCATGTAATGCGTTGACCATAGAGAACAGGGGAAGACAAAGGGAGAGAGGAAAGAGTCAAGGTTATCACAACAAGTATAGAAAGGGAAGTTCCGAGTCTAGACTTGGAAAGATAGAGTGTTGGAGCTATGGTAAGAGATGGATTTTGAAGAAAGACTGCAGAGATCCAAAGAAGAAAGGAGACATGCAACAATAGACTACTCAAGAAGCTAATGTAGTAGGTTATGTGTTACAAGATTCTTTAATTCTTGCATTAGAAAACACTAGTGCTTACTAGGTAGTAGATTTAGGGGCTTTATGTCATTCTACACCCCATAGGAAATTCTTTCATGATTATGTTCTAGGTGATTTTGGACATGTTTTATTGGGGGATGATGAACCATGTAAAATTTTTGGAATGGGTAAGGTACGGATTAAGTTAATTAATGGAAATGAATGGTTGCTAAACTATTTAAGACATATTCCTGCTATGAAAAAAAATATGATCTCAACAAGAAAGTTGGTAAATAGTGGGTTTTTTTCTATGTTTGAAAAAACGTGGTGGAATATCACTAGAGGAGCACTGGTAATAGCAAAATGGGATATGATAAGTACCTTGTATTTATTTCCTCATAATACTGATGATTATATCTCTGTATATTCCACATAAATAGGCACATCGTTGTGGCATCATAGGCTTGGCCACATGAGTGAGAAGGGATTCATATTCTCCCCTCAAGAAAATTACTTCCAGATCTGAAGCAGGTAAGTTTGGAATTATGTGAGAATTGTATTTATGGAAAACAAAAAAGAGTTAGATTTCTCAGGGTTGGGAAACAAAAGAAGGGTGAAAAGTTAGAGCTTGTACATATAGATGTATGGGGACCAACTCAGGTAAATATCTTGGTGGCTCTCGTTATTATGTTACTTTTATTGATGACGCAACTAGAGAAACTTGGGTTTATTACATTAGAAAGAAATTTGATGTGTTTTCTACTTTTAAGAAGTGGAATTCTTTAGTTGAGAATGAGATAGGGAAAATATTGAAGTTTCTAATATCTAATAATATATGTGAATATTTTATCAAGGAGTTTGATAGTTACTGTTCATACAATGGGATTCACAGAGAGAAGATAATCCTAGGACTGCCACAAGGAAATGGTGTGTCATAAAGATGATTAGGATGATCATGGAGCGTGCAAGGTGTATGAGATTGCATGTAGGGTTTCCCTTATAGTTTTGGTCTGATGCTGTAGATATTGTTGCTTATTTAATAAACATAGGGCCTTCAAGAATTTGGACGGTGGAATTCTAGAGGAGGCATGTGCAGGTAAAAAGGTAAACTAATAATTTCTCAGAACTTTTGGTTGCGAAGCATTTGTCCATATTGATAAAGAAAATATACAAAATCTTGAGGATAAATCAAAGAAATTCACCTTTACTGGATGAAAGGTTGATGATTTTGGTTATCGCTTATGGGATTATGAAAATCACAAAATCATTAGGAGTAGAGATGTGGTATTGAGTGAAAAGGTTATGTACAAAGATCAATTGCAAGGAAAGAAGAGGAAAAGGAAAACACAACATACATAGTACTTGATGAAATAAAAGAAAATGAAGTTCCAAAGGTACCATAAAATCAAGAACAACAGGAGGCACCTCAAACACTTGAAGTATAAGATGATCTACCAAATTAAGTAGACCCCCTGAAAAATTCTCTCATTGATTGTATTATTTATTGATGACCATTTCTGGTGAACCTAAATGTTATGAAGAAGCAATGCATGTGGAAACTAAAAAGAAGTGGGAGAAATTCATGAATGAGGAGATGGACTCATTGGTAAGAAAACAGACTTGGTATTTGGTTGAGTTTCCTACAGGTAAAAGAGCATTGTAGAATAAATGAGTTTACAGGTTGAAGGAAGAAGTTGGAGGCAATAAGTAGTATAAGGATATACTTGTGGTAAAGGGGTTTGCACAAAAGGAAGGTATAGATTTTGATGAAATATTTTATCCTATTGTTAAAATTACTTCAATTAGGACTATTTTAAATCTAGTGGTGGCAGAATATTTGCATCTTGAATAGTTGGAATTAAAAACAACTTTTCTCCATGGGGATTTAGAGGAAGATATTTATATGCAGCAACCACAAGGGTATGAGGTCAAAGGGAAGGAGAATTTGGTTTGAAGGTTGAACAAGAGCTTGTATGGCTTGAAACAATCTCCAAGGCAGTGGTATTTAAAATTTTATAAGTTTATGACAGAACGCGGTTATAGTAGATGTCATTCTGACCATTGTGTTTTTTTCAAGAGGCTAGATAATGGAAGATATATTATATTTTTATTGTATGTGGATGACATGGTTGTTGCAGCATCTAACATGTAGGATATAAATGTGATCAAAAATAAACTAGCTAAATAATTTGTGATGAAGGATTTGGGTGTTGCAGCATCTAACATGTAGGATATAAATGTGATCAAAAGGAAACTAGCTAAATCATTTGTGATGAAGGATTTGGGTGTTGCAAATCAAATCCTTGGTATGAGAATAACAAGAGACAGGAAAAATCACAAATTGAAATTGTATCAGGGTGGGTACATAGAAAAGGTTTTGGATAGTCTTAGAATGAAGAATGCAAAACCAATTAGTACACCTTTGGCCATCCATTTCAAACTAAGTAAGGATATGTGTCCCAAGACACCTAAGGATATATAATACACGTCCAAGGTTCCCTATTCATCAACTTTTGGTAGCATAATGTATTCCATGGTGTGCACACAACCATATATTGCACATATAATGGGAGTTGTGAGTAGGTCTATGAACAATTTAGGTAAAGAGAATTGGAAGGAAATACAACAGATTCTCAGGTATTTGAGAGGTACCACTTCTCATCCATTATGTTTTGGTGGTTCAGACACTATTCTACAGGGATATGTTGACGCAGATATGGCAGGAGATAAAGACAACAAGAGGAGCACCACATGGTATGATTTTATTGTGTGTGGAACAATAGTAAGTTGGATTTTGAAACTACAAAAGGTTGTTGCACTTTCAACAACCGAAGCATAGTATGTTTCTGCTGTTACAGAGAGAAACTTCCTATGGATTGGGGGTACCACAAAAGACAGCTTGACACCAGAAATCAATATTTCCCAATATGGAAGAAAAACCAAACATCTAACACTAAGGGATACCGAATCATACCTTGTTCCGGATGGCTGAAGTAGATCCCCGTTGAGATTTTCTAATTCACGCTTGCATTAGCAATTTTCTCTCAACACCAACAAATGAAAAAATCATGCTCTATAATAATGAGTTAGACCTATGATAGCATATATATTCAACAATGTATATGAAATTAAATACATCCATAGATTCAATATACATATTCAAATGCACATAATTGGACAAGAAAAGATATTTCTATTAATAAAATAAGATATTACAATAGTGACAACCTCTGTCGATACGTCTACGAACCGAAGAAACCAATTCCTCCACCTCGGCCTTCACCACCTCATCCTCCATCTCTCGATAGAAAACTCACAAAGAAAAGGAAAGCTTTGGAAGAACACAAAGTGCTCCAAAGGAACAAAGGGATACAGACTTAAGTACAAGCAAACTGAGGCAACAAGGGGTTCCTTATATAACACTCCAAAAGGGTAACGGAGGGTCGAATCCGAGTGATCTCAAGGCATATGGAAGGACACGAGTCAGGATCTTTGGACTCATATGAGGAAAACTCCAAAAATATTTGGATTACACACACATATCGATGTACACGGGTTTGAGGTCAAACATCGCGTGTACACGCGAGTATGGGTTTAAAAGTCACGTACAACAATAAACAAGTGTTTTTTAGGGATGATATTGGGACATCAAAGTATAATATCATTCCATGGGGTCTAAAGAGTCTGTAGAGGGACATGAAAGGCCATAAATATGTGATACCCATGTGCGGTAAAATCAGCTATAAAATATGCCCCCTAATGTGTGAGGTCAGAGGGGTAACATGATGGCCGAAATACATTATATAATCCATCCTAGAAGTAGAGTAATGAATACTCAGGTGGAACAACAAGCCACTCATCAGTAAAATACAATGATCAATCTCTGCACGTGACTGCAAATACATATAGCAGTCCCAGATACATAAGAGTACAATGGCCATGAATAGGCATGATATACAAAATGTGACATGTGTGGGCATCGCCACGTACAATACACAAAAGATCAGAATCTTCAAAGTGGATGAAGATATACAATAGATCAACATCTCCATAATGGTTGAAGATATCTTATATACAATGAAATCAAATCACAAGAGCAGATATCTCATGAACACTGGCATGATCAAGGATGTAGCATATGTGAAATGCCACCAAGCTAGAAGGTCTTCTATGCAAACCGCTACGAGTACATGTCCTACTATGCGAATAGATGCGTCAAGGTCGAACATAGTAGTCCATCATCTGATTACCAGTCATTGATGTATACCGTTAATAGACGCGATATCACCCACCGACAATGAAAATCAGAATCAAGGTACAGAGTACAATCTAACAAGTGTGAATAGATGTGTTGAGGTCGAAAACTTGGAAGAATCCATCGATCAGGGGACATTGATGTATTCCCAAAACTTTCGATGGTGAGAGAACCTACCAATGATGACTGTAAGTCTTAAAGCACTTGAATGACTCTAGACTCCTATTCTAGAATAAATGATATGAAGTCGATGGAATGGAATCCGCTGGAAGGAGGGCATTAAGGCGTCCCCCATCAACCAACACAAGGTACTCAGAAACATTGTATAATGTGGAAGAACTCAAACATGATGTGCACGAACCAGTAATAGTACCTGGAATGACCAAAATGAAAAGTAAAGATAACTGAGGAATGGTCGACTCAGACTTCAACTTCCTTCAAATAAGAGCATAAAGGTGAATGGTGGATGAAGGTAGGAAACATGGACTCAATATGCAAACTGGGACATCTCTGCGACACAGGAGGCATCAACAGAGGATCCATAGGGTCTGGAAGCTTAACCAATTGGTGGAGATAAACTTAGAGTAATGAGTACATCTCCTAAATCCAAACTAATAACCCAACCAACGGATGTGATATACAGTGCTCTGTTCGAAGGCGACATGACTCGACTGCTACTAAAGATAACATATTTTCCTGTCTGGCTTTTTAGTTTTTTTATTTTTTTGGGGACTTTTTCAGATATTTTGAAAAGCTTGAAAAAGTGCTTTATAGTACAAATCTAGAAGGAGACGAGTGTCAGGGGACAAGCAAACTAGTTCCAAGCATTGGAACATGCCTATGCTCAATGCAAGGAGATATGTGCAGGATAACGACACTCGGGGGAAGGTATCCTCCCGGTAAAAGGGGTGATCAAGCTACAAAAGATATGTAAAAGGATATGCTTGGGTAGACATGAGACAAGCTTGGGCTATATGGCTGATAACTCAAAGTCAGGGAGCAGACATAAATCTCAAGAAGGAAAGAAAAACTCATGAAAATACAATTTACAACTTGATATATACAAGGGAGTCCTGGGGAAATGGCCAACATAAAGTTCAATAGGAGTATGAAGCTCTTGCTCAAATACATGGTGGGACTAAAAAGGGACTCCCACAACCTAAAGGGGAAATATCTGCATGGGAACCAAATGCAAAATAGTATCTAACTAGGGCACCCATGTATAGAAAATCTCTACCATTCACATAGCACCACTTGTAATTGCAGTATGAAGGTTTCATGACATCATGGAATGGGTTCATACATAAGGTTAAGATGAAACGGGCATAAGGCAATGCAAAATGCAAACGGATGGGAAATCCTAACCTATATGCCAGTTTAGACATGATACCTGTAATATGCATGAATGGATCGAAAAATGGGTCAAAATATGCTCAAAACGGGCTCCTACAACATCATATTAGTCCAAACGGTCCAAAATGGTCAGAAATGGCCAAAAACTATAGGAAGTGGGTTAAAATTTCAAATTCTTTTCTATAAAATAGTGAAAAAATAAAAAATTTCATACCATTTTGAAAATTCACCCACCATAGTGCTTTTGTATCCAAAACTTCAAGAGCTGATTCTAGGAGCATCGTCCGACAAAATCACTCCACTTTTGGTCCAAGTAATTACCCATGCCCTCCTCTTTCAATTTCATGCATCAATTTTTACTTTTAATGCTAATTTTTTTTATTTAAGCCATCCCAAATAGTGTGTTTTGGCCCACGCAGAAATCGATTCTTTTTCCATGTATAGGGTCGGGTATACGCAGAAAAGACCACAATACCTGTGTACAAACGTGACTGTTTTTCAAACAGTCACCTACAGGGCCACAAACATTATTTTCAAGGGAAAACACTCATGAAAATTGGCACTGTTTGTGTAGGATGGTGCTAGAATGGAGAGAGAGAGAACATGGTGATGTTGAAGAGGTTGTGCAGGCTGATCTCATGGCTCAAAAAGCACTGAGGGCTTGTGGGTTATAAAACTTTTGGCGCCTTGAAGGCTTGAGGGAAAAGCGAAGGCTACTCCAGCTGCTAATGGATTACTGGGATCCAGAATCTGATACCTTTCACTTGGATGGCCTATCACTCAACCTTGAGGTTGAGGACATATACTTTATCACAGGTTTGTCTCGTCGAGGGGAGGTGGTGAACCTTCGATCCCATGGGCCAAGAGGCGGGTTGAATATAGAGGAGTACATAGCTGTGTATTTCCTTCCCGATATAGAGAAGGTTGGGAGTCAAATCTCGACAAACTCAATCTAGAACCTGGGGCTGAAGGCCATACTATTGGCATTGGGGAAGATCTTAGGTTTAGCATCACTCCACCAGGACTTAAGGCCAATGATGTTCTATGCTGTAGAGTGCACGCGACCTATGATATATGACTGGAGTACCTCAGTGCTGAGCAACATGAAGCAACAACTCAGTGACTGGAAGATGGGAAGGGTATGGAAATTTGGGTTTGACAGCATCCTGAGTGCATTCTTTTTCGAGCGTGTGCAAGGGCTAATCCCTAGAGTTGACATTTCTCCACATGGATTTGGGGATCCAGCTCAGCTACGTTGGGCCAATGTCATGCAGAGAGGGGGAAGGGTGTCTAACCCCTATCCAACATACTTCTTTCTCTGGTGGCGGAGACAGATCATCACCATAGATGACTATCCCTATGCAGGGATAGACTTCTGTGGAGATCCAGACATGCCCCTACCACCAGGAGAAGCATATGGAGACATAGGTAATGAATCCCAACTCACTTTTGTTTTTTGAATTATTAATTTTTTTGTATTTTTTGATATATGAAATAAAAAAACATGCTTTTGGTGTGATGACATATAATGATACTCTGTCATGTACATGCAGATGTAGGACCACGACGACCAGATTTCTTTCCTCATCATCGATGGAGGGGAAGAGGCGATGCGATCATGGTCATGGATGCAGAGTGGATGCTCCAGGGCATCTACATGAACTTCGTTCGCTTAACATAGAGTGTTCCCATGGCGCAAGTCGATGACTTGCCTAAGGCAATGCAATGCCAGGTAATTGGAGTACCATTGGCATGGGTTCGTTTATTTCACCAGCTAGCTAGAGCCGTGGTGTGCTACCATGATCAACACCCTCCTCCACCTCAGGCTTAGAGACTTGGGTGTATATTTTGTATGACCATGTAGTTTATTTTGGTAGCTCGGAAGCACCAATTTTGTATATGACACTTATGTATTATGACATCACATTTTTTGTACTTAATGAAAAATATTTATGATGATCGATTATTATTCTATTTACATGTGTAAAATGTGTTTGTGAATGCTTTTATCGTATGTGAAACAAATACCAATATAGTACATAGTTAGCATATGAATCAACAACTTGATTAAAATTTATTGTATTGTGAATGTATGTTATGCTCTCAAATTGTCGTTCTAGCAATCTTACACACAAGAATCTTCGTAATAATATCGGATCCCTAACATGATACAAGCCATTAAGTTGTGAGACCACTAACTGTGAATCAAGATGTATCTCAAGAGAATGAACACCATGCAAAATGGCATCACACAATAACTCAATCATGACACTTTATTCAGAAACATTATTTGATGAAGGCCCTAAACATACGCCTCCTGAAGACAACACTTGACCCGTAAGAGTATAAATCACCCAAGAACCTGAAGCTGAGTTTTGAGTGTGGTGGCTAGCACCGTCAGCAAATCCTATTTAAGTCGAAGACTCCATCGACATCTTCCATAACAAACAAAAGCTAATCAAAAAACCCGGCCACCATAAGAATACCAAACTACTCTATGCAAAATGTATAATAATATACAAAAAATCAGCCTTGGTTGAAGATCATCCATAGTATTTCTTAAGATAGAGCCCATTTCTAGGCTCCACCAAGGTTATGCCCCCATGATCAACTGGTCGAACAGGTGTAACATCCAGATAAGACCTAATGCCACATTCAGCGGTGCGGGGTATAATTCCTAGCAGACCATCATACAACCAAGCCAACACATCTCAAAATTATTTAAACAACTCAGTGTACTCTTTAATCCCATCTAGGGAACAATCCACCCCAATGTACATGTTCTCAATCTTACCAGGAACACGAGAAATATTGATAGGTATCATTGGTGACAAGTTAGCCATGTTCCCTTCAGTAATATGACTAGGAGAGCTTAATGGGACCATGGGTCTACCAACTTTCTCACTTAGAATTGCCCTAAAATCATCACACTCTAAACGATCAAGCTTAGGAAGGAAATACGATCTATGGTGCAATTATTCCCAAGGTTGTTCTATCCTAGACATAGCCTCAAGAATAGCTTCATCCGACGGAAAAACATCATCAAGGAATTCTTGGGAGTGAGATGACTCTACTGCCCAAGTAGGAAGCACATAAGAGTCCTCCTCCTCTGTCTACAAATAGGAAGTACTAGGATCTAGAAGATGATCAAGATTATCTTGATAGGCCACCAATTTTGCAGGCAACGACATGTTTGTCTCGACAGGTATAGAATTATCACTCGAAGTACTCGGCGAAGGAAGAATCCAAGGATCCTCCATATGAGAGGTGAAAAAAGAGACTGAATTCAATGAGTTCGAAGCCTTACAAATACTAGACCCAATCATAAGGACGAGCACATAACAACTAAAGGTTCCCATTAGAGAAGGATACATGCCAACACCCACATTCTCAATTGGCGACTGAGAATGATCGATAATCGAGATAGAACCTCCCGATGATGCTTTTAAACTCAGATTCTGGAAATATTTTTGATCAATAGTAATGATATTCCCATCCAAAGGAAAACAAACCAACCAGAATAGGGGAGAGGCTACAACTTGCATATTGTACATCCATTTCCTACCCAGTAAAAGATTATAGTCAAGGGGCGGATCAACCACCTCAACCTGAATCACAACATTCTTCCCCCCCAATTGAACCTTTAGGGAAGGAAGTATACCATGTATCCAAAATGATCTTCTGTCAAATGCAGTCAACATGTTTGCATATTTGGACAGCATGGGAGAACCTAAGCCCTTACAATAGGTCAAAGACATCATGGAAGTGACAACGCCTTCATTAATCATAGTGCGCTTGATGGTGTGGCTTAGACACTCTACATGGATCAAAAGAGACATGTAGTAAGGCAAGTGAGGCTGTATTCCATGAGTTTCAAATTTGATCATGGAAGAAGAGCTATTATCACCCACCCCAAGAGCAGAAAACAAGCTCTTCCTTTGCAGAGGACAAGTTTGAATCCCTTCTAATGCAGACATTGCATAAGGAGTTGTTGAGGCCCGAAAATTCGCAAGCAGCAATAGTGAGGGATTCTCCCCAATCAACGTTCCCAACTAGCCCGTTGACTGTTTGGTATAGGGAATCCGTCCAGTTTACGGTCCGGCTACCGTAGGTCAAAGTAACAAAACAAAGGTTTCACCGGTTGCGGCCCGGCCCACCGAGTTTTTGTATTTTTTGACTTAATGTATGATATGCAAGTGCCTAATTAATGATGCAGGGTGATAAGATGCGAGGAGGTGTCACAATGTGATGCGCAGGTTCTTACCTCTCGTCTTAAGCTCACTAGCATCCCAATCACAGATAACACGAAAAAGAAACTAACTACCTAAACTATCCCTAGGGAGCAGGATTCTCACTTGTAAGTGAGTAATACATTTTGTACATGCATTATGAAGAGTTACAGTTAGCTGACACTTCTTTCAAGACACACGAACAATTACAGATATTTAAACAACTAGATAGCCAATCGTTTTATTAACAACATTTATTACTCACAATGGAAAACATCATAAAATATACTGAAGAACATTCAACAAGAACATAGGTTCAGGAAGTCAAACACTCTCATAGTTAATGAAACACAGCTGAAAACGAAATAGTTCCCCTTCAACATTGTTCATTTAATCACATCGATACATTCCACATCTCACTTTCTCTAGCAGGCCAAAAATTGCAATTTCTGTTTGTAAAACGAAATAGTTCCTCTTACAAGAAAAAATGTTTACAAATTTTTCGAGGGAAAAAGCCCCTTCTCAGTTCTACTTTCAAATATTTAAACTACCACTACAGACCGCTTGGGCTGCCCCCCAAACGCCTGACCCTTCAGTTCCTCAACGCTTCATATTCCTCTATCTCACATGCTCGTGATTGGCTGAATAACTGCCGAAATTTTCAGAGCTACTCCTCTATCACCGTTCATTTTGTCCTTTTCCTGTGATCTGGCTAGTTTCGGCCTTGCTTCTACCAAATTGTCCATCTTCCTCCTCGCCACGGTAGTTTGACCGATCTCCCAAACCAACCTGCAACCAATCGACAAGCATCATTCATTGGAATAGTGTTTCAAAACATAGCATCAAATTCTACCGATTGAGCGACTATTCCACAAGAAAACGGCCCGTTGCACCAAGGCGGAAGTTGGAAGGATACGGACGTCGGAAGTCAAAGGCTTCGACCAGCCGCAATGGTGGATGAGGAAAGGCTACAAGCACTCGACAGTGGGAGGGAAAAACCTTGAATCAGAAGTCGGACGTCTTTCCCTTTCGGAAGCTCAATGACTTTGAGAGCCGCAACGGCGGAAGGGAAGGCTGAAGACACGCGACGCGGGCGAGAAAACTTTAGATCGAAAGTCGGCCAGGTTTAGACATCGGAAGGTAAAAGGCTTTCCCAGCTGCAACGGAGGAAGAGAGAAGGCTTCGGACATGTGACAAAAAAGTTAACGCACATCGACAGTTGGGGCAATTCCCACTTCGGATGGCAAATCGGATTGGGGGCCGCATCGGCGGACGGGAAAAGGCTATCAACCACCGATTTAACATAAAAATGATGCCCAATCATAAGAAAACTTAAGTGTTTAGAAAACTAAAAATCAGCAAAGGTCAAACTGTTTCACCTCAGAGACAACGGTTTGCTCAAAGGGCAATTGATCTGATGAGTTTCAAGCTAGCAATCCAAATTCAATCCCGCGACCCACAACAAAATCTTAACACAAGCATTCCCTAAAAACAAGTCGTAAATTCATCTTCAGAATCAACCAAAGCCAGAACGAGACCAAACATTTATGGATCAAACAAAACCAACACAATTCTAAATGATGAGGAGGGGGCCAAAATTTAAAAGTTTGGGAAGAACAGTTGCAGCTGCAACAATTGGCGATTGCCTGGTGAACCTAGATCTCTAGGCGATTAACCTTTGAGTGACAGATTGTTTAACAACAAAAGCATCATATTGAATTCTTCTAGCAATATGGATTTCTCAAATGACAGAAGTGTGTACCCTTAATCATTGATGGCAGTCCAATTAGGGAGAGTGGAAACCAGAATCGTCAAGTCCAGATAACTATTCTGAGGCCAGAGGATGAGTTTCATTATTACCTTTTTCTTCAGGTGGCTAATAGCTTTGGACACCACAGGATTGTAGCATATGGTAAACAGAAATATTTGTTTGTTCCTCATTCCCATGCCATTTTAACACTTTTTCTTGTGCTTTTGGACTTTTGTCCCTTTTCATATGAGTTTGCTTACATGCCTTTCTTACTGAATTTTAATTTAGGATCCTCTATCTCATAGTGTCCTTTTGTGTGAGTGGTGTACTTCAAGTTTAAGCTCATGGACGGAGAGGATCTTTTGGCGATTTAGTACTTATGATTCAGCATCTGCTTTGATGTATGATTCTTTTCATAGGAGTTCTTTGATTCTTATCTGCCTTTTGGCATTCGTTTCTTGGCATGGGATCATTTATATTTAATATACTATTCACCTTGCTTCTTTCCATGGGTCCTATGCTGTCATCCCCTAGACATTTTAAGTGTGACGTGGATGGAGCCTCAGCATAGTATTCCAGACTCTTTGAATCCGGTTTATTTCATAGGGGTTAAGCAGGACTTCAATGCACATAGAGCTATTCGAGAAAACTGCTAAACTGGAAGAATTTCTTTCATATAAACAGCAACACATAGTCCGATACCAAAACATTTATCAAACCCAGAAATTTTGGATGTTCCCCATGCAACCGTAGGTTTGCTCCCTTTATTGAAATCAACAAAACAAACTAAAAAAACATGACTCAAAATACATCCAGATGAATTATTTATATACAAGATAGAAGAATTCAAACAAACTCAAGAAAAATAAGGCTTGAGAACCAAACCATTTATTGGTAGGTTCTCCTCCCACCCCTGCAAATCTTGCAACTTGTAAGTAGAAGGACCAAGCTTGGCTGCAATCTAAAAAGGGCCTACCCGCCGCTGGAACTTGGTATGCTTTCCTTTTTCATCATGGGGGTGGTCCCATTTGAGGACTAAGTCTCCTACTTCAAAGTCTTTTGTCCCAGCTTTATGCTTGTCAAACCATCTCTTAAATGACTCTTGTTGTAGCTTAAAGCATTCTTTAGATTTAGATCTAGCCTCCTCAGCTTTCAGGAGATTATATATTCTTATTTGTAAAACTTCATCATCCGACCCCCTAGACTCTTGAGCTAGCATGGAAGATGGTAGCATGATATTGGGAGGAAGGATGGCTTCTTTACCATAGACAAGGGTATATGGAGACACTCCAATCGCGGACTTGGGGGTGACTCTATCAGCCCAAAGGGCCTTTGGTAATGCTGAGTGCCAACTCCTCTGGTTTTCTACCACAGTCTTCTTTAAAATCCTAATTAGATTTTTGTTAGAGGATTCAGCCAGGCCATTTCCTTGTGGATAATAATTAGCTGAATAATGCAATTTTATCCCTTTATCATGAGCAAATGCAGTCAATTTAATTGATGAAAATCATTTAGCATTATCAAATACTAACGAAACTAGAACTCCAAACCTGGTCATGATATGATCTTGTAGGAAGCTGATGACTTCGTCTTCATTTATCTTGCGTAGTGGGATAGCTTCGACCCAGCGAGTGAAATAATCAGTCGCAGTAAGAATGTACTTGTGCTGCAGGGAGGAATTCGGTTTTATTTCTCCAATAATATCCAGCCCCCATTGCTCGAATGGTTCCGTGATCATCACAGGCTTTAGGGGTGCTACTGCTTTAGGCTGTATTCCACCACACCTTTGGCAAATATCACATTTCCTGACATGTGCATGTGCATCCTTGAAGAGTGTAGGACAATAGTAACCGGCTCTGAGGATTTTGTGGGTTGTAGTGTCTCCTAAATAATGTCCCCCAGCAGAACCGTCATGTAATTCTGACATTACTTTCTTCGCATCTTCTTTTTCTAGACATCTAAGGAGAACCCCGTCATAATTCTTTTTGAATAATACTCCTTCAACAAGTTGATAGGAGGCCGATTTAAGACGCAGAGCTCTTCTTTTTTTGGAATTCCAATGTTCTGGCAACAGTCCTGACTGCAGGTAATGCACAAGGTCTCTATACCAAGACTCAAGAGCTGTAAACAAAGGACATACATCCATTACATGTAATTCAGCCTCATCCTCCCATGCTTGTTCTTCGTTGTTCCCGCTTTCAGTCATCAATTTGCACAACCCTTGACCTTTCACTATAGAGGCTGGCTTGAATTCAAGGTCGTATTCTTGAAGAGCTATTACCCAGTTGCCCCTTCTTTCTCCTAACTCTTTCTGTATGAGAAGGGATCTTACAGCTAAGTAGGGGACTATTACCTTGGTTCGATTTTTTAATATATAAGGCCTGAATTGCTTCACTTCCTTAAATATTACGTAAGCTTGCTTATCAATGGATGGGTAGTTTAATTCAGCCCCTTGTAGACCAGTACTCATAAAGGAGATTGGGAATTCATCGCCCCCTTCTTCCTTTTGGGTGAGCACAGCTGCCAGTGAATCATCGGATGCAAATGTATACAGAATAAAGTCTTTATCAAAGTCTGGGATTTTCAGGGAGGGCGCATGTGCAACAGCAGTCTTGATTTTACTGAAAGCATTCTTTTTAATTTCAGTCCACTTAAATTGTGCATTTTGTTTCACCATTTGCTGCAGTGGCTTAACAATCTAAGCAAAATCAGGGACAAATCTTCGCACGAAGTTTATAGTTACCATAAAAGACTACATCCCTTTCTTATTGTGGGGCAAGGGGATTTGTTCAATGGCTTTGATTCTTTCTGGATCTATAGAGATTCCTCTCTTCGAAACTATGTGACCCGGCAACTTGCCTTCCGTGACAGCGAACACACATTTCTTAGGATTGAGGGAGATGCCATATTTCTGTCATCGTTCGAAAATATGCTTTAAGTGAAATGCGTGCTCTTCTCTTTTCTTCGAGAATATTGTAATGTCGTGAAGGTACACTACAGCACTTCGTCCAATCAATATGCAGAAAGATATGTCCATAGCCCTCTGAAATGTCACTCCAGCATTAATCAGCCCAAAAGGCATCCTTCTATAGGAAAAGTTTCCCCATTTAGTTCTGAACGTTGTCTTTAATCTGTCTTCTTCAGCTACTAATACTTGATTGTAGCTAGAGAAACCATCTAATAATGAAAACAGTTCAGAACCTAAAACCATCTGTAGCAGCTGCTCCATGGGTGGCACAGGATAGTTATCTTTATCTGATGCACAGTTTAAGTTCCTGAAATCCACGCAGAGTCTAATTTCTCCAGACTTTTTCCTTAATGGTACCAGATTTGATACCCACTCAGAGTGTCTAACTTTGAAGATGATTCTTGCGTCCAATAACTTCTTCACTTCACTTTGAATCAGCGGTTCCAATTTCGAATGCATTTTCCTCAAAGGTTGCTGATATGGCTTGACGCCTGCTTTAATGGGAATGACATGCTTGATGATGCTGGTGTCATACGTTTTCAAATATTCGTACGTCCATGCGAAAACATCTGTATATTGTTTAAATAGAATGATGAATTTGTCTCTTTCTGTTGGCGAACAGCATTTTCCGAGATTCACGAACTTAGGAGCCGTTTCAGTCCCCAAATTTATCATCTCGAACTGTAGCGATGAGCTATGGGTCTTTACGTTGGGTGGTCTTCTGAATTTTTCATTTAAATCGAACATTTTTTCTAACGTTCTGACTCCTTTAGGAATGAAATTATTGTATTTCATCTCATCCTGATGCTCTTCATCGTCTATGATCGCTCCTTTAAACACCTCATCATTCGTTAAACATTCTATGATCTGCTGGTCATCATCGAATACCCGTAGGTTCGTAATCATATCAGGTATAGAGGGCCTGAAAAGCAGTTCAACAGAACATCGATTATTAGTGGGTACGAGTCTAGCGGCTGATGTGGCCAATAGATCAGCAGCTGCGTTTTTTATTCTTGGAATTGAAATAATGTTAAATGCATTAAAATATTTCAGCAAATCCCATACCTCATTCTGGTAAGATTTTAAGTGGGGAGAAATACAATGTATCTGATTCCGGATTTGTTTCACAATAATTTCAGAATCCCCAAAAACTTTTAGATTGCTTACCTTTAATTCAATTGCCTTCTTTAGTCCTTGCACCAGTGCTTCGTACTCAGCTGTATTATTAGTACACTCAAACTCTAATCTACATGAAAGGAAATGTTTATTCTTCTGTGGGTCAATCAGGACACAGCCAGCCCCTGACCCTTCTAATGTCTTAGAGCCATCGAAAAATAGAGTCCAAAAATCATTAACTACTGAAAATGAATCTACTCCTACTGCTAAGTCTACTATTTTACAGTCAATCTCATCAGCTTGTGAGAATCGAAGGAGATCAGGCTGGGTATCAGGTGTGTTGCTGGCTTCTTCTGCTTGGTAATTACCTGGTTCCAACTCAATAAAATAGTTTCCCAATACAGAATCCACTGGTACATTCTTCTCCTCCAGTTGAGTAACATTGTACTTCATGTGAGGCTCTCTTAAAATCTTGATCTGGTTCGGACTTCCTTTGTATGGAAACCACATATGCGACCAATCTGAGGCGAAATATCCATTTAATTTGGCCGACCAATCTCTGCTCAGGACGAGGCCGTAAGCATCTGGTATATCAGCCACCACGATGTTAATAACTTGGCAAACTTTTTCATTAGATGCCAGACGGACTAGGACATCTTCCAGCTCACCAATTACCTTTACATCCGTTCTGTCCAATTGAACCACCCTCCACGTGGATGGCTTAGGCTGCCCATTGATCTTTTTATAGACTGATATGGGCATAAAATTTACTGACGCCCTTGAGTCTACCAAACAGTTATGTATATTATGATTGAAAATTTCAAACGTGAGGAGGAAAGGTGGATGTTTGCTTTTAGACTTACCTCCAACGCCGGTTTCTCCAATTTCTTCCTCTTCCTGAGGTTGGTTGCTAGCGGGCAGCTTCTCATCCGATGCTTCAAGTACTTTCAACAGTCTTTCCTTTTGCTAAGGCACTTTACACATTTCGAATAGTGGAACAGTCGCTTTTATCTTCTTTAAATCCTCCACAATGTCATAATCCATCGGCTGCTCAATGGGATGGGGTTTTCCAGCATTTTCTTCACTGGGATTGTCCTGCGTGTCACTCTGCCTAGGATCTTGGCTGGTGACAGTGAACTCTGGAATTTTATCAGCCAAAGATTTGTCTTGAAATCTCTTCTTGACATTTCTCTGCAGCCTCTTAATCTTTGGGAGTATAAGACTGTCTTCCTTAACCGTCCCTTGGCTCCTCGTGGCTACGTTGGTTTCCATAACTTCTTTACACCCCTGAGTCTTTTCTTCTTCAACATCAAATAGTGAGATAGAATTCCATAAAGCCATGGTTTCCTCTTCCTGTTCTTTAGTAGACGTGGAAGTAGAATTTTCCTTTCTTTCTTCATTTCCCTCTTCTGTCAATCTAGAATCTAACAGCTGATTCATGACCAACGTCATCGAATTTATCCACTACGGACAATTCTTCTCAGAGTGTGGCTGTTGGTGGAATGTGCAAAAATTATCCAAGCCTACCTCTGTTAAGTTCATAGATGCAGTATTGTGAGGAGGAGGTTGAGACTGGTGGTTATCCTCTCTTTTCTTATAATATGGCTTATAAAACTTTTGTGCTTCCTTTTCTTTCTCCATATCTATGATTTTATTGGAAAGCTTCTGCATCATTTTGGCCATATTTTCCAAATCTGGAGACTTTTCTTCCTTAGGCTTGGTAAACAATAAGGCTTTTCTTCCTGTACCTTTCTCTCCAGACTATTCTGGATAGTCTTCAATGCTCCCTCTTTCAGCTTCCACCACTTCTGCTTCTTCATAGGTTTCTGTCAAAGTAGGCTTGGCCCTACCTTTGGAAAACATGGCCAAATCAGGGCCTAAAGCTGAAGTATAGTATTCAATAAGAAATTTGTCTGAAGGCTTATCTGTTTCAGAGAAGTTCTTGAGATATGCTGCAAACCTTTGAGTGAAACTGTGCACTTTTTCTTTTCTTTCTTTCTTCAACGTGCATAGCCCTTTCATGAGAGCTGCATGAGTTTTCTGGGTTGCATACTTACTTCTGAAAATTCTTTCGAAGGTATCCCAATCAGGGATAGAGTTAGCAGGAAATCCAAAGTACCATGACACTGCGGGTCCTTTAAGGGTATGCGGGAACAGTCTGCATACCACGTATTCATGTTCCTCAACCCTTAATCCCTCAATTGCCAAGTAAAAGCTTTGTAGGTGATCATCTACTAGTATTTTCTCATTGGGATCAAACTTGGGCAACATCTTGTCAAAGGCTTGAGGTAGGTCATGTAAAGGAGGTGTAAGGTTTAATGGTGATCTGGCTCTCCATGCAGGAGGTGGATTAGGTGGGTTATGTGGTGGATTAGCATTTACTCCTGCCATGATTTTGGGTGGGGAGTGAGGAGGTGAACCAACTGGAGTATGAGTAGGAGAACTGTGAGGGGTTTCTGGCCCTTCTTGGTTCAAAGGTAGTACAACCTCTTGTAAAGCAGATTCTACAAGCTCTTCCCAGTCTCCCACCAACACTGAGTCTTCCGTTACAGGATGATCTTTCTTTTTATACTCTCTTCTGGGAAATTCAGGGATGATTGGCAATCCTCCAATCTTCTTTACGTATGCCCCGGTATGCCTTCTCAGATCATTAACAATTTCGTTACCAACAGAATATAGATGTTCTCTTTCTTCCAGAATTGGATTATGAAACCCACTACTTTCAGAACTGTTACCGGTGGAATATTCTCGGGAAAACGGGTTTCCTTGGCCAGCCATGCACTGGTGGCCCTCCTTCTAGCGCCAAAACTGTTGAGGCCTGGAAATTCACAGGAAGCAACAATGAGGGATTCTCCCCAATCAACGTTCCCAACTAGCCCGTTGACTGTTTGGTATAGGGAATCCGTCCGGTTTACGGTCCGGCTACCGTAGGTTAAAGTAACAAAACTGTTAGGATATTTAAACACTTAGGAGTTAGTTAAGATCAACTTGTGTAATATATTCGTTAGGTAAAAGTGTGTTTCTTTAGTATGCATTAGTATGCATTTGTAAATATTCTAATCCGACGGTCACGATATGTTCTAGACATAGAGTGATCCGACGGTTCAACTTCTCTTAGATCATACCTACCATTGATCCGTGGCTTAACACCCGATTGGTCTATGATCTCTATTTAAAGAGCATAGAGGGTCCTTGGCTAGTTGATCGATTATGAGAAGCTCATGTAACTTTCTTTCTTTTGCATAATAAATTGCTCCAAGTAGCTATTTGGCTGGGGCCGTGGACTGTTTCCCTCTCGAGGATTTTAACCACGTGACAAACATTGGTGTATTGATCTGTGATTTGTTTGTGTGAAGCGGCTATTCTTGGTGTTTGGTCCTTTGGGAGTACCCTGTGTACCCTAACATGGTATCAGAGATTTTATGAAGAGCCACTTTCGGTTTTGATCAAGATCTGGAACCGGTGTTGCCGAAACTTTGAAAGGGTTTCTGGTTTTGGTTTTTCTGTGCATTTGTGGCCTATGGGAGCTATTCCATTGCATCCGGAGCACCGTTTCCATTGGGAAATAGTTTTTGTTTCACCGAAAACCGTTTCCGTTTACTCCAGAAACACCCATTTCGGCAAATCTGAAGGTATAATGTTATTGTGACGGATTTGTTTTATTTTTTTTATAAATCTCTCATATTTTATTAGATCTTTTATTTTTGAGTCTTGGACTGTTGTTTTCCCTGACTGCGTATGCTCTTTACCGTGCACCTTGCGCGATCGTGGCGAATCAGAAACAGTAAGGGGAAGTTTTTTTTCTTGTCTTCTCGGCTACGTATGCTCTTTGCCGTGCACCTTGTGCAATCACGACAAATCAGAAACAACGAGAAAACTTGAAAATGTAGACTTTCCGGGTAAGTTAACCAAGATCTAACCCCATTGTGTAGAAAAAGTTTTTTTGTTTTTGTTTTTCGTTTTTTTTGTGATTTGCAGGAAAAGAAAGCAAGCATGGAAAACGAGAGAGAAGAGTATATTAAAAAAAAAGCCCCCTTCCTCTTTCCATAGTTTTACGTACCTTTTAAACTTAGCTCACTTGGTCCAAAGTTGCTTTCCACCTTGATAAGTCTTGAGTTCAAATCTTATCAAGCTACTTTTTAGTGCATGCAATTTCTATTTTCAAGTTACTTTATTGTAAAAGTGCATCTCACATTAATAAAATAAAATAAAAGTGAGTCACTTAAGTCTTTTAATTTATTGCCGCACTATTTAAAAGTACATTATTGTAAAAGTGAACCTCACTTATTCTACAAAAGTGATTCACTTCAAAGCAACTTTATTGTAAAGTGATTGTCAAAGGTTGATCTTTGGAAGAGGGGGGTTCTTTTTTTAGTTGGTCAAGTTAATATCTGCCACGTCACTATTGGGGACATCTTCAACATTTCCTTTGATCAAACATAACTTCATCATCCAGAATCAGTTTTAAGTGTCGTTTTTTTAAAAACCGCATATTTTTTTCGAGCTCTTTGCATCCAGACACTTATTTTCTGTTCTTTCAGCCAGTATTTTATAGTATGGCCACCCCTTGTGATATTATACTTACAAGTTCTAACTATTTCTCATGGAAATCTCGTATGGAGGATGTTCTGCGAAGTAGGGGACTTTTCAGGATAACCTCAGGGAAAGAAACAGAACCCACTGATGATGATAAGAAAATTAAATGGGCAAATAGATGTGATGAAGCTCGTGGATTGATTGGGATGTCAATCTCTATTGATTTGCGATTCCACATATCTGACATTGATGAACCTGATAAAGCTTGGGAAAAGTTGGAATCTGTGTTTGGTAAACACAATGAAATTCGGGATCATCAACTTGAGAATGAGTTGATTTCCTTGAATCCCAATGATTTTTCATGCATTCAAGACTATTTATCTAAGTATAAAACTCTTAGACTATTATGTGCAGAATGCAAGATTAAGAAAGAAGACAAACAATGTATTTATCATATTCTTTCCAAACTTGGACCTGCATATTCTGTTTTTGTATCTACATTCTACTCCATGAAAGAATCCTTGACTGTAGCTAGCTATCAAGAGTCTATTCTTGAATGCTTTTGTGATTCCTTAATTAGAGAGCAAGACAAGCTCATTCATCTTGGAATAATTAACAATGCAGATACATCTGGGAAAGCCTTATTGTCCCAACAGAAAGAAAAGTCCAAGCCTCCCAAGAAACAGAATTTTTGCAATAATAAGCAAAACAACAAGGGTCCCAAACCCTCTCAATCAGCTCCTTCTTCAAAAAATGACAAAGGATCCAAGCAAAAAGGAAAGAAGACTAAGCGTCATTGCAATTTTTGTGGGAAAGATAATCATGATGAATCTAAATGTTTTAAGAAGATGGCATCCTTAGAAGCAGCAATGAAGAAGCACCACATCAGCCTAGATTCGTCTTCAGAATCTACCTCTCGTGGACATGCACTTTGTGCTTCTGGTTACTCTTATACTGCATCTTCTTTTGTTACTTCAAATGAATGGCTCATTGATTCTGGAGCATCTTATCATATGGCTAAGGATAAAGACATCTTTTCTACTATGCATGAATGTAACACCAAACAAATATTTTTTGGTGATGATAGATCTCTAAGTGTTGTAGGATCTGGAACAGTTCCAGTAGAGAATGGTCATTTCAGTGATGTACTATGTGTTCCAAAAATTTCCTGCAATTTGTTATCAGTCTATCAAATTACTCATTCAGGTGAAGGTAAAACTGTGATGTTGACACCTCACCAAGTTGTAATCAAGGATTTTAAAAATCCTCAAAATGTCCTTGCTACTAGAACTGTTGATGATATTACCAGGTTGTACAAATTTAACAACTTTGGGTCATCACCTTTTCCTTCAGTTTTTGTTGCTCATAGTGATAACTTGAGCAAACTTTAGCATGAGCGATTTGGTCACTTACTTAAATTATCGCTCATTGCAACAACTATGTAAAGAAAATATGGTGACTGGTCTTCCACTGGTATCTTGCAAGGATGGTGTTTGTTCCGGTTGTGTACTCGAAAAACATCATTGGGACAGTTTTGACAAACGTGCCTCTTGGCACGCCTCGGTTCCCTTGGAGCTTGTGCATAGTGACTTGTGTGGCCCTCTTCCATCTGCTTCATTTTCTGGTTTCAAATATTTCTTAACTTTCATTGATGACTACTCCAGACGCACTTGGGTTTACTTCTTAAAACTTAAGAGCGAAGTATTTAACATGTTATTGGCCTACAAGGCCCTTGTTGAAAAACAATCTGATCATCAAATTATGAAGTTAAGATGTGACAATGGAGGAAAATATGTCACTAGTACATATGGGCGGATTTTTCCACGTTAGTTTTCCACGTTTTTTTACTTTCGTGGAAAAATCAAGGCTAAATTATGCATTTTTACAAAAAAAATTTAGGGAAGCCCCGACTTCCGTCGCTATATCCACGCGAGCCCTGACTTCCGTCGTTGTATCCACGCCATCCCTGACTTCCGTCGCTATATCCACGCGAAGGTAATTTGGATAGGCCCGCGTTTATTTGGATAAGCTCAACCCGCGTTTAGTTGGCTCTCGAGCCAGAGGCACATTAGAAAATACCCATTCTCAGATATACATTATTTTTCATTCAGCATCAACATAATGCAATGGTTTGGTTCTCCTGGATTCTCTCATGCCAAAGGACCGACAGGGTTTAGAGTTTAACCAACCAGGGATAGGTATTCTTCATTTTTCTCAAGACCCAATTTCTGGTTCCTATCCCCTCGTGCCTTTTTTTCTTTAGATACAGTCTTTAACTCGGAACACAATGGCTGGGGCGGTTTATGGTATATATGGAACCCTCCGTTGTCTAGCAGAGCTCTGTGTAAGGTCTCTGCAGGCTAGAGAAAGCCACGTATTTCACTGCCAGGAATCGCCCTTCAGGCCGGGATGCAGATTTGGAAGGAGGATTTCGAGTAATGGGACGAGACTGAAGGCAAATTCTTTGTTTTCCATTAACAGTTTCTCCAGTTTCTTAGATAACTCTTCAGAAGAAGCCGTTAAAAGAGTTGCTCAGCTCGCTGGCAAATATGGGGACAATCTCACCTTCTATAAGGTTTTTAAATTGATAATCCTCATAGCTTATATGATATTAGAATTTAAATGTTTAAGATTGATTTGATACTTTATGTTTGATTCCGTGGCTTTCTAATCCACTGTGAAATTTGCTTGTATCTTTTCCCTTGAGCCAACCCTGAGTTGCCCTTTCTAGTTAGGGACGACTTAATGGGTTTTTATCATTTACTTGACCTTCTACCTCCCAACTCTGTTGATGATTTAGAAAGTGCCATGGGTCATGAAATCGTTATGAACACAAAATCATGAACTTGTAATCTGTCAGCGCAGACCTCCAAATCATTATAAGAACATGGGTGTCTAACATGTTTTGAGCCCTAAATTTTACCCACTCAAAATGAAAACAAAAATCGTGGCCTAACTCTTTTCCATAATTCGTGTGATTGTTTTTTTGGTATCTGCTAGTTTATTTGTAATTGATATTTGGTACGATAGTATATATCATTTCTTGTGATCTCAGTTTCTAAAACAAGTTTCAATTTTGTCCAGTAATTGGAAATAGGATGGAGATGTGGTCACAATTGCTATGATCTTGTCTCCTATTAGTGGAATAACTCTTGTCTGGCCAATATCCATTAGTCAACCATGTTCATAAATATGTATAGTGTGGTTGCAAATTTTTGTTGAATTAGTATGATCGTGAGTGGATACAGTGGTCATGGAAAAACTTTCTTAAGTCCGGGAAACTTACAAAAATCATCACTCCAAACTTCTGGATTTAGAAGCTTATTCTCAAATGGATTTCATTCCTCTGCATGGTTTGTTTTTGACTACCTGCATACATATCGGGTTGTNTACATATCAGGTTGTTGTTTTTGAACCTTTTCCATAGTATCCATCCTCTGCTTCAGTATTGTCAATAATGCGTGTTCTACTTTTGGTGGTGTAAAGTGTTTTTGTNCTTCAGTATTGTCAATAATGCGTGTTCTACTTTTGGTGGTGTAAAGTGTTGTTGTCCGCAATCTGTTTGATGCCTATCAGTTTATGGTTTTGTACCCTTTTCCTCATCTCCTTTCTATGCTTCATGGATTACTATGATGTGCTTTATTCTGATGTGTGTAAAGATTGTCACTCTCTTCAATCTGCTCATCCTTGCATGTAATTTTTTCTGATCGATCCATCCTTTGCTTTAGGGACTATGATTGTGTGCAGTCCACTTATAAGTGTGTAGATTGTTGGTTTCTGTAATATTTTTATGCTTGTCAGGTTACAGTTTTTGAGCCTCTTTCCTTATCCTTATCCTTATCCTTTTGATGTACAGTCCTATTATGAGTGTGTAGAGCGTTGCCCTATATGTGGCTGAACAACTACCAGGATTTAGAGTGGGAGCACAGTTCCATCCTCTTTCCTTGCAAGGTGGGCTGTTATCAAGCTTACAGGGCCTCAATTGTTTCCTCTTTACAGGCCCTTTTTGTAGCTTCTCTCACATCGGGGACCTCAGTGATCACTCGTATGGATAAATTATTATCTGCTTTTAGGTGTAAGATTAATTCATATTGCAGAATTCACCGTGATTGTAAAGTGCACCTGGTTAGTGAATGGGGTTTAAACACAAAATATTTTCAAGTTTTCTAGAGTAGGAAGAAACTTAATATGTAAAATAGCACTTGGAAACTTAAATGTGATAGCCTATAAATAAAGAACTGAAGTATAGCCAAAACTACATAGGGACTGGATGGTTATGTAGTGATTCATACAACCAGAGTACAGCCAAAGCAAAGAGACTGGATGGCTATGTAGTAACTGAAGTACA
>LPNX010792767.1:171900-270973 GCA_001517045.1 Pseudotsuga menziesii | reverse complement strand
ATGGCACTCACACCATCCCCAACTAAATCCTTCTCCCCTTATCCCACCATACATATGTTTTTCCCTCTCTTAGTGTATCTTTTATGGCACTCACACCATCTCCAACTAAATCCTTTTCCCCTTTCTTGTTGCTTCCCTCCTACTAGCCCCCTTTGGCATCCCACACTCCCACTTTCTGGCACATATCCCTCCCATTTTCTAGTGCGTTCTCTCACTCCCTGAACCGTTTAAACCTAGGTAACAACACTCTATCCACTTGGAAAAATCCTTTCCACTAGCTCCCTTCCATAGCCTACCAACCCTTTTAATCATCGACTTATATGTCTTTTCTTGTGTGAAGAGATGAGATGGAGTGGATCTTTGTAATATTAGAATACACATTACAAAACACACCCATAGCCACTCACTCAAGGCGTCGTCGCTTAAGCGACGTTTATGAGGCTATCCGTCGCTTAAGCGATGCTTATGAGACTAGTCGTCGCTTAAGCGACGCTTATGGCCACATTTTCAAAAAAAAAATTATCTTTGTGATTTTTGGTAGGTTTAAAAAAGGAAATCCACGCGCCGTCGGAATTTTTCGTCGGATTTTGGATCGAAATGTAGTAGTGGAAAAAGTCACAGGAGGACAATATTTAGTGTTATAATTTTATATTTCAATGATGGTAATACTAAATATTCAAACAATTTTCATTATATCGTAATAACCATATGCAATAGGATCACTGAAAGAAAGACAAGCACAACAAAACAAAAGTACACAAATATTTCTCCTCTGGGAAACCCTTCAAGGGAAGAAAACCCATAAAAATTCTTTAGTATAGATTTGTCAGTAAGTACAATGTATTCTAGTATAATCCAAGAGATAAATGATGTTCCACACAAATATCCCTAGAATAAGATAAGATAGAAACCCCAAGAATAACATGTCTTCACAATGAAACTACTCTTCCTTCTCTAGCAAACTTGTTCTTCTTCTCTCCAGTGATAATGCTTGCTTTCTTGATGTGTCCAAATTGGAAGGGATCCTCACCTATTTATACTTATTTTCCAAGTTACTTTTCCTTATGGGTTTGTCTTTTTAACTTCCCTAACTAGGACAACTTCACTAGGATATAATATAATATTCTTTACATGTTTTTTTTTAATTCTTATGGGCCGACTCAACCGGTAGGATTTACATTATTTTTTTCAAGGTTCTTTACATCATCATGTACAATAATAATATTCTCCCAAGGAAGAACAATAATAATACATCAAGAAGAATATATTTTTAATTTACACAATCTTCAACACTCCCTCTTAACAAGGAAGGTATTCTTCTACCACGATCATCATCATCAACATAGTTGCTGCAACTATGTACTCAAACCATTGACCACTTACATCTCTTCAATATATACATCATACAAAGTTTTTTATTAGAAATCCATAAAGTGGGAACAACCTAGGAGCACAAATTACGTCACTAGGTGACTACCTACGTTATTGCACAATATCTAGAGAGTGTGGTCTAGGAGAAAAAAATGTCACCAAGTGACTACCTGCCATCATGTCACATCCAAAACATCTCATGAGTGTATTCTAGGAGCACATATCACGTCACCAAGTGACTACCTTCTACCACATTACATCATGTGGAGAATAACCTAGGAGCACAAATTAAGTCACCACGTGACTACCATTTTCTTCTCACATCACAACAATACGAAACTAGTGAGTGTATCACAGGAGCACAAATTACGTCACCAATTTACTACCTGCTACCATATCACATCATGTAGAGAAAAACCTAGGAGCACAAATTATTTCACCACGTGAATACTCGTGTTCTTGCACATGTGTGTATGTCTGCCATAGCACCAAAATTCAGGAGGCTTGATTACGTCTCCAATGTGACTACCTATTGCATCCTCATGAGTGTAGTCCAAGAGCACAAATAAAGTCACCGAAGTGACTACCCACTACAAACATCACCTAAAGTGGATACCACCTAGGAGCACAAATTATGTCACTAGGTGACTACCTATGTCTCAGATGTGCTATGGCAATCACTACTCCCTCTTTCAAGGAACATCGATATGGATATATCCAAGCTTATCCCTGAAGTAATCAAACTTCACTCTTGGTAGAGGCTTGGTCAACACATCCTCTATATGCTCATCTGTTGCCACATAATGGAGCTTCATTTCTCCTCTTTGTACCATATATCTGATATAGTGGTACCTAATCTTGATATTCTTCAACTTTTCATGCAACACTGGGTTCTCAGACAACTTCAAACAACTCTGGTTGTTGCAGAAAATACAAATCACCTCTAACTCGAGACCAAACAATCCTGCAAGATAATTTTGAATCCATGCTACCTCATAACTAGCTGAACAATTTGTAATGTACTCTTCCTTGATTGTACTCAATGACACACTTGTTTGCTTCTTGCTGAACTAGGAAATCATGCCATACACCAAAATTAAGCAATATGTTGAAGTGCTCTTCCTATATATGACACTACTGGCCCAATATAAATCAACATAACTGTGTAGGTTAATCATTTGATCTATCACTTATCTGATCCCATAATCAATCGTACCCTTTAGGTAACTTATCACACGCTTTACAACAATCAGGAAAACAAGTCTCATCTCTACCATGTACTGACTCAATGTGTTCACCACAAAGCATATATACGACCTCGTGTTCATTAAGTACATAAACGAACCAATCATCTATCTGTATATTGTGGCATCAAATGTCTCCGAAGAAGTATCACACAACAAATTCAAGTTCGATGCCATTGGTGTAGCCATAGCCTTACATTCCATCATCTCGAATTTCTTCACCATATCTACTTCATATTTTCCTTGGCTAAGGAAAATCTCATATGGACTCTTCCACACCACTAATTCCAAGAATTATGCCAAGATTCTTGAACTCTGAGATATACTCCCTCTTAGTGAGGGAATATTTATGGTATCACTCTGAGCATAACCTTCAGATACTGAGTTAAAAAACCCTCGTCTAGATAAAGGATAAGTGATAATGTCTCTCAATATATCTCCACAATTTGTGCTATAGTCACTCCCTCTGAAGTGGAGCTTTCGTGCTCCCTCTGCATCTGGACATATTGCACTAGAGTGACTAGTATGCTTCTTTGTTGTTGATATTTTATGTATCCATGTATGTCATATCACATCAAATGATTCTATTGAGATGAGCTTCTTGTTCTTAGGGTCACTAAATACTAAGATCCACCATCTCGAACTCTACGACAAGCTTCTTCTTTGTTTCTGCAATGATATTCTCATCACCTATCAGGAACATGTCATATACATACAATAGTAGTACCACTAGTTTCCCATTCTCAACCTTGTAGTAAAGGTTGGAGTTCTCTTTAATATTGGTAAAGCTCAAGCTCATCAGAAATCCATTTATCCTAACGTACCATGTCATGGGTGTTTGTTTCAATTCGTACAAGTCCTTTATATTAACTTGCACACATGTGTCTATCTGTCATGTGTCTCAAATACCAGTGGTTGGTTCACATACACTTCCTCTTCTACTACACCATTTAGGAAGGTTGTCTTCATGCCCATTTGGTGTACCTTCCACTTTGTTAGCACTATTTTGGTTAATAGGCAAGAGGAAAGGGATAAAGGTGAGATGAGGATCTTATATATGAAAATTTTGGCAATATGGTTGAGGAGATGATGAAATGGGTGCTAAAACAGAGACCAAACTTTTCATTTTTCCATAAAACCATAGGCTAAAGCTTGAAAGTGGCTAAAAATAAAAGAAAAAGGCGTTTGTGGTATGCAGTTAAGGTTTCCATGGTCAATACCTTCGGGTAGAAAGATCTACAGAGAATAGTGGATCCACTATTTAAAGTTGCAAGGTAAAAGCAAAATTGGTGATGGGCAGAAAGGCTTAACGGTCCATTTAGATCTACGGTGGAGGAAAAAGGTAGATGGGATCAATGACGTTTATGAAATCCACTGGGAAAACTTGTACATCCGATGATGAATCAAAGATTAGCGTAATGACTAAAGATCATCTTTGATCAATGATGAGAATAACAGGTGGAGGATATCGACGACTATTAGGTAATCTGCTAAAGGTAGCTGCAAACTAATTTGAAAATCACGAGACAACAGAAATAAAGGTGATGGTAAAAAAAATAATAAAGGGAATCAACAGTGTGAGATGGATATCAAGTAAATCTATGGTGGATAGGAGATTTGCTAGTGGAAATTGCACGATATATATACATGATAATAATCAGCGAAATAAAATGTGTTAAATTTAAAGGGCGATTAAGATCAACGGTTCAAGTAAAAGATGGATTAAATCTATGGTAAAAAAAGATCCACTCTCGTGACGTGCATGGAGGTTAAAAGAGAATTCCCCCAGCAGAAAATATACCACCTTCCATGTGGCTGATGGAGGAGAGTTCCGCTAAAAGAAAGTGGTAGGAGGAATCCACTTTTCTTGATCCCGAAACTACCATTTCATGAATACTGTAAAAAGGAGGAACATGTGTTTAAGGGTTATTTGTCATTTGGTGCATTGGAAGAAGAAAGAATCTTTGTGTGGGAAAAGCCAAGTCGAACAAATATCTTTCTAGCCCCCAATCTGCCAAGAACCACGTTTTCACCCACTTAATAATATTTGAAGATGGATAGCAGAGGTGAAGTTGAGGTACAAGCCTTAGAGTTTTAGAAGTTGGAGGAAGTTTTTGAAGATAAAGATGGTGACATATTTGATACCATTATGTCTTTTGGCCCTATTCACGAGCTAAAAACTAAGCTAGAAGCCTTCAAGAACCAGGGAAATGACCTACACAGAGTATTCCAGTCCCATTTTTATCATTTATGCCCAGACCAAACCCTAAATTTCCCATGTTTTATTGATTAGTGTGCATCAAATTACTCCTCATCTGAGAGAGTAATAATGGACGCTGCTAAAACCAAAATCCTCTTCCCTGTAAATTCCCTTGTTGTTTGAGATTCTTTTGTTGTCCTGCCTTCATTCACCCAGAGCTAAGAGGAATTTCTAGAAGAAGACCTAATTCATTTATTTAGCCATGCAACCATTTTTCTCAATATTCTTTAGAACTGATGTATCCCTTGCTAACCACCCTTTTCCCCTAGATATTAACCTGTTGAATGAAGATTCAAAATTGGTTATTTCAAAATAAGCATGATTTAGTCAGAATCCCAGTCCTATCAATCCCCTTTCCTTAAATTTTATGAATTCCTAGTTGAAACCATTCATTCTCAACTAGTGAATTTCCACGCTACCAGACACTTTAGGTTTTAGTCATACCTGATCACAATGTTTTTATTTTTCAATGAGGAAAACTTGTAGCTCCCAAATATGGTACTTACAATAGATACCGGTAATGGTTTTTTCAAATATATGAACCTTTTGATGGAAGAAGTATATAAAGTATTCTTTCAGAATAATTTGCCCAGAGTGTTATCAGAAATGAAGGAGAATTTGTAGTTTGCTCCTGTTAGGAAAATAGGGGCCTGGTTTTTGTTAGAAGAGCATACTATAATCAGAGTGTATGGTTTTACTCATGAACCATATATCTTGCCATCATTATTGACCCCTAGAGTTTTTACCTTGGAATTTATAAGACATAAACTAATTGCGGAGAATGCACATTTTATCAGTTTTAAGAAGGCTTATGAGATTAAGTTTCCATGGATACTTGGGCCATTCATTATTAAAAATAAAGCTAGACTCCCTATAATTGAAATTCTGCTACAGGAGATGAATTTTAAGAAATCGTTTGCATTCAATTATGGCCCACACCATATTATTTCACAAAGGAGATATATGAACAAGAGAAAGGCATTTGAGCATCAACTAGTGGAAGGATTAGCTGATAGAGCTGATTGGATGGAATATCAAATACATATGAAAGATGCATAGGTTTTACAGGAAAATAGCTTGGCTATAATATATCCAGCAGAAGTAATAATGCCCACTCCAAGCAAAGTGGAAATTCCAAGCAAGAAAACTCATTCAGAGGCCATGGAGACAGAGGAAGAAGAAAATTCAGAAACATCTAAAAGACAAAAGACTGAGTATGAAGGAAAATTGGTAGAGGTAAATGAAGCTGACAATAAGAAAGGAAAAGGAAAGGTCAAAGGCCTAGCCTTTGGAATACAAGAATATGGGTTTTCATAGGTAACATAAGCATTAAGTGAGCATACTATAATTAGAGTGTATGGTTTTACTCATGAACCATATATCTTGCCATCATTCTTGACCCCTAGAGTTTTTACCTTGGAATTTATAAGACATAAACTAATTGTGGAGAATGCACATTTTATCAGTTTTAAGAAGGCTTATGAGATTAAGTTTCCATGGATACTTGGGCCATTCATTATTAAAAATAAAGCTAGACTCCCTATAATTGAAATTCTGCTACAGGAGATGAATTTTAAGAAATCGTTTGCATTCAATTATGGCCCATACCATATTATTTCACTAAGGAGATATATGAACAAGAGAAAGGCATTTGAGCATCAACTAGTGGAAGGATTAGCTGATAGAGCTGATTGGATGGAATATCAAATACATATGAAAGATGCATAGGTTTTACAGGAAAATAGTTTGGCTATAATATATTCAGCAGAAATAATAACGCCCACTCCAAGCAAAGTGGAAATTCCAGGCAAGAGAACTCATTCAGAGGCCATGGAGACAGAGGAAGAAGAAAATCCAGAAACATCTAAAAGACAAAAGACTGAGTATGAAGGAAAATTGGTAGAGGTAAATGAAGCTGACAATAAGAAAGGAAAAGGAAAGGTCAAAGGCCTAGCCTTTGAAATACAAGAATATGGGTTTTCATAGGTAACATAAGCATTAAGTGAGCATACTATAATCAGAGTGTATGGTTTTACTCATGAACCATATATCTTGCCATCATTCTTGACCCCTAGGGTTTTTACCTTGGAATTTATAAGACATAAGCTAATTGCAGAGAATGCACATTTTATCAGTTTTAAGAAGGCTTATGAGATTAAGTTTCCATGGATACTTGGGCCATTCATTATTAAAAATAAAGCTAGACTCCCTATAATTGAAATTCTGCTACAGGAGATGAATTTTAAGAAATCGTTTGCATTCAATTATGGCTCACACCATATTATTTCACAAAGGAGATATATGAACAAGAGAAAGGCATTTGAGCATCAACTAGTGGAAGGATTAGCTAATAGAGCTGATTGGATGGAATATCAAATACATATGAAAGATGCATAGGTTTTACAGGAAAATAGCTTGGCTATAATATATTCAACAGAAGTAATAATGCCCACTCCAAGCAAAGTGGAAATTCCAGGCAAGAGAACTCATTCAGAGGCCATGGAGACAGAGGAAGAAGAAAATTCAGAAACATCTAAAAGACAAAAGACTGAGTATGAAGGAAAATTGGTAGAGGTAAATGAAGCTGACAATATGAAAGGAAAAGGAAAGGTCAAAGGCCCATCCTTTGAAATACAAGAATATGGGTTTTCATAGGTAACATAAGCATTAAGTGAGAAATTTAAATCTAGAACTGACTTGTATGACCAGTATAAGAAATACGAGGATATCTCTTCAAAATAATCCTTAAAAATATACTCAGAAGTTAGGAATATATCAAACATGGAGGTCTCACTAGTCACTGTTAAATATCATACCAGAAATACTTTAAATTTAGCATTTTCCACCAAGAAAAAAATAGCTGAGATGAGATTAAATTTGAAGGCCATCCTAGTGCCTGATATGATTCACTTGCATAAGCAGATTGGAGAAGTTATTTACAATGTTTTGATGAAATCTACTCTTAAAGTATCTAGGTTGCAATCCACATTATCTAAAACAGAAAATCAATTGAGACAGGAGAAAGTGGAAAACAAAGTGCACCAACAACAAATAAAGAATCTTCAGGGAGATTTGTTGGCCAAAGATAGTGAAGAAAATAAAGGAGAAGTGTAAAAAAATATACTATATGAGAAGGAAAATACCATTGAATTACTAAAGAAAAATTTAAAGATACCCGCAACCCAGTTAATTTAGGCTTTTGAATTAAGTGAATTAGAAAAAGAGAAAGAATTGTTAACCCAGGAGATGAGTGATAGTGAGGAAAAATTATTGAAGCTTGTTGGAGAGAAAAATAAATGGAAAAATGAAATATCTTTCTTGATTGCAAAGATAGATGCTCTAAATGAAAATCAATTGATTTTAGAAAAGCAGAAAGAAGATAAAAATAAGGAAGACGAAGTACAAATAGTTAGGCCTACTGCCGAAACAAATACTGAATCTATTGTACATACTATGTCACAGGTAAGTCTAAGAGACTTAGAAATTGTTGGTTTAAAAAGTTAGAATCAAAATTTGGCTAATACAGTCAGGAAGAAAGAAGAAGAGAGGAAAGCATTGGAGAACAAAAATAAAGAGTTGATGGATAAAAATGAGACATTAGTAAAGTAACTATCTGGGCAATTACCAATGCAAGGAGTCATACATCTCATTTGGGATATAATAATTGCAGAAGTTGTTAAAATCAGGACATACTTAAATTATATTCGGGGGAAGGAGATGGTAATAAATGTTACTAAGCAAAGTTGTACAACAGTGAAAGAGTCCTCGAATAAAAATCCAGTGGACACAAAAAAAATACAATAAATTTCCTAAATACTTTATCTGAAGAATATTTGAGGACAATGGGAATCAAGGACATGCTTACAGTGATCACCTGGGCTAGTAAAGTGGTGGGAAAACATCATCTCATGGAAACTGCAAGCAAAGGCTGATATAATGCAACATCAAATAAAGATTTTTAAAGGCTTATTTGTGTCTCTTTTTCATAAAGGTTTTCCTTCCTTTTGGGAAAAAGATGGAAAAAAATTGTTCCAGTCAAAGTATAAGGCATTATTGGTCAAATCTAGATTAGATCACAAAAAGTTTGAAGACATGACTCAGTCTTTTTCAGGAAAAACTGTAATTGATAAGTTGGCAATAGATTTTAAGTTTATTAATACACTCGGGACAGTTTGTACCCCACTGCCACCCATTTCATATTTAGATAATGTGGAATTAAAGTGTTGGTGAAATAAAAGGCGAATTTGGGATTGCCATTTGTAGACCAGTGGAAAACAATAGAAAAATATGGCTGGACAAAATATAAACTACATCAATGAAGAATTCATCATAAGGGCCGAGCCAATTTGAAGACAAGTTTTGTTTTGAATAATGTAATATATTTTTAATGATTAGTTTGTTAGGAATCAAGTGACAAGTGTAGTAAGGTAGTTACATTCACCTATTTTTAGTATGTAAGCAGTTATCAACTCAAGGAGCATTTTTGTATGTATTTAAGCAAGATTTTGCAATGTAATGAGGGTTGGAACCCGTGAGCAAGAACTGATTGTTGTAAGAGAACTTCAAGATTAATAAAAAGGTTTCAGAGCCAAGCATGTTTTCTACTAGAGATTATTGTGTTATTTATTTTATAGTATGTACTTTCTTCCCTTCATGTAAATGGGTTTCCTGTTTATCTTTCCATTTTGTTATCTTTTCATGCTTGAATAAGTGCATCTTGGATAATAATTCATAGGTTTATGCTTTGATTCTTTGATTTCAAGCATTCACAAGATTTTTCCACTAAAGTTAATATTGGATTCATCTTTAGATGCCCATATTAATGGATTGTTTCTTATTCTTCCTTATCACCAGAAAACCAACATTTTGACTGTAAAATAGTGACTTCCTTGCCACTGTTAATAATTCCATTGCAAAGCACTATAATTAATTATTTTTCACATTTGACTCCATTTCCAATGACGACTTGTTTCGACCTTTATTCCCATTATAATTCGTTTCTTTTAAAATATATCCGGCCTTTGTGTTTATATATTAAGAGATCCCTCTCTGGAAGGAAAGAAACCAACTTTCATCCTAAAGATTGGTTTTGTGGTTACCTTGGGATTATCTTCTCACAACCAAGGGTAAATTACGATTGTTAAAATTTTGGCTTCGTTGTCGGCGAACGATAGTTCAAATATTCCTTGGGAAGAATGACAATATTTTTTCAAGAAAATCGGATTTCTGTGGGAAAACAAGAATGCTTACATCCAAGATTGGTTGTGTTTTTTCCCTGGAGACTCCACATTAATTTTCAAGAAGGTGTTTCAAAGACTACATCCTGGATTTCATGAGAACGCACACAAGAGGTAACCCTAATTTTGAAATTTTACATAGTGTGGAAGATCCGAAAAGTTTAATTAGGAAAAGAAAAGGAAAAGAACATGAAGGTACTTTTCAAATAGAAAGATCATTTTCTCAAACTCAAGAATAATTTCTCAACTTTCAATATTTTGATTTGGAAATAAATTTTGAACAATCTCTTTTAAGGTTTAAATCCGAGTCAGATTTAAAACAAGTTGCAATCAATCCAAATAGACTTCAGCCTTACCTTCTAGATTCACTTTGGAAAAATATCTAGAACATTGGGAAAATAGAATAAAGAAATCTAACAATACAAAATCCTCAACCACCAATTTCTAGTATTATTCAAAATCCTTCTGTTTCTCAAAACCCTCCTAGGGCCATGGTTTCTAGGTTTGGTCCACTTTCTTTTCTTGCTGTTTTACATGACCTTCCACAGAATTACTCTCAGAGGATTACATTTTATGACGGGGAGGGAAATTTTACACCCAGACAACATATGGATAGATTTGATGATTTCATTGATTTAGAAGAGGTGGATTATGATGATGCAAAAATGAGATTGTTTGCACACTTTTTATCAGGGGAAGCAAAGAGGTGGTTTAAGGGTCTTCCTGCAAGGTCTATTGCTACTTTTGGGGATTTTAAAACTGTTTTTTCTAGATAGGTCGGAAGATAAAAAAAATCCCTCTGCAGGTCTTATCCTAATACAAAAATTTAAAGAAAGGGAATTTTGAGTTTGTGCATGAATTTTATATCATCTTTATGAGGGTTTATAATTCAATACCAGCTGACATTAAATCCCTTGTAGGAGCTACAAAACTACACTATGCTAATGCATTTGACAATGATTTTTCTTTATTATTGAGGGAGAGGAAATCTTCCAATTTGTTTGCTATGTTTAAATATGCTCTGGAGGTAGAAGCTAAATGAATGTCTTGTGGAAAAATGAAACAAAGAGTGGAGGTAGATAGGAGGAAAATCAGGGAAGAAAATAAACTGTCCACTTCTTCCTCAACTGATGCAAAACTTGATATAATGATAAAAACCATGGAGAAGTTGATGGATATATTAGCATTGGATAATAGGCCTCCAAAAAAAGATCAACCTATGCCATAAATCAGAATTCCCAATTTCAGAAGACCTCTTCCCCCCCCTAGATTAGACATAGAGATCAAAGAAATCCAAGGAATGCTTAGGACCAACATATAATACCACCATTTCTAGATAACTTTGTAGATGCAGAAGAAGAGAATGAACCCATGGATAATTAGATACACCATTTTGATGATATAGACTTAAAATTGATCTCATAGAAGAGGAGAATAATATGTTTGCTTAGGAAGATGATTGTAATACCCTTGAGGTAGAGACAAAACAATACCAAAGAGGATATCAGAATGCTATAAATGATTTCCAGAAAAAAATTTAATTTGAGAAGTAGAGATGTAGATATAAATAAAGGGATGCTTCCTACAAATCAACCTTCTATTAGTAAAAAAAATATAGAAAAAGAAAAAGAAAATATTGTACAGAAGGTTCCTAAGAACAAAAAAGAGATGTCAAAAGAAAATAAAAACAAATGCCAATAGAGAGTGACAAAACACTTCCCTCCTTTAGTTTACAGAATGATATATCCAAGATAAAGATTTCCACTCCTTTTAATGAGTTGTTGAAGAACAATGAATATAGAGAAAAGATTACCATAATGGTTAGAACTGATGGAGAATGTCATCCAGATACACTAGAGTTGAAAAATGATGCCCCAACAATAGTTCTTGGTCCTAAGATAGAAGATACTAATGAAGAAGATGTTCCACCTTTCTATGTTAACCTTAATGTTCATGATATGATCTTACATAATTAGTATGTTGGACTGGTGCATCACATAATCTCATGCCAAGAGTGGTGGTTGAAAGTCTGGGATTAGAAATCACAAGGCCTTATAAAGTTTTTTTCTCCTTTGATTCCAGAAAAGTAAAATTTTTGGGGCTAATTAAGGATTTGGTAGTTTCTCTTGCACAGATCCCTACCAAGAGTATCATTATGGATGTGGTGGTGGTCGATATTCCTCCAAAATTTGGTATCCTTTTATCAAGGTCTTGTACTTCCAAGCTCAAAGGAACTTTGTAGATGGACATGTCTTTTGCAACAATTCCTTTGTTTGGAGAACATAGAAGATTATACAGGGAAAAGAGATTGGCATATGTGGTGAGTAGTCAAGATACACCTATAATCATCCCATATATGTTGTTGATACTGATATGAGATCTTCTATCTTTTTCAATGATTCTCATATTGAACAAGACTTGCCAATAGTAGATGAACGGAAAGAGTAACAGGAATTTGCTAAGAGGCAAGAAGCATTGGAACATAAACAAAATGATGAATGGGTATGGACAATGTACTTTGATGGATCAATAAGTAATGAGGGAGATGGTGCAGGTATTTGGATTATTTCTCCAAAAAGAGATTTTAAAATGTATTCTTTTAAATTAATATTTGAATGTACAAATAATGTAGCAGAGTATGAGGCTTTGTTACTAGGTTTAAATTCCTTGAAGGAAATAAAAGAAAAAAATAGATGTCTTTGGAGATTAAGAATTAGCGGTGAATCAAGTGAATGGTAGTTATCAGACGAAACATCCCAGAATGAGGGATTATAGGAATGAAGTTTGGGATATGTTGGGAAACTTTTGTACTGAACATAGAGTCATGGTGATTCCCATAATACAAAATCAGATAGTTGATTCTTTGGCCACTACTTTTGGGGAATATTAAAGTTCCTATCTATTCTAACAAAAAATATAAGATTGAAGTTGTAAATAGACCTTCCATCCCTAACAATTCTAAGTATTGGAAAGTGTTTGAAGATGATTTACAGATAAAAATATTCTTAGAAATGCCAGATGAGTTTGTTAATACAAAAATTGATTCAGAAAATCAGAATTCAGAAAATATTCAAGACAATGAAGAGTTTGCAGAAGAGAATGTTGAACAGGAAAATTTGAAAAATATGATTGGGGGTAAGGATATTAATCAGTTGAAAAGTAATCATATTCCAAAGGGCCTTATACCTCTAGAAAAATTATTTGATAAGAATGATGTAGCCAACTATCCTAAAGTGTATCCCAATGAAAATGATATTCCATAATCAAAATATTGGAATTGAGGATTCTCCAAAAATAGTGAAGCTTTCAAAAAACCTGTCTACAGAAGAAAATAAGAGATACATTGATTTGATGAGGAAATTCACTGACTTTTTTGCTTGGATCTATGAAGTTCTGAAAGAGTATGACAAATCCATTATACACCATACCATTCAAATCAAACATGGAGAAAATTCTTTCAGGAAAAAGCTTAGAAGAATAAATCCAATGTTGTTACCTTTAATTGAGAAAGAGGTACAGAAGTTGTTCAATGCCAAAATCATTGTAACACTCAGATTTTCAAGTTGGGTGGCTAATTTGGTGTCTGTTAGAAAGAAAAATGGGGAAATTAGATTGTTTTTGGAATTTAGAAACCTCAACAAAGTTTCTTTGAATGATAATTACCGATTGCCAAAAATGGATCATATATTGCAGAAAGTTGTTAATGCAGAGAAGATTTCTACAATGGATGGATTTTATGTGTATAATAAAATAAAGGTTCTTCCTGAATATGAGGAAAAAACATCATTCACAAAAGGTACAATCTCCTAGATATAATCCAAGTTCATAGTATCATTGGACATCATTTGAACATGAAATGTTTGTTAACCCTCATAAAGTTATGGCACAAAAATTCTAGACCAAGGATATCCCATAAACTATTGAATAACAATCCCCTAATGCATGACACATAACACAAATGATATATAGTTTCTTCAATCCACAAGCATACCATATTATAGAACAATTATCTATCCTCTCATGCATTACTCCCTATCTTCAAAGTACGAGCCTCTTAAAATGTGACCAATGTGAGTTTTTCAATGAGGTCAAAATGTGAGCTATAGCAGAGCTTTGTTTTCCTTGGAAAAAATAGACATTGATTTGAACTCTGAAAAAAAATGATCTTTTTTACCCCAACACACCAAAAGTATATCAAACATTACAAACCAGGACTTTGAATCCTACCTTATCCTATCAAAAGTCTCATTCCTAAGATTTATTTTACCCACAAAATGCTCCACTTACAACTACATTTTACTTATACCAATGTTTACATCCAACCTATAAATCCACTAACCCCTATGCCACTCTTTACATCCAACCTACAAATCCACCAGCCAAATTATATTTCCATGCATAACACTAACCTAGATATCTTTAGATTTGTTATATGTTCACATAATTTTTTCTTCTAGTCATCTTCTTCAAAAGAGTTTGAACAAACAAAGTACAAAACATAATAACCTTCTTGTATAAACTATTTACCTCTATGTTACATGAAACATGGGCCCCAACCCCATCCCCACTATTTTGCCGTACAAAAACTTGAAAATACGTGTCATACGATGTGGAAATTTGTTTCTGTAGGGATGAAACATGTTTCCATATCAGGAACACATTTCACCCATACATAAACACATTTATGGTACAGATGTAATCCATGAGATCACGTTCCCAAAAAAATGTTTCCATGGTGCAATAGTATCTGGTGATATTAATGGTAATGTTAAGTAAAAGTGATGTCTGAGAGTGGTTCCAACCTCATCAGACTTCATATGTAAACAGTGGAATTTTAGATCCCATTTAGAATTCAACATACTTAATAGTTTTCAGGATTTCAAGATTGCAAAGTTTCTGCCAGATTCTATCATGTATGAGGGTATGGAATTGGCATTTACACAAGAACATCAAACCTTATATGTACCTTGATGTTAGTGGTGTTGATTATGGAACCCCTATATCATGACCTTAATAAAAATGTACTCTTCACTTAGAAAAAAAACACTTATTAAGCATGGGAAGGTTTTTCCACCTTATTTTAACATTTGGACTAGGAATTTTCATCAAAATTGTAGGGCATTGAGTCGTTGACTAATGTCCTTGGTGGATCAACTTTTAAATTCGAGTTAGAGGAAAGGGATAGAGCCTATAGGAGGGAGGAATAGGGTGATATTGATGAATAGGATCCCAATATAGGCAATGATTCACCGANTATATATATATATATATATATATATATATATATATATATATATTTTCCTTGTTTTTAAAATTTTGGTGGGTCATGTTTCCCCCATTTCGAAGTTTCCCTATTATGTCCCCATTTCCCCGTTTCGTGCAACTTAGATTTACCTCCTTTTTTGGGCCTTCCACTTGCAACCTCATCATCAAATTGTCGAGTTTCTTCCTCTCCACACCTTCAAACTTGCAATTTTCTACTCCAAAGAACCAAAAAACATTTCTTGCTTAACCTAAATCATTTTCAGTATCCCCTCACGCTTGTGTATCCTTCAAAGCATCACATTATGTTTACCAATAACCTTGCACATGTTATTCTTCCAAAGAAATTAATTTTTGGGCTTCAAACTAGGATAAAATAAACTGATCCATATTTTATTTTTCATCTATTCTCGTATCCCTAATTCACAACAACTTGGTTTGTTTTCTCGGATCCAAGTGCATCCAAGTGGTAGCAAGGAAAGGCAGGAGATGTGGGAGAAACACATGGTGAGTTGGCAGTGACACATGAGGAGAGATTATCATAACATGATGCAAGATGGCCTCGATTCATCCTCGCAACGAAGTTATTAAGCAAGCTGGGAGAAGTGAGGTTGGTACGAGAGATGTCATGGAAATTAATTGTAAACTCAGGTGCAGGTTGAGGTGTATGTTCGTATCGTTGGATATTCCATGTGCTTTGAGACTCCTAGATCAAAATGACAATTTTTCTCCTCAATCCCAGAAACATTTGTATGCCTCCATTGAGCAATAAAATTCTCAAAATATGATACTCATTTGTTTTGCAAGCTTTCCATGTTTAATTAAAAAAACTTTGGAAATAAAGAATCAACTTCAAAAACTAAACCAAAAATAAAACTTACCTCCTATGTTCCTTCTATCCCACTTGGAAAACACTTTCCAACATACAACAACCATCACCCAACACTATGGTAGCCTCTTGGGCTGTGTTGTTTTCACCTCTAGAAATGATGTGTCTCCTAGAAATGTCTCTCTACTAGAACTACTCTGAGACTATACTTCCCACCTCTAGAAATGATATTTGAGCACACCCAGAACTATCATATACTTTCCCAATAACAAAATACAATTACAATCACATATAAAAAAAATTATGAACACACTGAACACCCTAAAATTAATTTGGTGGTGCCACCAGATTGTTTGTTATTATGTTTACCAGTGATATCATTTTGTTTCCACACTACATGAAATGTTAATTTTAATAAACATTGCACGTCACACATCTCATACTGCTAGTTTGACTCCGTACTCAAATTTATAAATACAACTTGTTCAACTAAAATAGGGTATTTCCAAATAGGTCGAACACCTTAAACAACCACTCACACAACTAAATCATATGTCAACACACTAATGTTGTACATGGTTAAAAAATATCAAAGAGGGAAATAATCCATGGCCCCAACCAAATAGCTACTTGAGGCAATATATTAATGCAAAAGGGAAAATTATTTACATGAATTTCTCACAATCGATCTAGCAAATGACCATCCATGCTCTTTAAATAGATATCATGGCTTAAGGATGATAATCCATGAACAAATAATTGTTAATATCAAGGTGAATATGAACCATCAGATCATTCCTAAGTTGCAAGAAGTTTGGGTATTCTGGCACCCATTTCATGCTTGGAAACTTGTCGAAGTTTTGAAACGCGTATGGTACTTGACAAAAACTCATTTTTGTGCATATGAAACACGTTTCCCCTACAATGAACACGTCCGTACAAACTGAAATACATTTCCGTTACGTTTCCTCCCCTATACGATGTGTTTCCCATCAAATAAAATCTCGTCACTTAAAAAAAATCGTTAAGTCTCTTTCTAACCACGGATTTCAGTAATTAAGGGTTAATACATTAAATTTTAATATAAAATTTCATTCTAGATGCTTATGATTTGGTTGAAGAAAGTTATAAAGAGAACAACACATCATTCTCTTCTCACACAAGCAACTTGAGCACTTGTGGCATAAAATATAGTAGTGAGACTTATGCAGATTTGGATGGTGAACCAGAATCTGTTGTCTTGGACCTCGCTCTTGCTACACTAAATATATACTATATAGCCTTATTTATAAAGGTTGTGTTTGGATATTACTACTTGCATGAATGAAATGATATAGACTTGGTTTCATTAGTAAAATGTGATGTTACATGTATGATTTAAATTTTATATATATCATTTATCATCTATCACTTGGAAATGTTGCTTGCCACTAAATGAAATTAATTTTATGTTTTATCATAAATTTTACATACATACATACATACATACATACATACATACATACATACATACATACATACATACATATATATATATATATATATATATACTGTGTTTCTCAATTTCCAAAATTTGGGGGGTCGCATTTCCAATGTTTCCCCGTTTAGTCCCCGTTTCCCCATTTCGTGCAACTTAGGATCACTCTATGTCCAAATCATATCGTGATTGTTGGATTACATAAGTACAAATGCACACTAATGTATACTAAATAAACACACATACAAGTTGATCTTAGCTAACTCCTAAGTGTCTAAATATCCTATCATCCCCCCTTAACAACAACTTGGGATAGGATTGAAGGATTTACAAAGGTAATACAATAGAAGGAATTATGCATTAGAGACTATCCCCCATTAATGTCAAATTCCTAAACTCCTAACATAGATCAAAGTTTAGAAATATTTGCTTATGTAAGAGACTTTGTGAAGACGACTACAACTTGATCATCTATAGGAAAAAGAGCACTTCGAGAACATGATCTTGAATAAAATTTCTAATGAATTTCATCTATAGCTCAATGTGTTTGTTGCACTAATGTTGAACTGGATATTTGGTGAGTTTAATGGCATTATGATTGTCACACTTGAGGGTAGTTGAATGTTGTTGCTAGAATCCAAACTCTGAAAGGATATGTCAAAGCCAAAGTTTTTTGTACTTATGTTAACTACGAATTGAAAATTTGCTTCTATTGAGGAAAGAGAAAGAGCTTGTTGTTTCTTACAAACCTAAGTGATGGGTCCATAACCAAGGATAAAAACATAACTGGCATTGGAATTCATATCATCAAGATCACTGGCCCAATCAAAAACAGTGAAACCAATCAACAAATGAGCTCCCATTGAACTATAATGTATCCCAAATTGAACTGTACCACTTATATATCGAAGTATCCTTTTTGCTAGTTCCAATGACCATCATGGGGTGTTTGGATATACTGAGAAATAATACCAAAAACAAAGGAAATATTAGGATGGGCATAAATCAAGTACAAAAGACTGCCAACTAAAGATACAAGGTGGCATCTACTTCAAAGATAGTATGTTGAAATAATGTAACTATGGAATATATTCTATTGTATCATTATATTTTAGGATATTTTATTCCTACAATTGGATTTTTCCTTGATGTATTTGGTCATGTAAAAGTATTGAGGTTAAACCTCCACTGTAAGTCAGGTCAACAGTACCCACAAAGTTGTGGTTAAAGTTGTTTTTATGTCTCTTGAGGTAAGTTGGCCCTGGTGGAGAGATGAAATCAGACATGTTGGGTTATTATACTTACCTTTTGATGTGTATAAATAGATTAGGCCCCCTCTTCATACTCACAACTCAAGCAAGTTCGCATGAGAGAGAAAGAAGAGTCCATTTGGAAGAGAGGAAGTAGTTTATCTTGTTCTTGGGGTCTTACATTGTACTTGGTTAGATTCTATATAGAGGAATATTTGTTGGGTTTTCTCCCCCACAAGGGTTTCCCAGGATAAATCATAGTGTCTTCTTTGTCTTACTATGTTTGTCATTATTTTAGTGATATTCTTGTTATTGGGCATAACAAATTTTAAAAATCTAACATGGTATTAGAGCCAACCTAAAAGAAGTCATTGTGCATTAGTTTGTCTCGTCATACAAGAATCTAGGGTTTTCTATTTCGGACAACCCCCTTGACATATTAGTTGAGAAAGAAGGACAATTTAACTCACCCTAGGAGGGTACATCTTTCTGTGGTGGAAAAATTCCATTCATAAGATTTTCATTTTTTGACCTATCACTATTGCTGAGAGGAATTAGGGCATCATATTTTTCAAAGTTCTATCCACAATTCTGTAGGAAGGACTACATTTCTCATCTCACTTTGGGGAAGCACATATTTTCATCCATACACATTTTCAATATCTCCAACTTGAAAAATTGGGGTTTCTCTAATAAACTCCAGGTCAGGACGAAGTTAGTTTCAGGAGAAACCTTACTACTGGAAAGTTATACTTCCTATATTTCAATTTGAGTTTCTCATTTAGTAAAATATGAAAAAACAAGAAGCTTGATGAGAAGCTGGAAGGAGCAGAGAAATTTAGAGCATGAAAGTACAAAGTCATGCTCATCCTTGAAGAACATGACCAAGAAGGCTATGTCAAATATGAAGTCCCAAAACCTAAAGGAGATTAAGAAAACGCAAAGCAAAAGAAGGATATCGTCAAGGATAAGAACATCATAGCTAAATATATCAAGGATCACTTGATTCCTCAAGTATAGTTAAAGAAGACTCTTAAATAAATGTTTGATGCACAGACCAGTCCCTTTGAAGGAAAGAACATCAACAGAAGAACAATATTAAGAAATCAACTCAAGGGAGTGAAGATACAGAAGGAAAAAACTGTGAATTCATACTTTACGATAGAATCTCAGATCAAAGAACAATTAGAGACTATTGTAGACATGGTGGAAGAAGCAGAAGTTGTAATGACCACCTTGAATGGTATCCCAAGAGATTGGAAATCTTTCATCAGGGGAATCTATGCTAGAAGAAAGTTGACCAAGTTTACTAAAATTTGGGAAGAATGTGTGCGGGAGGAAGGAAGGATAGCTAATTGTGAAGAAAAGATAAATAATATGAAGACCAAGCCTTGGAATCTCATGCAAATAAAGTATCAAATATGATAAAGGATCGTGAAAAATATCCTATAAAGAATAAAAGGAAATCAAGACCTAAGAGATATTTTTCATCATTTGAATGCTTCACTTGTAACAAGATGGGACGCATCTCAAGGAATTGTCCTCTCAAAGTAGAACAATTCAAGAATAGAAACAAGAAGTTCCATGCCCATGCAGTTGAAGATGATGACCCAGTTGAAGAGAATAACAATGAAGATGAATACTAGTGAATTATATGTCTTGATATCAACTTTCACTGGATCAGCCTCACATCAAAGTGACACTTGGCTTGTAGACAATGGTGCTTCCAAACATATGGCGGGTTACAAAGACTCTCTCCAATGTATTATTTAGAAAGAATCACCTCACAAATTAAAGCTTGGAGATGAATACCAATATCCTATCAAAGGAATGGAAGAAGCCTTTTACAAGTTGAACTCAAGAAAGTCCATGAAAGTGAAGGAAGTCTTGTATATCCTAGGTTTGAAAAAGAATCTCCTTTCTATCTCAGCCCTAGATAAGAAAGGTTTCATAGTTTCTTTTGTATATGGAGAATTCCTTATGTGTCCAAAGGGAATGACAAAATATGATGCATTTGTGATTGATTAAGAAGAAGGACTCTACAAGTTGAAGTAGCACTTAGAATCAACTCTAACATAAAAGTTACCATCATTAACCCATGTGAATTATGGCATAGGAGACTTTCTCATGTGAACTACAAAGAACTACCAATTGTACGCAAGGTAGTCACAGGTTTACCAAAGATTCAAATCAACCATGAAGGGGTTTGCAAAGTATTTACTCAAGGGAAGAATACACAGAACCCATTTCCAAGCAGCAAAAGTAAAGCAAAAGGGATCTTGGACATTGTTCACTCATACTAGTATGCAGACCAATGTCAGTCTGTTCAATAAGTGGGTGTGTTTATTATGTTTATTTTATTGATGACTATTCTTGCAAGACTTGGATTTACTTCTTGAAGGGTAAAAATGAGGAATTTCAAAGGTTCAAATAATTCAAGGCTCTTCTAGAGAATTTATCCGAGAGGAAAATCAAGACCTTGAGATCCGACAATGGAAGAGAATTCACTTCAAATGAATTCAAGGATTTCTGCATAGAACTTGGGATTACGAGGGAGCTCACCAAACCCTACAATCCTCAATGGAATGGAGTAACAGAAAGGAATAATATAAATATTATGGAAGTTGTGAAAGCCATGATCCATGATCAAGACCTACCCATGCACTTATGGGATGAAGTGGCTAGGACTGCAGTATATGTACATAACATAATATCCCACAATGCTCTTGGGAACAAAACTTCAGAAGAAATGTTCATCGAAGGGAAGCTTGAAGTTAGCCACCTGAAGATATTTGGTTTTTCTGTGTTTATACATGTTCCCAAGGAGAAAAGATCAAAATTGGACCCTTAAGGAAATAAGGGAATATTTGTTGGCCACAGTGATCAGTTAAAATCTTATAGAGTTTAAATTCCTAGTTATCGTCAGATCAAGATCAGTAGAGATGTTATATTTGATGAAAAATCATCTTTCGTTAAGTCTAGAAATAACCATGCAAATGAAGATCAAGAAGGAGAACATGAACCCCTAGAGTTGAAGAAACCTGTAGAATGTCAGTATGCAATGTTGAAGAAGAACAGATACCAGAGGACCATGACATGGTAGAACCTCAAAGTCCTATGGATATACCTCAGGAGATGAAAACATAGAAGAGAATGCTAACTTGGGATCATGATGTCATTCAAGGTACAAAAAAATATGGAGCTCCAGAAGGAAGAAAGAGACCAAGGACCTACTCCATCTATGTGGCCTTAATGTGTAATATTGTTGATGCATAACCTACTTGCTTTGAAAAAGCTACACAGAAGGAGTGATTGAATGCAATTATAGAATAATATCATTCTATCATAAAGAATGATGTTTGTGATGTAGTACCAATACCAAGAGAGAATTCAATTGTCTCCTTGAAGTGGATATTTAAGACAAAAATATCAGGAGATGGAAGCATTGAGAAATACAAGGAAAGATTCGTAGCTCAAGGACTCTCACAGAAAGAGGAAATTGATTATTAAGAGACTTTTGTACCAGTAGCAAGATACACCTCAATCAAAATATTCCTTGCCTTGGCAACCAAGATGAAATGGAATCTACACCAAATGGATGTAAAGACAACTTTTCTAAATGGTGTGATATAAGAAGAGGTATACATTGAACAACCTACAGGTTTTGAAACCCATGTCAAAATTTCACATGTATGAAAATTGAAGAAAGCATTATATGGGTTGAACCAAGCACCCAAAGCATGGTATGGAAGAAATGATGGATTTCTGATGACCTTGGGATTTACCAAGAGTAAATAAAAATCCAACCTTTACTATTATGTTATTAATGAAGGTATTATGATTATATTGCTACATGTTGATGATCTATTCTTAACAAGTGAGGAGAAGCTTATCGGTGAATGTAAGAAGAAGCTTGTTGTTGAATTCGAAATGAAAGATTGTGGTATGATGCACTATTTTCTTGACCTTGAAGTATGGAAGTTCCTAGGAAATATTGTCCTTAATCATTGAACATATACTATTGATATCCTAAAGAGATTTGGTATGTTGGATTGCAAGGCGATGAACACTCCGATGGTGACTAATTTGAAGTTGTTGAATTATTATTCCTCAAATACATTAGGTGTTACATTGTACTGATAGTTTATTGGGTCATTAATGTATTTGAGTAATACTAGACCAGATATATGTTTTGTTGTAAACACATTAAGTCAATATATGGTGGGTCTCTAACATGTTCACTTAGTTGCAACAAAACATGTGATGAGATACCTTAAGGATACATTGGATTTTGTCCACATATATGCATCCGATGGGGAGATAAGACTACATGCTTATAGAGATTCAGATTGGGTTCGGAGCATATATGATAGGAAGAGCACTTAAGGTAGTTGTTTCAGCTTGGAATCAGGTGTGATCCCATGGATTAGCAGAAATTAGACCTGTGTTGCTCTCAATACAACAAAGGTTGAATACATTGCAGCATGTTCATCCTATAGCGAAGCAGTTTGGCTTTGCAAGTTGCTGTCAGGATTGTTTGATGAAAAGATGGATGTGATTGATATCTATTGCGATAATCAAAGTTGCATCAAGATGACAGAGAACTGTTATATTTCACAAGAATTCAAAACACATAGAGATAAAGTTCCATTACATTCGAGACATGGTGTAGAAGGGAGATGTACATATCCAATATGTTACTATAGAGGAACAAGTGATCGATTTATTGACTAAGCCTTTGTCTCATGTAAAATTTGAATACTTTTGAGACAAGATTGGTGTAGTCTGAAAGGACCTCTCTCGAAAGAGGGAGTGACGATGATCATGATGATGATGTAGGTTTCAGGTTGCAGTGGTGTGGTAGCTCCGTCTAATATTGGTACATATGGATAGGCTTGTATGGCCCAAAAGGGTTAGTAAGCTAGAAAAGGCATGTTTGAACCTAGGGGGATTAGTATGTATGTCTAGGCTTGTTTCGCCTAAAAGGGTTATTTGTCCAAACAAGTCTTATTTTCTCCCCAGGTAGATCCATTTTTCTATCCAGGATTGTTTGTCCTGAAAGGGTTAGTAAGCCATACAATCCTCGATGGATCTATCAGAGTACCCACCATGATGCTTCTTCAGATTTCCTAAGGGAATGATGAAGATGATGATGTTGTCCCAACACTCTGTGTTGATTATGATGTTGTTCCAACACTCTGTGATGATGATGATGATGATGATGTTAATTGCTCCAACATTTCTATGTTGTTTTCGATGATGTTGCTACATCATTGATATGCTAATGATGATGATGTTGTCTCAACATTCTATGTTGATGATGTTGTTCTAACATCTCTATGATGATGATCTAGCATTTATTTTTTGATGATGTTGTTTTAACACTAACAAGCTAATTATGTTTTTGTTGTTCCAGTATTTACATATTGATGATGTTTCAAATGATGATGATGATCTAGTATTCATATACCGATGGTGATGCTCATGTTGATATTGATGATTATGTCTCATGATGATTATGATGACTTATGCTTATGATGATGATGAATTATGCTCCATGATGATGATGTTCCATGATGATGATGTTCCATGATGACGATGTTCCACGATGATAATGCTCCACAATGATGATGCTCCATGATAATGATGTTTTGTTATGATGATGTTCCACGATTATGATGTTTCGTGATGATGATGTTCCACGATGATGATGTTCTGTAATGATGATGCTCTCTGATGATGATACTTATGATGGTGTTGTTACAAAACGTCCTATGACATATAGATCAAGTGGTATGTTGTATAGATGTCATCGTTGTTGTTGATGATGTAGAATACCTTCGTTGTTAAGAGGGGGTGTTGAAATAATGTAACTGTGGAAGATATTCTATGGTATCTTTAATATGTTATTTTATCCCTCCTTTTTGGAGATGTTATTCCTCCAATTGGAGATGTCTTTGATGTATTTGGTCATGTAAAATTATTGAGGTTAAACCTCTATTGTAAGTCTGGTCAATAGTACCCACAAATTTGTGGTTAAATTTGTTGTTGTGTCTCCATAGGAAATTCACCCTGGTGAAGAGACGAAGTCTCTTGGTTGTGTTATTAGACTTACCTTTTGTTGTGTATAAATAGATGAGACGCCCTCCTCATTTGGACATACTCACGACTCAAGCAAGTTTGCATGAGAGAGAAAGAAGAGCCCATCTATAAGAGAGGAAGTAGTCTATATTGTTATTGGGGTCTTACAATGTCCTTGGTTGGATTCTATATCGATGAATTTTTGTTGGGTTTTCTCCCCAATGAGGGTTTTCCATGATAAATATGTGTGTCGTCTTTGTCTTGATGTGTTTTTCATTCTTTTAGTGATCTTCTTGTTATTAGGCATAAAACGTTTTTAAAATACAACATAGTGCAAGTGGCAGAAAAATTTACTCCAGAGAGAAAGGGAGAAGGGGTCAATTTACAATCTTCCATGTCAAAGAAACAAATAATGTCACAAGCATACTTAGAGTGAGAAATAAATATTCATTATTTGGTTTAAAATCCTTGGAGGCAAAGAAAATAATGCAAATCTACTAAGTCAATAATTTCAAATTTCTTCTTAAGGATAGATTTCAGATGGGATAAAAGTTAGGGTCACAACCAGTAAGAATAAGGTCATCAAAATAAAGACCAATAATTATGAATTGGTTCCCCGCTTTCTCAGTATAGACATTGCGGTAAGAATTACATCTAAAAAAAAATTAGTGTCAAGAAGAAAGCTATCCATTTTGGCATACCAAGTCCTAAGATCTTTCTAAAGTCCATAGAGAGATTTCTTAAGGAGATAAACAAGGCTGGAGTCATTATGAACATAACCAAGAGTTTATTCCATGTTAAATTTTTTCTTGCAAATTCCCATACAAGAAGGTGAATTTGACACCCATTTAATGGACCTCCCATTTATGTGAAGCGACAAGGATGAGAACAAGGCGAATGGAGTCCATTTTGGTGACAGGGGAAAATGTTTCATTGTAATCAATTCCTTCAAATTGGGAAAATACTTTGGAAACTAAGATTTCCTTAAGTATTTCAATGGTTCCATCTAATGCATACTTAGTTAGATACACCCATTCATATATGACAAGTTTTCCTCCTTCAAAAAGAGATACAAAATCCCAAGTATCATTCATTAGCCAGGAACAATATTCTTCCTTCATAACTACGTCACAATATGGATGGCCAAAATTTTCTACAAATGCCTATAGATTATGAATCTTTGAAACTTAATCCAAAAGAGAAGAGGCTCATTGGAATTCTGCACATGTTCGATGCTAATATGTAGGATCACAAACAACAACACCCATTGTTTCTCTTGTTGAATGGACCCATCTAAGAAGCAATGGTGTTGGTGCAAATTCATGTTCAATAGACCCAACTAAATGAACATGAGCAAGAAAAGGTGGATTTTTATCCTCAATGTCATCATCTGAAAAAAAAGAAACAAAATTAGGATCGTTAACAGAGAAGTTGGGAATAGAAGGTGGCACAATAGCCGAAGATGGCACAAATGTCAAATTAAGCTCGCATGCCAAGATATTTTCATCAAATTTATCATCTCTTTTAATAATGATGTCATTGGATTTATGTTGAATAAGTCTATACCATTTTACATCTTTGAAATATCCAAAAAATATGCACTTCTCACTCTTAGGTTGTAATGCTTTATGTCTTTCATCAAGAATGTGAACCCATGTTTCACTACCAAACACACAAAAAATTTCTTACATCAAATTTAATTTTACTCCATGCCTCTTCTGATGTTATATCTTTTAAAACCTTCGTGGGAGTGTGATTGACTATGTTATTGGCGCAATTAATGACTACCACCCAAAAAGGAGGACTTAATCCCTTAGATTGGGTCATACAACTTGTCATTTCCTTTAATGTGTGATTGTTTCTCTCAACAACAACATTTTGTTATGGAATGCATAGAACAGTATGTTGCATTTGAATTCCATGCGTGGTATTGTAACCAATTTATTATTTACATATTCGCCTCCATTATTTGTTCTTAACTTGTGTATTTTGTGTCCAAATATTTTTTCTACAAGGGGGCATTGTAGACCAACAATATGTTAAAAATATACTCTCAAGTTTTAGAAACTAAACCAAATTGTGTATGGAGAATTCATCGATGAAAGTCAAAAAGTACTAGAACCCGGGGAGGGAAGCAAAAGGAAGCATACCATACAAATCATTGTGAACAAGATACAAGAAGGTTGATGCCTACCAAGAGCCACATTTGTCAAAATTTTCTCGATTATGTTTGTTGAAAACAAACCCCAGATAAACACCATCATAGTAAGAAATGAAAGAAAGATTATTCACCATTTTTTATTACATAGCTGTTGCAATGAGCGACATTTAAATTACCAAATTGCTCATGCCAAATTTTGTTCAAGTCATCGCTATGAGCATTACAAAATGAGGGAAATGGTTATGACCCAAATCTATTAAATCTATACAATCGAGTAATATCATCAAAAATTCCAATTGTTAGAGAATGCTTAAGATCTTTTAAATATTTGATTACAACTTGGTGAGATGTAAACTCTATAGTCTTACCTTCACTAGAATGAATGATCTAATACACTGACAACAAATTGCAGGAAAAACTTGAAACAAATAATACATCTTTGAAATGACCACCATCTAACTGGATTGTTGTAGATTCTACAACACTAAGAGATTTATGATCACCACCAAATATTTGTTTGGTGTTGCATTTATTTAGAGCAGAAAAAAAGGGCTTTATCCTTATCCATATGATAAGATGCTCCTTAATCAATGAGCCACTCATTAGAAGAAGAAAAATGTGCATTAAAGGAAAAACCATAATCAAAATGTGCATGTCCATGAGAAGAAGAATCAAGACTGATGTTATTCTTCTTCCTTGTTGGTTCCAAGGCTTCATCTTCTTGAAATAGTTACATTTCACATATGTCATTTAGTCCTCTTTATTTTCACTTTAGTGCCTTTATCACCATTCGGTGTAGGCACATCCATGCTCATTAAGATGTCGGTAACTAATGAGATTCTTCCAAATGTGCAAGAAGCAAAAGATGTAGTCTTGGTATGGATAAGGGTGTAGAATATGGTGGATGAAACTTTAGATAAAGGTAGGTCATTTTACCACCAACATAGATCCATATTAACCCTGGATCTAATAAGCACATAGAGGAATCAAAAGAAATTGAAACATGCTTAAAAGAATTGGAGTTAGGATGCATATATCCTAGTTTATTTTATTATATATATTATAGTTATTGTGGTCCTCTTTTTAGTTTTTTATTATTATGGTTTGTTATTATTTAATATTTATTTTTTAAAGACTTTAATTTTTTCTATTTAGTTTATTAATATTACATATGCGATACCTCTATGTGGTTTGTGTTATTACTTAAACTAGCACCCTTTACAAATCAACGCTTTGTAGACCTAGTGTTAGAGACAATAAACTCAAGTGAGAGTTAAACCTAATTTCAACACAACCTAACGTCTCAACAGTTTGGGTAAATCCAAAACCTAGGGGAGGGACTAATCAATGAAATATACCAATAGGATGCAACCACCAAGAAAATACAAATACATTTCACAAAACCTTAATAACTATGATCAATGCATTATCAAGATCAAATAATATTAAACAAGACACAATAATCATCCACTAACGGAGTTACTCAATTTATAACAAAAAATAATAAATATCATGCATTTCAAGGAAATTTGTCGCGCTTCCCAAGGAAATCACTCCAAAAAGTGCGCCCTCAAGGGAAATAGCACTATTTGACTAGGGTGTAATTGTAGGACAAGCCATAAATACCAAACACCCTCTAATTCACCAATTACAAAGCATTTCCCAATGCACTTTCACAAAAGAGGACGCCCTCTAGGGTTTGTGAATAAAACCCTGGGATGAAATTTTAGGGTGGACCAGACAAAAAACAAATCATGGCTAGAACTTCAATTTGTTTAATTTTCTAGGAAAACCTAGGGTCTTTTCAACAATATTATATTTTTATTGGTTTTTTCATAAAATAAAAACATGTAAAATTTTGATATAGAGAGAGAATTGAAGAATGGGGTATTAGATTTGTGTCTCAAACGTTAGGGCTAGGAGAGAGGGACAGTAATGTCCCTCCTCTTAACATGGTATTCAATACTTGAAATTAGGGCTAAGATAACAACCTCAAGTATTAGATAGGAAAACCATAATTAAGGAAAATAGGAAAAACAAAAGAGAGCTCGTTGGAAAGGTTGGTATCCTCAAGCAAGTTCATAAAATGCTAACAAATAAACCCTACCTCAGTCCAAATCACTTCAAGATCAATGTGAAACTACGGTTAGGAGATAAAATTACCAACATTAATCAAAAATGAGCAAGGAAAAACAAAGTTATACCCTTCAACATGAGTTATTACAACTAGTCTTAGCATCGACTTAACACTATTCAAAATCAATCCCTAAAACATCATGAATTCATACTTCAAGAAAAAAAAAATCAAAGAAAAAGGCGGGCATAGCTTCAAATTCACAAATATGCCAAGAGAAAAATAAAAGATCTCATATTTGAACCCTTTTCCATGTTTTACAAATGAGGTGAGGTTGTCTTATTTATATGAGACAACTCTCATGCCTACAAGTTAATGAAAATTATAAAATTTTAGGTCTGTGCATCCACAAACTAGGGACTAAACCACACAATGAAATAATAAGAAAAGAAAAGTGAAATTAGGCTCCACCAAGTGTAAGGTGATCCAAAAGGAGGGTGGCGTGCCCTAAATAACCCAAATATATTGTTTTCCCTCAACGCCCTCCTTTACAAACAACATAGGTTTCTTCTTTAAGGAATCACGTTTACAAGTATGGAGACTAGGAGGAGGGGTTTTGCATTAAAAAAATAGGTCCAAGTGGGAAAAATGAGGTGTGTTAAAAAAAGTATGACAACCCTTACACACAGAATCACCTCTAAAAAGTAAAATGTGTGTGGCCATGTGTCCCAATGATTTGCGTCAAGGGCACCAAACACCCACCCAAAGGGTAGTTAATAGAACCACAAGGCCAAAACCTCCTTAAGGTGGAAACCAAGGGGACCTGACCTAACCTGATCATGGGTATTTAGCCCCAAAATCAACACTCTACATAATATATCCCTAAAACTTGGCCTTTACAAAAACAATAAAACCCCCACTATGGTACATCTAGAAGGAACACTTCAAACATTTTGAGGTGTAATAGGCTATAGATACACCCTGCTACTCTGGGTGCAACAAAAACATGTTTTTCTCAATGTAAATGTAGGAAAGGGAAGTAATTTCATATATCTATTGAAGTTGAAATACATTACCAACAAGTAGCCATCGGACAACAAGTAATTAAAAAATGCATGGTGTAATTACCCTTAAAATTTTACCCCTTCTTTCAAAAACTTTGTAGAAAAGTGACACAACTTTTGAGAAGTTGTCAAGTCAATTGATGCTGAAGAAATAGTTTGAGATCCAGAGTAACACCACTGAAATTAGGCAAGAAAAAGAAAGGAAGAGAGGAAACGACAACAAAAAGGAACCTACAATTTCAAGTTCAAGTAAAACTTTAAAAGTAAGAGAAGAACTAAAAATTGACTAGTGTTACTATTGTGGAAAAGTAGGTCATCTAAAAGCTAAATATAAGAAAGGAAATTTACTCTTTTGTTGCTTCTCAAAGTAAAGGCACATCTTCAACTTAGTATTTTGATTTTGGAGCATCAAAACACATGAGTACTAAATCTAATTGGTTTGTTGAATCGTTGAGAAATCTAAATCAAATTAAAAAATCTAGGTGATAATTGAGCTCATTTTGTGGGAGGAAGAAGCAATTTTCAAAATGATCCAAAATAAGATTCCAAGAATGTAAATTATATTCCAAACGTACAAAATATTATTATTTATGTGAGTGAAATAACCAACCAATGTAACCATCGGTGTTCTAAAAACTGGTCTGACCAGTACCGAAACCGACCGAGTAGACCGACCAAACAATATCCAACCCCAAAATGGAAAAAAAACTTGGCCTAAGGACCATTCCGTACCAAACCAACCAAGCCAATGCATGAACCATATGGTTCGGTACCGGTTCAAACCGACCAATCCCATCTAAAACCGATTGATCGAAGATGTGGGAGTTTCTATTGTTGACAACTTGGGTTTGGGTTTCGGCATTGTAATCATAAAACTCTCTACCACTTCAACTATCCTGCTAATGTGTTACTCGATCCATCCTTCTCTACTATCATTTAAATGCTTAAATGTTTCCACTTCAATGCAATGTAGGTAAACTTGTTTTGTGACATGTAAAGCACTTCCTTTATGGTTTTACTAAGCTTGCATCCATGTGGCAATAATCTACTGACTCATGGAAGCCATTTCCTTAGAAGTACCATCACATTCTTTATGAATCAATGAGTGATACATACCTGCATATAAAATTTGCTAAACATCGACTATAGACCATCAAGCATACTCAAGACAATAGACCATTAGGCATACCCAAAACCAATTGTAAAATTTTGTGTATGTTTGAATAGTCCGAGTCATTGAAATCAAACCACTTTGGTTCATTATCATTTTTGGTTCTTGTCCAAGTTGACCCTACACTGGTTCGACTCTTGATTTCAAGTTTAAAAACGTTGGTAACCATTTGGACGTGATATTTAATTGAGATAATTATTTTGTGGAAAGAAAGAAGACAAGAAATTCATTGCATTAATGTAAGGAATATGGATTTTATTGGTTTGTGGGGTAAGGTAAAAAAGTCACATGACTGTGACAAGTAGTGAAGATAGAAAAGCCTTGAGGCTTAGCTCAAGTGATCATGATCCAGACCTGAGATCTCTCTTCCCAAAGTTAGGGACGACACACGTTCGACTCTCTTGATCAAGGGATAGATATGTATCAAGGGAGAAGTATGGGTGGGGATAAGAGGGATTTCAATTTTAAATATACAAATCCAAACACTGATGAGGATTTGTAAAAATATACAACTCACTCCTCTGATACAGGTTCCAACTCCAATTTAAATCTTGTATCAATTGGGGAAATGGGGAATTATAAGGTTGACTCTTTAGGGAGACAACACTTGATAATAAGGGTACTTTGAGAAGGATCACCCCATAACCATTGTACTAAATGAATATACTTTTAATGAACATCCATGGGTTGGGAATCCAAAACAAAAAGATGCCACTCATACATATTGTAGATATAGACAAATTCGACATCTTACTTCTACAAGAGACAGTGGAGAGGGGTGATACTCTAGTTGATGAATTGAGAAATAGTTTGATGGGTTGTTTTTTATTATCTAGAATCTAGTTCATTTGGAGGTATTATATCTAGGTGGAAACAAAGTTTGGAAATAATTAAGGGTATGCATGGTGTTATTCAATAAAATTTTGGGTTACTCGTTAACTATACTGAACATGTATAAACCCTATGAGGACAAACAAACTTTCTAGGAAAAGATTTTTGAACTGCACTGTTTCTAGGATGGTAATGCGATCATGTGGGGGACTTGAACTTCATTTTGAATAAAAAGGAAATATGAGGTACAACAACTAGGACATGCATGTATGTCGATTTCTTCAATTAGAAAATCAAGGTAGTTGGTTTAGTTGATGTTGAACATATATATATGGGCCCTAATTGAAGGACTAATAGGATGATTGTTTCTAATGTATCAAAGAGGATAGAAATATTTCTCCTTTCAAATAACTTACTTCAAGGGGTGGATAGATATAGATAATGGATTGACCCGAATAGGTGCTCAAATCACAATCCAGTTTTTCTAGAGCTAGTACTTGAAAACCCTAAACCTTGCACTCACTTTAAATTCATTCCTATTTAGCTTGAAGAGGATGAATTCAATCTCTAGTAAAGAATGTGAGGAAAACACTATGATCCTAATCTAGAATCCTCATCTAGTGAAAATTTTGCAGAAACTTTTAGGATCACAAAAGGGAAGGTGACCTTCTATGCAGGAGAAAGATATAGGAAAAGAGACTATGCTAAAGTAAATTGAAGCTCATATATCAGAAATGTTTATTGGGAATGAGGCATGCGTATTTTCTATGGAGGTAACTATATTAAAAAATATTGGATCCAAGAAAGTAAATATATTAAGGGACAAGGATATGGATTGGAGAATGAAAAGTAGGGCCACATAATTGGCCTCGAGAGATTAGAATACTAAGTATTTTCCCAAATTTTTGAAACATAGGAAGAGTACTAACACTATTTGGGAAATGGTGAATGAGGAGAGTGTTCCAATTAGAATTTTTCAAGGTTTCTATAAGTTGGAGATTAAGCATTTGAATTATTTATAAATAATCAGAAAGGGGAAATATTGCAAATATTGTTGAAGTAGACACATATTTTCCGAGATTAATTTGTGAAAATGATATTCAATTGATGTATGAATATGTATCAAAAGAATAGATCCTAATTGTGTTTTTGTCCTTTCATAAAGATAATCCTAGGCTTGGATGGGTGATTGTGGAATTCTTCTTTGGATTTATTGAGACATTAGGGGGTGATTTACTCCAAGTGGTAAATGATTCATAACAATTGGGAAGGTATTTTGATCCCTCATTTCTAATTTCATTGCACTTATTCCTAGACTTGATAATTTGGAGTATTTTTATTCCTTTAGACCTATTTCATTGTTCAATTGTGTATATAAAATCATTTAAAAATTTATAGTTTTAAGAATGAAGAAGTTGTTTTCCAAGGTTATCTCACTATAACAATTTTGGTTTTTAGAAGGTCGAAAGATCCATGAAGCAATTGGATTGGCACAAGAAGACCTTCAGTCAATAAAGACCAAACAACTTCCAATAGTGGTGATCAAGTTGGACTTATTAGAAACTTATGGCATAGTGGCGTTTTCTCTAAGGTTATTATTAATTCACCTCGGGTTCAACTTATCCATGGCTAATTGGATCATGAGTTGTATCACATGTATTTACTATCAACTTCTCCATGGCTAATTGGATCATGAGTTTCAACCTCTCCTTTTTTCAAAACTACAAGAGGTTTGAGGTAAGTGTTCCCATTGTCCCCATATTTATTCCTACTGGTGGTTGAAGGGTTGTTAAAATCCATTGTTGAAGTGAAAAGGACAAGGAACACTTCTAGTATCGGGGTTGGAAGTAATGAATCCATATTGTATTTACTATTTGTGGATGATGTGATTTTATTTTGCAATGGAATTATGGAGGAAAAAATGTTGATATATTACAATTATACATGAATTCTATTGGCATGGAATTGAATATACGAAATTATATTATGGTGTTTCATGAGATTATTGAGGAAAGTATATAGGTACTAAGGGATTATTTCTTGTGTAGTATTCCATATTTCAATGTTGGATTTAAGTACTTGGGTATAACAAGATGTATTGGTTGTGCCTTATTGCAAAGATTGAGAAAAGGATAAACTTCTAGAGTAATAGGTGGCTTAAATATAGTGGTGGTAGATTGGAGTTAGTCAAATTGATTTTAGAAGCTAGTCTTGTCTACTAGAATTCCTTAGCTCATATTCGTAAAGGCATACTATAGACAATCAAAAGGATTTGTGTCAATTTCCCTTATAAATGTGGTTAATACAAGCTTGGTAGTCAAATTACTAAATGACAAACTATTGCGAGATATAAAAATAAGGAATGAAGGGAACTTATGAATAGACATACATGTGGACTTTCACTTGCTATAAAAATATATGTGCAACTTTATTACTAACGATAACATTTAGAAGATAGTATCATACACAAAATAATTTTCTTCGAGCACACTATTAGATTGGATTATGAATGATAGGAAAAGTATCAAAGTTTATTTGGTAGTTTATTAAATAATTAACAAATCTCAAATTGGCAATGGTGTCTATGCCCCCCAAGACCAATAATATCTATCCAACAACATGAAACTACACTGAATAACAACCTAATGTGTTTTTTATTTTATTTTTCAATTATAACTTACCTAAACAAACTATTATATAACATATATAAATTTAAATAATTATTGAATCACTACCTTATTGGGTCAAAAGTTATATGCATCCATTATATCCTAAATGTGTAGTTTGCATGTGTATAAATAAGAGGATATATATACATAGGATTGGAAGAGAAGGTCCATTGTATATGATTGAAGCATGGGAGGAGATGATGATGTTTTAGATTACTTAGTAGATCCTTTTGAAGGTATGGGATCAAACTTCATTTTTCCCAACTTTTGGTCAATGTTTAGTAGGATATCAAAGTGATATGCCTTATTCTTTGGATCCAAATTTGTATTTAGATAATAAAATTGGACTAGACCTATCTAGGTTAATTAATAGTCCATTTTTAAAGAGATTTGAAGTTTTTTTATGGAAAAAATAATGGGACTTTTTAGTCTTTATCCAATATTGTTTCTCCTTTAACTCTAGGTCATTGATGGGGACCAAAGTGCATCACTACATGACTAGGGTGTGATTTTCCCCCAAACATAAAATATGGTGGATGCACTACAACAAACCAAGCCATTAGTTGCTAGTTTAGTGCCACATTTTAGTGTTTTCTTGGCACAAAAATTGGCAAGAAAGTGTTTTTTCATATTTTTGTCGAGATTTGCGCTAGTTGTTGTACTGAATTAAGGGTTGAGAATTTTGTTGATTTTTGGATGGTTCCATGCTTAGTGCCAATTATAGCTCCAACTTTAGTACTAGTGAGCATTTCTAGTGCCAACTTTAGTGCCATCTAACATGCCTATTGTAGAGCCAAATTTAATGCCTAATAATGCTCCAAATATAACTTTTGGTAGCACCGAATTTGTTTGAACATTTTCATTCTCAACTTGTGTTTTTTTCATATGCTTTGCAGGGACTTGCAATATTTTAGCCACATTAACATTTATGAAATTATGCTTGCTACTAGGGTTTATCGAAAAAATGATCTACTCTTTATGAATACATCCATGAACATGTAATAGGAAGTATTTAAATGAAAATAAACTCTTATGGATCTCATGAATCCTTATTTGCACCATTATCCCACCTATTTAAAAATACTTTTTCATATTCTTCACCTAGAAGTGTCGGCACCTTGTAAGGGGTTAAGCAACATCCACCATATGGAAACATATTTTCTTAAATGCATGAAACACTCATATCTCCACCTCTATGAGAATAATGATCCATCCCTTTCATGTATTTTTCAATACTAGGACCATCCAATTTTTTTGTAAAATGCATCTTACTTGGTTATATCTTCAAAAATAGAGTTAGGGTTTTGAATAAAATTACTTACTTTTGAGCAAATTTAAAATGATTATAACTCCATTAATAATTCTTAGAATCTCTATTAAGACCACAATTATGAAATGTCAAAACCATTCTGAATCTATTGGAATTGGTTTGACTAAAATCGGAGGACAGTATTAAAATATATCATCTTTGCAATCTATGTGGTTGTCATCGAAAAAAACCTAAAATGATTGATTTTAAATCAACAATAACTCTACTTCTTAGACTCTAATATGAATGATTTTTTTATTATAAAATTATGTGTCTTAGTGAGAGGAAATTAAATATGAAACTTGTTTCTTCATATTCTACACATAAAATTGTAGAAATAGAGCTAAATGTCCTTTTTTTCTTTCAAAACATTGCAGAAAGGACAAAAAACTTCTAATTTTTCGGTCAAAGAAAGGAAACCAATATGGAGGAAAATGGAGGACTAAAAGTAATGCATGGAGATATCATAGTATCTCAACAACAACAACATGGAACCAGAGGATAAACCAAGATGAATATCGAGGTGGGAATATTGTAAGGAGATGGAGATACAAGCCTAAAAGGACTATGTCTCTCCATTTGTAGACATGGTTGGATTTGTAGGAGAATTCTCTTAAGCTTCATAGAATATATATTGAAAGCAATGGAAAGTCAAGGGTTTATTAAGTGCAATTGTACATCCTTTCACTTCTTGTTGGTTTATGGTGTTGGAATACCAATTTAATTATGCTATGATAAGGGTTTTGAGCTTGATAAATTCATGTCTCTCAAATAAGAACTTCCCTACAATGTTCTTGTTGCTTTTGCTTACTAGTTGATGCTTCTATGTTATGTCATTTCAATGAGAGGTTGCTTGTTTGCTTCAACTAGTAATAAAATAATCCTTTATTGATTTTCATGTGCATTCAAGCTCACCTTTGGAAGGATCCATTTTATCATATAAATTCCAGCTTTATAAATCTTCCCTCTTTTACATTTTTGAATGTTTGTAACAACAATAATTAGATCCATCTTTCATGTATATGCAAAAATAGTAATTACTTTATGACCCCACTTTCCTGTGTGGACTTTGGCACTAGTCTTAGCCTATAAATCACCATAAATTTAATCAAATAAACCTAAAATCAAATTTTTTTCATTTATTGCATAAATATAATGATCTTAACCCTACGGACACCCCCATTGTATTGAAGAAGAGAATGTCTAGAGTGAATAAGGATATGTGTTGACATTGGAATTCTTCTTGAATTTCCCATTTTCTATCACCAATATTGGAATTTTAATCCCAAGTGTTAGCTGGATCAATAACACACTAGATCAAATCAGGGTCGCAATTTTGTTTTGCTGCATTAGATTTGGCCGCTACAATGTTAGGTGCAAAATGATTTGAAAATGTATTACCTATAGATAAATGTAGATGATGCTCTAGAATATGCAAATGAAATATATTTTGAACACCCCTAATGAAAAAAACGCAAAAGGAAAGAAAATGTTATGGTTGACCCTTGAGAGCAAAGATTAATTTTTAAATCACTTGGAGACTTATTTTTTAGCAGATAATGTTCTTTGTTGGAGTCTTATAATGACTTGATTTCCCTAAAAATAATTTAATTTATTTACAATGGAATTTGAAAGTTATGCCATTTAGTTGTAGCAAGATTGACCCAAAAGGCATATTGACTATAATTGGATTGGCCTAATATATAGTCAAAACATAGTTATTGTAAAATTGAAGATACCTTATATAACCAGTTTAATTTAATATCCTAGAAAACTAACGAGTGTCATGGCTATCTACCTAGATGCCAATGTGTGTGAATTAACTCATATGTGGTCTTTATGTTAATGGTTTGGGGTAAACCAAACATTGTAATAATGACCCCATGTGGACTCTTAAGTTGAGCACCCCAAGTGGACACTTAAGTTGAGAAATATAAAACATAGGTATGATGAACTTAGTTTGGATTAGGGGTTGTGTTTTTGTAGTAGATGCAACTCTTGTTTGAGCGGGATGGAGATTGCATACTTTAACGTACGGTTAGAGCATTCGCCAATCATTTTGCAATAAACGATAGTTTGAATGAGTGAAGGGATTTAGTAGTTTTTAAAGCTTTTATTCGAGGCCGATTGTTATAGGATAAAAAAACTCCAATTTAATATCAATTTCTTTTATACTAGGTTAAATTTACGTTATTATTAGTATAATGTGTCCAAATGTGTGTTAATGTGAGGGTAATGTGGTTAAACCACCATAATTGTATGGGTTCTATATATGATCCAATTCGAGATGATTAATATGAGAAAGCGGTATGTGTTTGTAGGTAGCCTACCTCAGGTACCGGATAATTTATTTTTTCACAGCATCAAAATACTGATACATTTATTATTCTCTTTATCTTTATGTGTTTATGTTATTGTAAGTGCACCTGCCAGGGTTGGAATTACCCAACCCTGGAATATTAACTTATCCCATGATGGATTCCATCATAGGAGGCCGCCTCAACTCCTAGAAATTGGCTTAGGTCATTTCACCCCTTGAGTCAAAGTCAGTTGTGATGTTGGACTAATGTTTTTAGTGATTAGTCAACATCAATGTACCAAACCACTACTAGAAAAAATAATTATAACCTCACTGTATTGTTTCCCACATTGGGATAGATCGTGTTGTGGATTAGACCTTGGTAAATAGGAAATATATTGCTTATGTTATGGTATATCTATATATAAGAGGTTAAAACAACCCAGTCCTCTCGTACTACGATTGCCTTATCATAGTTCTACCTTAGAATCGTGAGCTCCTAAAATTGGGATTGAAACTAGCAATTGTAAGTTGGTTCCCAAACCAAAATAGGCAAGTCCTTTTATAAGAATACCTTTCTTGACAACCAAGAGAATGAAGAGTTATGTTGGTTTGGTATGCCATGGCTTCGTCCGGATAACTAGTATTTCAAAACATAGCCCTAGAAACAAACACATTTAAGCACATTTGTTAACTTTGATGACAACCATGCAATCTTGTATTTAATAGAGAAAATGATCGATGGTGGGTGTTTTGGCCTTCAAATTCCATCCCCGACATTTGTATGAATCAAAGAAAGAATGTACTAGGGTATTAGTCAAAGGAAGAGGGTACTAAGATTTGTGAATATTTCTATGTAATTTTGTGGATATTTTTATGCAAATTCTCCAATAAAATAGAAGTCAATGAATATTTATTTTTGAGAGATTCTCACATAATAATGGAACATGGGGTTCTTTTCGTGAGTTATCAAACTTTTCCATACCACTTCTTAGTACTAAAAACATAAATGAACTTCAATTACACCGAATTTAGCAAATTAGAATGGTAAAAATTATTTCAAAGTTGTTAAAACCCAAAAGCATAAATACATTGTATTAAAAAAATGCATCATCAAAATATCATAATTTAGATAGATTTATCATATATCCCATGTTTTAATTTTTACCTTTCTTAATACATCATCAAAAAATGTATCCTAATAAATAATATTGCATGTAAACCATAATATTATCAAAGAAAGAGTTGATATGTACTAGGGTACTTATTGATAGACTATAATATTATCAAAGAAAGAGGGTACTAGTCAGGGTTCAATGCTAGGAAATGAGACAGAAAAAATACTTTTGGTGTCATCACAATCACAACCACGTTCTACCACCATAAAGCAGACTTTGGCACTACTACATATAGGGTGGTTTTGAGACAATAAATGATAAATTGTTTAAAGTTGAGAAAAAATAAAACTTATGTATTGTCTCAAATATTGTCTTTAAGTGTGTCTTAAATTGAGACAATAAAAAGATTATTCTATAAACTATATAGAATGCAAAACTTTTTCCATCTCCAGATACAATATCATGTTTCAAGTCGAGACATAAAAATCTTGTGTATTGTCTCACATGTTTCCTTTTAGCGAGTGTCTTAAATTGAGAAAATAAAAAGAACATCCCTCTAGAGACAAATAGAATGTAATTTGTTTTTTCTTTCTAAAGATGATATCACTTCTACCTTTATAGAGACTATAAAAAAGTGTACAACAAAAATTGTTTACTACTGAGCTAAATCAACATATATTCACCTATATGAGGTGCACTTGATGTGATGGGGATTAAATCCAAGTCCATGCAACAAGCAGAAGTATACCCACAAAAACTGACCTTAAGTCAGCTTCATAGGAGTTGGTGGATTATGCAAGTTTTTGTAGGTGGGAAGGATAACACTAGGCTGGAGAGTACAATGAAACATATTGGAATTAAGCCAAATTATCATCCTCACATGGCCAACAATGATATGAAGAACATCTAGAGTAACAAGGCATGGAGCAGAGGAATTATGGTTGGAACTAGACTCGGTGATTTAAATCCAATGCATTTTTTCAGCTTGCAGGTCTTGAAAATGATTTTGGTTAGCCTATGTTTGCTTATTCTTGAGAGACAAATCTATAAGAGCACTACTAGCTTAACATGCTTTTGGCTTTGGGATGCTAGCCAAGGCTGAGGACCTGTGACTTAGTCAAAGAAAATACACATAGGGAAAGACAAGAGGACTAATTGGCAAGGGTTGTGTTGTAGTATTAAGTGGAACAAAAATTCTATTCGAGATCTCCCTAACAATAAAATATACTTAATATTTTCTACGCTAGTTTTCGTGACCTTCGTGATTCTTAAGCCAGGAGAAAAGGACACAATGACTAGGAACAACCCTCAATAGGACAAGAAGGGAAAGACACTAGTTAAAGTTGAGGATAAGGAATCCTCAAACATCTTCAATGTGGGAGACATTGTAAAGTTAGTATTTCTCGCAAGCAATCCACGAAGAATATTCCTTGCACCTAACAAGAAGCCATGGCCATTGCCAAGCGGTTTCACCAATCTCATGCAGATGTTGTAACAAAGGATATTAACAACCTAGAGTGGAGAGCCAGGTCCAAACATGGCTTACTTTTGCAAAACATGTTCACAATGAGTCCCTACAATGGATTCCATATACAGTTTTTTTCCAGTAGTCATGATACTAAATTCTCCAAAATGTCTAAAATCTATTGGTTATTAAGTCCCTAATCGCTCAAGCCATGGAAGAAAATGAATCCAAGAAACCATTCTCAGAAAGCCGGAAACCATGGAGGTGAAGTATGATGCATTAATTAGAGTGCACTAGGGCCTTAATGTCAGGGTCACAAAAGAAAAGTTCAAGCCTCAAGTCAGAGCCGTTTCAAGGAAGACAACTTAGGATAGACAACAAAAACCCCAACATGAATACATCATATTAGACTTTGATTCATACATTGGAATGTAACCAATCCCTACAAATATCCAAGTGCTAATGTTGTTTCTTTTTTTTCATTAGTATAAGGAATGTTCAGTTCCATTTTGCTTGTCAACATGTTTTTAGGCCTACATTGTCACCATATCCCCATAGGTAAGGGCAATAAGTCAACCTCAATATTTTTAAAATCCATGTCATTACAAGGAATAGTAGTTATAGTGTCATGGTCAGAAGTCGTGAAAGTTGAGAAATAATTTTCATTATATGTAGTACATATCTCTGCCATTTATATTATTGCAGGCTTAGTTGAGTCCCAAGCGAGAAAGACATCAACTGGAAAAAAATGTTTCTCAATGGATTCTCTAATTAGCTCCACTCTAAACTAAGAAATATGTAACAAAGACATACTCTAATAGAGTGATATCAAGAAACTGAACAAATCTAAGGAAATAAAATATATAATGAAAATCAAGATGCAGTGCACACAAACATATATTTTTCAAGCACGATGAAAGAGAAAGAAAAGTGACTGGTGATAATCAGACCGTGAGGGGGCTAGAACCACGAGGGAAGTTTCCCTACAGATTTGGAAGATGTACCACGAGTGGACTTGACCCTCGAAGAATATGGTTGGATGGGCGATGGGGTATCAGATGGAAAGGATTGGAGGGAACAGTGCGAAAGAGGTCATGTAGTGTTGGAAGTAAACCCGTGGATCTGGAAGCTATGCAGAGAGGGAGGTCAAACTGCGGGGGAGGTCAGGTGACTGGTCATGAGGTAACGCGAGGGATTTTTACAGAGAATCAAGTCAACTCCTCTAGACAAGGCTGGCAAGAGCTATCCATTAAGCTGCAGAGCATTTAATGCGGTTGCAGTAGGTTTGTTGACCGTTGGATCTCGAGCAGCTCAAGATCCAACGATCATCAAGCTTGCTGCAGCTACATTAAATGCTCTGCAGCTCAGTGGATAGCTCTTGCCGACAAGGCTCAAGGTGACGCTCCTCTTCTCGTCATCATTCCCTCGGCCAAACCAATGGATGATTTTATCCAAGAAAGACTCACCCAAGAGAGAGGTATCCCTTGGATTATGTGCCCCTGGATGGTCAATATTTAAAGGGTTCTAATGATGTTGTTGCCTCTCTAGATTAAAAATTCGCCATGGTTGATGTTCCCATGTAGAATGAACAATGACCACCTCTTAGCCTAAATCGCTTGGATCCCTTCTCTAAATCCCTATCCGAAGGAGGAAATTTTAGCAAAGAATTTTGATATGCAGGTGCTTAAAGGCCCTAATTCGTTGAATGACGTTTTCAACTTAGATTTGAATCCCTCTAAATTGCAAGAAACTTTTACGATTGTTGAAAGACAACTAGATAGAATTATAATAAACATAGAACTTCTGATTGAAAGTGGTGAAGCCCTCACTTCAAACCACCCTAATTCTACCATCCCTGTGGTTGAAAAAGTTGAAACCCCCTTCCCTCAAAACAGTGTTGAAAGTGGTGACATTAACTTCAACTTTGTTTGGCTAATAATCAAGAATACGCAGAAGGACAACAAAACCTAGAACCTCGCAGGGTGATTCTATAATTTCCTCGCTACATGCCAGATGAGGTAGCCTTCAACGAGTGGTGTTTAATGAATTGGGAGGAAAAAGGAGTCTCATCATATTCATATTGGGGTTTGGGTTACAAATATGTTTTTCTTTTGTTTAACACCAAGTAGCATCTAGACATGTTCTCCACTATGGTACATGCCAATATTGTAGGCTCCCTAGATTTTGTGCAATCCTGGAGATCCAACTTCAATCTGGATGACAAATGGAAGGACAACTATCCTTTATGGCTTGAGTTTCCGACAATCTCTGATGATATTAGACCATTTTGGATTTGTTCGCTCAATGGTTTGGCGAGATTCTGATTCTCGATGGAAAACATAACTCTTTTAGACCTAACCCAAGAGTTTGTATAGAGGTTGATTTTTTTTTAAAACTGTCTCTCTGTATCTTAGTAATAATTATTGATGGTGTTTGGTAGCAAAAGGTTCCTTATTTGAAATTGTCAAATGAATTTTTTACTTTCCAACACATGATCATCTCATATGTCATTGTCTTCACTGAAAACCCCCTCTAGGGGATTCCCAATCTGCATGGGGTGCAGGTGTAGCAGTAGTGGCTTAGCCTGGTAAGGATGCATCTTTAGTTAGTTCTGCTCAGGTGACCAAGGAAGGAACTGTTAGACACAATGGCACACTGAAAGGTGGGGGTGAATCAGTGGGCCAACAATTTTTACAATTTCAACTTTCTTTAACTACTTAAACAAAGATCATCATAAGTACATCAACATCAATCAATTACATATACAACACAAGACACTTCATAAGATGACCTTGTAAACTTTATTATATTATAGTCAAACGGCTACAACCGTGAGGTTTATCAGCTACAACTGAATCAGAAGCATCAACTTCTATGCCAAGACCCTACTTGGTTTTTCTTAGTTCCAACTAAGAAATGATGTGCAAGAACCAACTTGCAAATACATAGTGATTTCTGTCAACTGTTCATCACTCTCATCACATGCCTTTCACAATCATGTCATCAAGCTACACATCATTGTATCTTGTCACCGAGCACATCAAATCAATCTGCCTCAATTCATCATCTGTTGCTCATCAACATTGATCATATCATGTCATAAATCTGTTGTTCTGTTGTCACGTCAACTCACCTAGCTATTATGTCATCTCACTGTTACTCTACTTCTCATATCAACTTATCCACTGTAGTCACCAATCAACTGTCTCTGTCATTTGCTCAGTTGTTCACTAATCATGTCAAAATCATGTCATTATTCAAATAACTCTATCATATCGACAACTTTTCCATTATCATGTCATTATCAGGTCAAGCTCCTCATCACAAGTCATTAAGGTATGTTCAATGTATTCAAGACATCAATAATTTATTCAATGAATCTGCTCAGGATAAATATCAAGCTTAGTCATTTCAATGATTCACTATCTCTGTCAAATCAAGCCATATCTAAGTCACAACATTCCAAAACAATTATGTCAATGTTGTGTTGACAACCAATATCAAAATACCACAGTCATGTCTTCTTTGTCACTCTCACATAAGTCTGATGGAGAACATACTTGAGAGAGGATGCAATTTTCACGTTCATCAAAGCTCCCACCTCATTCTTCAAACAGCTACCTCAGAGAAACACCAGAATAGAGAAGAAGCATAAAAATTGTTTCCTTTACTGCTTTTACTTTATCATACCAAAAAGAATGTTTGTGGTTTCCTCAGTGCATAAAAATAAAAAAAATTCTGTTGTTGTTAGATCCTGAATTCAGAACAAAAAAAAAATGATCTTTAACATTTGTGTACTGCTGCTGTTAAGATGCCCTGCAGCTGCCTCAATGGTCTGTTATCCCGAATTTTAGAGCTTTTTTACACCACCGAAATTTTCTTACATAAATGAGGTCGTTTGTTGGTTATATATACTGATTTTTCCATGATTTGTTCTCTGAGCCGATCTATCAAAATGTATGTTTCTTTTTATATTTTTTATATAATAATTAAATTGTCTTCTAGATCTGAGCCGACTTGTCATATTTCTTATATATATATATATATATATATATTGTTTTTTTATTTGACAAGGTGAGGGATCTTTCATGTCATTTTTAAGGTCCTCCATTTAGCTTGTGGGCATGGGCTTCAACATCAAGAGGGTGTAAAGACCACAAACTTGCTGATGTCTAACTTCTTCACAGACATTATTATTATTATTATAGCTATGTGGCTTAAAGGAATTTAAGGACTTCTTCATCATCGTGGTCAAGGTCTCGATATTAAAAACATATCGCATATCTCTTCATTAGAAAAAAGAACCTCAAAGATACAAATAATAGCACCATATGACTCCACAAATTTGTGGGCTATCAAATCAACAAGCACTCAAGCATGTGTGGGCTTCATGATCTCAACAAGCCACGAATAACCACATAATGGGTCATTTGTCCCATATGGTATCCAATGCCCATATCATACCATGTCATCAATCCTTTCCATGTTCTTCTGGCCATGTCATCAACCTTTATATTTCATTTGTCTCATTTGTCATTAATGGGTGTCATCAATGAAAACCTATGCTCAACAAACTCTCCCTTTGTCATTGATGGCAACAACTCTTTAATTACTTTCCCCATTTGAAAGTAATGACAAAGGGCTAATCTATCATTAAAGACTTCATAATACCCAAAAATTACATCCTTGATTACTTCTTTAGATCATGTTGAAGTCTTGGATCCTTCATTCATTTACTAAGCTATCTGCTTCTATTAAGCTTCAATATTCTTGATCAGATTTGTTCAACACTTGATAACCATCAATACTTGAGCTTAAACTTTTGAGCCTTCAAATCCCTTCATGATGAGATCGATGTATCACTATCAAATCAATTGTAATGTCACTGTTGTCACAAATTTTTGTCAAGTTTTAACAGTTAGTTTCAAGTACAATTTCTACTGTAACTTGTCATATCAATTCTGTCCCAAAATCATGTCTGAATATTCACCCTTAAGGATACTTGAATAGTCCTCCTTACTGTCCATTTTACTTCTTCAACTTCTGAATAGTTCCTTCTTTTATGATCATTGCTTATGGTAGCATCTCTGAGATGGATTCTTTTTCAAATTCAGAGTTTGAGCCTACAACTCTTCTTTGACTTGTTATACATGAGACTAAGGGTTATGAGCTGGGATGATTCTTTAAGCTTGTAGAATGTTGTTATAGTTTTTTGGTATTTCATTCAAAAAATCATCCCTTATTTATTTTAAACCTACAGGCTTTCATTTGTAGTGTCTTTGACTTCTAGTCAGCAAAGCTGTAAATGATCTTTGTGGTCTGACTTTAGAATGCCTTAACAAAAATGAGATTAGATCTTTACCGATTAATTTCAGGTCCCTTAAGATAGAGGTCAAGCATGAAATTTGGGCTGCATACGCTTCCATTACACAATATAATTGATCTTATGTTATCCAAAGGTGTTGAAAGACTTCAATCATAGCATCGAGATCAGTCCAAGTCTTCAACCATGATGCATCTTTGGATTTTATTTCTTCTTCTTCGATTGGTGTCAATTTTTTATGTTGATTATTTAACATTAGAAGATAAGGTACACCTTTCTCCTTTTACTGCTGATCCATGTTAAAGCAAGCATACTGGCAGCTATTCATTTCCAGACTGTTGAAATGTCTATCCTGGATTTCAAGCCATGATTGTTGGTTCAGTCAAGATTATTTTAGGAATGGTCCTCAACTGCTCCAATTACTTCAATGGGTGCCATAATTACTATTCAAGGTTATAAATATGCTCTCCCTATGACAACTTCTTCACATGACTCCTGTAGCTTCTTGAGGAGATCAGAGTGCAGAACATTCCAGTCAGGTGCTCTTTTCAAAATGTTATTTGTCTTCTTTCATTCAATGATGAAAATCTTGATAACCATCTCAAGATAAGTCATCTAGTCAGATACCAACAACAAGTGTGTTTGAATTCATCCAAAGCTAGAAGATGTCATTTGTACACTTTAAGAATGATGTATTTATCATGCATTAAGGACATCCCTTCAACCATCATCATGTCACTTCACTTCATTTGCTCTAATTTAGAGAGAGTTCATTAGATCACATGAGATTGTTTTTTCTCCCTTGTCACCATGCCAGATGTGACCACGATCCTTGGACATGTTACTATGCTTGGAGTAACCAATAATTTCCTATGAGTTCATCCTCCAAAATCCATGAACTCAAGGTGCATTAAGGTATTTGAAAGACCTCAAGTTTGGCTTTCCATATGGCATCCATCTTCCTTGCACACATTGACTTCATTCATATCTAGCGAAACATTCTTTTTCTTCCATACCTGGGAATGTCCTTGGTTGTGACCACTTGTCCTTTGAGATTCAAGTCTGTATGTATTATTCTGATTCAAAGGTTCATTGGTTCTCCTTGCAAGTATGTATGAAAGACTCTTCATGGATTGTCTCCTTGGGCTTGCACAATTTTGGGCTTTATGACCAAAGACACTACAGTTATAGCATCTCATGGTGTGACACTTGCAGCAACATAGCCAATATGGTTACAGATCCATCATCTAACTGTGCTATTTGTACTTCCAACACTTCTTCTTCCATGGAATGAACAGTCCGCATCCTTGTGACCAAAACCATCACATGAATAGAAATAACCATTGAATATATGTTCATATCTGGATACCTGGTTCCACTTTGAAGATGAGTCGAACTTTCTCTGAGGAGTAGGACTAACTCCTTGATATCCTCCAAGTTTCCTGATGTATTTTGTAGGTATGTGAGGAGAAGCTTGGCTTTCACCTTTGGAGAGTGAGGGACCTACTTCATACTTCCTAGGTGTCCATGTGTCTGCAACAGAGTTTTCTTTTCCTGAGTTGTATCCAAGACCATATTAATCAAGAGGTGATCTTTGGCAATCCAAGATCTCATCCAAGATGATTGAGTTTTTCCTGAACTTCACACATGCATTGGATTTTTCACTTGTATTTCTAAGGCCAACTACTTCCATCTCAAGATTTTGACATTGCCCCTCCTTCTCATCCAGTTTGTCTTTCAAGAATTCCTCTATCCTTTTGGCTTCTTCTAGCTGAGTCTTCAGCTCAACATCTGCCTTTCTTGTTTCTTTAAGTTCTTCACCATACTCTTATTGTTCTCATGTTTGTCTGATCAATTTAGTCTTTAGTCTTTCAACTTCATCTTCTTTGTCTTTCAGCTCATCTTGTAAACTCGTCTTCTTGTGATTAAGTTTCTTGAATAGATCCATAGACTTCTCACGGTACTTATCGAAGGACTCCAAAATCTTTTTTTTAAGTCTCAAATTGTATCTGAGGTCAATATTTGCTACAAGGTGTGCTAGGACATCTTTCTTTGCTTCTTCAAGATCATCTTCAATGTTATCACAATCACTGCTACTGTAATCAGAAATATTCTTATCTTCATTGGTGTTTGATGTGTGATCCTCCTTTTCTTCTTGCTTTTATTCTTCAGTAGACTTGACTTCTACTTCAATATTTGTATCTTGGTTTCTTCCTTGATACTTACTTTCCATCTTGAACCAAAAGGTATTTAGTTGAAGTGTGTTCTCCTACACTCTCTCTGACAGAGATTGAGAGTCCATCCATAAGAAACTTCAATGCAATGGTGTTGTCCTTCTTGACATCCTTCTGTGCAGCTGACTTTTTATTCTTGCTGGATTGAGCATGTGGATTGACCACGATCTCCCATACACCAAATTTCTTCAGGTAAGATTTCATCTTACTTCTCCATCCAAAGTAATCGGTCACATCAAGTACTGGTACTTCGTCATTGTTGGGGGACTTTGTCTTTGCATCCATTGTGTGCCCACTGATCTCCTTCAAACTAGTTATGCTTATGGTGAAGGCCCGCTCTGATACCGATTGTTAGACACAACGACACTCTAAGAGGGGGGCAGTGAATCAGTGGGCCAACACTTTTTACAATTTCAACTTTCTTTAACTACTTAAACAAAGATCATCATAAGTACACCAACATCAATCAATTAGATAGACAACACAAGACACTTCATAAGATGAACTTGTAAACTCTATTATATTATATTCAAACGGCTACAACCGTGAGGTTTATTACAGTGTTCCACCAAGTTTCCGGGACGGGGGGGCGTGGGAGCAGGGAAACGCACATTGGGGACGTGTAGAGACACCCCAAAATTTTGGGGTGTTTTGGGGGATGGGGGGGGTGGAGAGGCATCAAGGGGGTCGGTCTCTAAAATTATAGAAAAGAAAAAAGAAAAATAATAAAAATATGAACCCCAACATATAAACATATCAATTCCTCATCCCATCACCATTTGCATACTAGCATGCTTATGTTCCCGAAGAATTCAGTGTAATTTAATGTAATCGTTATAGCCAAGCATATCATATCGATGTTTGTTTCTTTTTATTTATTTCTATTTCGTTTTAAAATGACCATTTAGTGTAAAAGCCTAAAATTTAAGATGAACCATTTCTTTTTTAAGTAAAAAGATTTAAAAAATCGAGGGCGGTGGGGGCCTGTCGGAGCCCGCCATTTTCAGGAGGGGGCATGTGGGAGCCCCCCAATCCGGGAAACTCCTAGGCCTACGTTTCCTCAAGTTTCGCAGAAAGGGAGGCGCTGGGAAATGTTTCCCATGGAGCCCCCCAGCCCCCGGGGCGTGAGAAGCGTAGGGGGCGAGCCCCCGACCCTGGGAGGCGCGCCACCGTGGAACACTGGTTTATTAGGTACAACTAAATCAGAAGCACCAACTTCTATGCCAAGACCTTGCTTGGTTTTTATTAGTTCCAACTAAGAAATGATGTGCAAGACCCAGCTTGCAAATACATAGTGATTTATGTCAACTGCTCATCACTCTCATCACATGCCTTTCGCAATCATGTCATCAAGTTGCTCATCACTGTATCTTGTCACCGAACACATCAAATCAATCTGCCTCAAGTCATCATTTGTTGCTCATCAACAATGATCATATCATTTCATAAGTCTGTTGTTGTATTGTCACGTCAACTCACTTAGCTACTATGTCATGTCACTATCAACAACTTGTTACTCTACTTCTCATATCAACTTATCCACTGTAGTCACCAATCAACTATCTCTGTCATTTGCTTAGTTGTTCACTAATCAAGTCAAAATCATGTCATTATTCAAATAACTTTGTCATATCAACAACTTGTTCATCATCGTGTCATTATCAGGTCAAGCTCCTCATCACAAGTCATTAAGGTCTGTTCAATGTATTCAAGACATCAAGAACTTATTCAATGACTCTGCTCAGAATAAATATCAAGCTTAGTCATTTCAATCATTCACTATCTTTGTCAAATCAAGCCATATATGAGTCACAACAATCCAAAACAATTGTGTCAATGTTGTGTTGACAGCCAATATCAAACTTCCACAGCCATGTCTTCTTTGTCACTTTGACATAAGTTTGATGGAGAACATACTTGACAAATGATGCAATGTCCATGTTCAACAAAGCTCCCACCTCATTCTTCAAACAGCTACCTTAGAGAAACCCATAATAGAGAAGAAGCAGAAAACCTGTTGCCTTTACTTCTTTTACTTCCTCACACCAAAAAGAATGTTTGTGGTTTCCTCAGTGCATAAAAATCAGAGATTTATTGTTGTTGTTAGATCTCGAATTCATAACAAAAAAAATTGATCTTTAACACGTGTGTACTGATGCTGTTGGGATGCCCTACGGCTGCCTCAGTGGTCCGTTATCCCGAAATTTCAGAGCTCTTTTATACCATTGAATTTTCCTTGCATAAATGGGGTCGTTTGTTGGTTATATATACTGATTTTTCCATGATTTTTTGATTGATCCAGCCTGTCAAAATGTATGTTTCTTTTTATATTTTTATATAATAATTAAATTGTCTTCTAGATCTGAGCCGACTTGTCATGTTTCTTATATATCTTTTGTTTATTTGTTTTTTTGACAAGGTGAGGGCTCTTTAATTTCATTTTCAAGGTCCTCCATTTAGCTTGTGGGCATGGGCTTCAACATCAAGAGGGTGTAAAGACCACAAACTTGCTGATGTCTGACTTCTTCACAGACATTATCATTATTGTTATAGCTATGTGGCTTCAAGGATTTTAAGGACTTCTTCATCATCATGGTCAAGGTCTCCATATCAAAAACACATCCAATAACTCTTCATTACCGCAAAGAACCTCAAAGATACAAATAATAGCACCACATGACCACAAATTTGTGGGCTATCAAATCAACAAGCACTCAAGCATGTGTGGGCTTCATGACCTTAGAAAGCCACAAATGACCACAGAATGGGTCATTTGGCCCATATGGTGTCCAATGCCCATATCATACCATGTCATCAATCCTTGCCATGTTCTTCTGGCCATGTCATCAGCCTTTATCTTGCCTTTGTCTCCTTTGTCATTAATGGGTGTCATCAATGACAACCTATGCTCAACAAGAACCTCTCAGGTTCTTGCTAGAGTGTGTTCCTCCTTCAATATCGGGACGTGGTACAAAGGAAGTTGGGGATATGGTTCAAGAGATTCATAAGGTTGTTGGAGTTTTAAATCAGCTAACAGCTCCCATGAGCTTGAGTGCAACCCTACTCATGCCCCAGAGGTAGATCATGCAGTCAGCATGAGCGAGCGGTAGTGATCCGATCCAAAATATGGAGGTGGATTAGGGTTGGCAGCTCAAATCTAACAAGAAGAAAGGGACTTCATATCCTATGTCTGTTGAGATATTTTCCAACACAGTGAGCCTAATTCTACAATTGAAATCCTTCAAGGAGGTTGTGACCCATCCCACTGAGAGAGGGGCACCTTCCTTCACAATGATCAATAACTTCAACTCCTTGGACAATCCCTTGTTCCTTTAATGAATCTCTCTTTTTTTCTTAGGATGTTAGAAGACTGACAATCCCAGGTAGGAAGCATATTGTTTTAGGAGTTCTTCATAAAGTCAAATAGAGATAGTCCTTTTGTAAGAGGTCAAATCAGCCATATTTAAGTTTCACGATCCCATGACTTTATTTGGAATGACCCCTTTTGGTCCACAAATCATAATCACGAAAGAGGAGGGGTGGAGTTAGTTATCTACTCCTTGCAGAGCTTTTCTACAACCTCAAGAAGTGACCCAAGTAATCAATGTGTGTGGATCACTCACATAGTTCAAAAGAGATTACTGGAATTTTGTTTTGTTTATGCACCAAACCTTAGTTTCGTGTGTACTTGTCTCTAGGTGTGGATGGAGCCCTCTCTTCTAGATGTTGATTGAATTGTTGGCGATGGCTTTAACATGGTTGAATGGGATGGAGACAAGGAGGAGGGATTGGTTTGATGCTCAATGGTTCGGAGAAGCATGCTTAGACTAAGTGTAAAGATTCTCTTCAAGTTTTTGACTCTAACTGAGGAAGAAAGCTCTTGATTACTATGGATGATTTACTTGGACCAATTTTAGATAGGGCTTTGATAGAGTTTAGGATATATTGAATAGGATTATGGCCTGAGGGATTATATTACCTTTTCTGGCACCATAGACCCAATTGATGTTTTTATTGTAGCTACCGGTTTGAATCACCTTCTCATTATGACCTCTATTTCAGTAGGGCATGTGGCACACTCCAAACCCTCTTCTTTGTTCAAGCTATTGAACATCTCTCATTTGGTGTCTCAATATTTCCATTGTCTAGTTCATAGTATTTGGAATCTTGTTCCTCGACCTTAGGGTGATAGTGGTTGGATTTTGTGGTGGGAAGCAACTATTCATCATTCTGTGAAGTTCATGAGGGGTGGGGTCGTATGATTCCACAAAGACATAGGATCGTACTTCAGGCAGCCCAAATGCAATTAAAGGAGGTTCATATTCTTCTAGAGGAGGAAATTCATAACAATGCACTTGAAGATGTACCTCGATGTGATATGGTGGTGTGTAAGGAGTAGTATATTTCCAGAGGGGATAGATTTGTGCTAGATTACATTGGATTCGGGAGGGGAATTAGGGGTCCAAGTTTTTCTACGACTTCTCGAAGAAGAAAGTGGTAGCAGACAAGGTTGTGGGCCTACATCGCGTGGATGGTACTCTTGAGGAGAACCCAATTGAGATCGGAGGTATGTTTAGTGCTCATTTTCAAAATATTTTCTCAGCTCACCCTTTGTCGGAATTGGTTTTGACTGTTAGGGCTTCCTATTGTAGAGTGGTTACCCATAGGGTCTCGCTTAGCAACAGGGACAAGTTGGATGGAACTTTTATTAAAGAGGAACTCTTTGTTGCTCTCTCATCCATGCGAAATGGGGAGTCCCCGAGTATTAACAGGTTACCTTGTGAGTTTTACTAGGTGATGTAGGATACAATAGGAGATGATTTTCGTAACCTTGTGTGGGAAGTTCCCTCTTTTCGAAAACTTTCAGAATTTCTCAATCAATGCCTTATCAAGTTTATTCCAAAGAACGTTGCGAGAGATATTATTTGGGTGTGGCGTCCAATTACCTTGTTGAGCGTTGCACAAAATTATGGTAAAAGCTTTATACTTAGGGCTCAAGGAGGTGGCCAAAACAATTGTTTGTTGAGAACAAATAGGCTTTGTGCGGCCTCGATTGATTTTGGATATAATTTTGTTAGCATGGGAGAAGATGGATTGGGCCAAGGAGACCGGTCAACAAGCCCTCTTTTTGGAAATTGACTTCGACAAAGCATTTGATCATAATGATTGGACTTTTGTTACATATATGTTAACATGCCTTGGTTTTGGACAACAATGTATTAACATGATTAGAGCATTGTTTTCTTGTGCCTCTACTTTTGATTTGGTGAATAATGTTTTGTCTCCCTCAATTCATCTCCACAGGTCAATCAGACAAGGATTCCCATTGCCTCCTTATCTTTATTTGCTAGTGGCAGATGTTATAGGGTATCTATTGGAAGTTGTGCATTGTCAAGTTCAACTCCAAAGTATTTCTCTACCCAAGGGGGAGAAGATGGTTAATAATTACTTTGTGGACGACTACCTTTTGTCCATTTTTGTTGAACATGACTAGGTTGCAGCTACCATGGATTGTATCTCAATGTTTTGTGAGGCTTTAAGGACTATTATTAATGACAATAAGATTAACTAATGGCTCATTGGCGTGGAGGAGGTGCCTGAGTGGATTCCAATTTCTTGGAAGTTGGTTCAACAAAGGGCTATTGTGAGATGCATCGGTATTCCTTTTGGGGTGGACCTCTCCCCAATTGCAAAAGCAATGTGGGATTGGTGTCCAGATAGATTACAACACAAATTACATGTTTGGAAGTACACAGATTTTTCCTTTATTGACAAGTTTACTATGGTGAGCAAGATTTTGTAGGCCTCCCACATTTATTATGCATCTTGTTGGCTCCCTAGCAAGATCCAATTCCGTCGATTGGAACTTATATCACACTCTTACTTATGGGTGGATCTCGTGGCCTTCCCATGGTCCCTTAGGATGCTTTCACTATGCCCAAGGATGAGGGAGGCCTTGGCTTGATTGATGTAGCGACTCAAAACAATATTTTGGTCACGAAATGATTGATTTGATGTCTAGAGGGATCCTCCCCATGGCAAGTTTCGATGCAATATAGATTTCTCTTGGACACCCATGTTGGCAATATCATAGGGAAGTTTAGTCTTTGAGATATCATCTGTGCCCCTCATAATTTTCAAATTGCGGAGTCTTCATCATCCAAAGTATTTGGATTGCATGGAACAAGGTGGCATGTATGGATCGTTGGAAAATGTCTGGTAAAAGAGTGGGTTGGGATTAGGAAAAAAGGCCTATTTGGAGATAGAAGAAAGAAGGTATTTGTATCTCTTACTTGACTCGATTTTGAGCAGAAGATTTAACAGAGAGCACATTTTCTTTTGGAGGGATCTATGGGACTTCATTGCTCATTCATGGAAAAAATGGCAAACCATGGCTTAGGAATTTTAGGTGTCCTTTGGCATAGCATGATTCTCGTAAACTCTACTCCATCCTTAATACCATGATTTCATGGCATGAGCTTGCTCCTATCCTTACTACATGATGGGTCTCTACGAATATTGAGAGTTGATGGATTCGTTAGTTGCATGGTGCTTGGTTGATTAAGACTTCTTATAAGATTTGAGTCTTTACTTGGTTGGTGATATATCAAGATCTCCCTTCTAAGGCTCGACTGGCCAAAAGTGATATTTCATATGGCCTTTGCCCTCGTTGCTCGAGGTTTGGGTTGATGAAGCATATTTTATGGGAATGTTCTTTTGCTTGTTCTTGTTGGACTCAAGTTCAAACTCAACTGACAAACATTCTACAGGGTTATCTACATTTCCATGTGGTTATGTTTTAAGTGACTCCAGATTTGTGATTTGAGATTCCCTGTCTAGTGTTTGGCATTGTTTGAGAGTTAAGGCTTGATAGACTATTCAAAAGTTATGTTGCAAGCATGTCTTTGATAATGAGGCGAGTCCATTGGATGTGTTTTATCAATTATGGCGCGTAGAGGTTCATATGCAACTCCTAACCAAAGGAACTTTGTTGATGAAGGATGTCAAATTGTTAGATCCAAATTCCTACTCTTATGTTATAGTTGTTTTAGTGGCTCTCGGGAAGAGGGTATGACGCTCTATGTATATACATTTTTTCTTTTTCTTCGGCTCCAAATGTAAATGTGTTCATTGTTTTGTATATATAACAAATATCTTTTACAAAAAAAAATATGCAGTGCATGCAGTAGCTTCTTAACAACCACATCCTAACTTATATGTAAAATTCAAAGAAACTTGAACATCTCTATTAAGGTGATGTGACGTGCATTGAACAAAGCACTAAGCACATAAGAAATTATAGACATGTGATTATAGAAAGATCTACTTAATAGATGCTGAAGCATTCTACTTGATGGCATTTCAGATGTTGAGGACTATTTGGCATGCATTAATATTAGGTTGATTTGTGTAAATCGATTTGTTGGAAGGATTGGAAATATCTGACTACAATTATTCACTATTTAGTAATAGATGTTCAAATGGAAGAATCAAATTTTTTTTTCATGTCACAGTGCAACCATTTGAGAACCAATGATTGTAACCAGATATCAATTCCTGTACTTCTCTCAATAATTGAACACTAACAAAGATATAAACAACCTATTCAAAGCTGCTAATTGGCAAAATATATTATGATGATTCACTACAATGCAATCTTTCATTATTTCAATCATGAGAGCCAAATGTTTATGTTTATGCTGTAAATAATGTAATGCCTCCTAGGATCGAAGTAGCCTCTTTTGAGCCTAAAATCACCAATCTTCAACAATTCATTGCCATGTTTATCAACAAATTTGAAGGCTTCAAGTTCCTGCAGTATTAAACATCCAAAACAGTCGAATACAACAAAGGAGTTTCAATATGGCATCCCTCTGATCTAATCAAATGAATTAACCTGAACTGTGCAGGACTCCTTTGTTGTGGCAATAATCCCACTAAGAAGCTGATACATGAGCTTACGATCCCAAAATTAAAACCAAAAAGCCTACATATTTCAACATAAGCATCAATGCTACCAACATTAATTCCCACTAAATGAATGGACTCTGCTCAAATGTAGTTAACTCCACGCAGCATTCAAGGGAACTTGAAGCCTGATTATCATGGGTGGGATATGCTTTTGTTTAATACGGTATACTATCCAATATTATATCCTTCTTAGATGATAATCCTAACATACATGGATTTGTTCTGGGAAACTAAACCTGCAATAAATTAAATGGAGACATATGTGCTTGAGAAATCATTTTCATTATGTGGTTCAAAACTCATGTCAAGCATACAATCTCATCATCTAACGCAATATATCTCACTTTTTGCAAGTGTTTATATTTTGATTCCAACATATGAATTAACTGACCAGAGTTCCAAATGACAATCTCAACCCGGAATACAATTAGGAATTCAGAATGACATTCAATTATTTAAGAAAATATACACAATGAAGTCACCATGCAATAATAAAACATTAATCAATCAAGATCTATAAAGCATATGTTTACAATGATGCTACAAATTCAAACCTTTTTCCATAAAAAGGTTCCAAATAGTCTAAATTATGAAAGATCTAATACTTGTGGATCTCTTTGGGAGCTCCTCCATATATACACGTACTCTTAATTTTGAAACTCCTCCAAACTTAGCTACCTCTTGTTGGATCTCAATAGCAAGCTCACATGTATGTTCTAACACCAAGACAACAGACCCATCAACTAGATCTGGTATACTAAAACACGAGATAGAATTTAATATGTATCCATATTGTACTGGAGAAAAAAAACATTTCCCTCCACCTCCAACTAGAAAGGAGTATTCCATTGACCATTTGCAAACTTTGCTTAGGATTTGAAGGTGAAACTATTGTGTTCTTTTCTTGCTCTGAGGTTTTGCAGTTTTCTGGTGAACTCTAAAGGGATCCAATGCAAAAGGGAATAGTTAACAATTATTATACAGAGTAAGGAATATTGGATATATCGTATCAAAGAACACGGAAAATAAACTGTTCTGCCAATTTTACAGAAAGGAAACTTTATTATTACCCATGACATTAAATTCAAATAGACCAAGAGCAAAGCACAGTAAAGAATAACAGAAACTTTTTTGTAAAGCTTTGATCTTAGTATTCCTAGCCTATCTTGATAAGAAAGGGATGAAAAAAGAAGAGAAAATGGGACAATAAGATTTCCTGTTTAATGACAAGATATTAGGTACAGGAAAATATAGGGAACAGAGGCACATTAATTTCACTTTACGCCAACCCTGAGTGATCATCAGAACCATTTGTTGCCAATGGTACACTGTTAGAAGATGGAAAATATGGTGGTGCATGCAGGGAGGATAGACCTGCAACTCCTTCACAACCATCTACACACTTCAGCTTAGCCTCTAAAAGCATAAGGGTTGCATCAAAACACAACATTCTCCTAGAATATTTTGAATCAAAGTAATTGATTAGTTCCTTGTATTGTTCCAAAACAAAAAACTAAATACATCATATTGAAACAAGAGACACAACTACTATAGAACTAGCAACAAGAACTAACCTATATATCTCATACAATTACGAAAAGGAGGACCACCTCAAGCTAGAGTAATTAAGTACCAAATAAATTTCAATTCCATAGCATATAGCATAAACAAGAATCTCTAAAGCATACACCCAAAAAACAAAAGAAGCCAATCGAAAAATAGAAAATGTAGGAGGTTAAAAGACCAATGACTCGTAATATATCACTGCAAAGAGCTTGAAATATCTCCAATTCAAACAGAACTAAGCATATGAAGGGAAAAATAAATAAATCAAGGATAAACCAACATGAGAACTTTACAATCTCCATTCTCCATTGGAGTAATATAGGTACAATTATTTGAAATAAAAGACATGTGACTGACCAAAACTGCAAGCATCCAAGGCCCAATGGTCCTGTAGAAAAAGATTAGACATCAAGTACACGTGCAAACATCACTAATTCTAGTTTGATTTCAAGATGATTTGGAGGAGATATTGCTTGTATGTCATAATAGCTCCATTATCTATCTACTCTCCACGGACAGAATCTATAAAGTAACCTAAGGTCTTCTCTATAATAAGTGATTCAGACATGCCATATGTTGCCAGAGCAATAATGAGGCATTGTTGAGAACCCTTGGGAGTTGCCTATATATACTCTTATCATTCAGACTCTACTACCAGAAAACACCAAAAGTCCACCATAACTGAAATGATATTAACACCTTGTCCAGGACTCGGGACTGCAACATAATTAAATATAAGATTTTAAAAATCAAGTGTAAACATATAACTGCATTTCATGACAATTGAAATTCTTGATTTTGATAAAAAACAGCAGTAAAAAAATCATGAACATTCAAGGCTATCAAGACAATATAAAATTACACTCAACCGGAAATCACCTGAATACTTTGTGCCTTTACAAAATCTAACACTAGATCTGAATGGATACATAAATTCTCTGTGTTTTAATTTATTTTATGCTCATAGAACTGCCAAGGTGATAAATCTCTCTACTGACACTATTTGTAGGTCCTGGGCATGTTATGTCTCCTAAAACTCAAGTATAACAGAGACTCACTGTAAAGATATATCAAGTGAGACTAGATTCATATCATCATCTAGAATTGAGGGAGATGTTGTGTGCCAATTGAAACTTACGATAAAATCCTTATTAATTATATGAAAAATATTTGACATTCATTCTAATTATAATAAAATATCCTTCATTTCATATTCCTGTTTAGTGGAAGAACTTGCTGATCCGTGAAAAAAAGTCTGAGGACAAGTTGCTAATCAATCAAAGTGTGACTCACGGATTCCAGTAAGCTGTGAAAGAGAAGGCCTCCATCCAGGTAGGTATTTTATCTGTAGAAAACATCCAGCTACATTAAATTATGAAGAAACAATGTTCATTTTTCACACATGGCAGTTCATTTCAATCACAAATAATGTTTAATTAACATCACAAACTATAGTTAGCAGTCTACATTTAAGAGCAACTCATCTCTGACCAACTGGGACTTTTCTCATGAGTTGGCTGGGTAGCGTCTTATCTCAACCATAGGATCCCAAACAATGGAAAAGAGGAATGAAACGAATATACCAAAATATGTTTTTTTTAATCTAAAACTACATATTTTACTTGCTTGAGCTCAAGCTCTTTCAGTCAGGACTCAGGACCAACCCAAGAATGCTCAGACAGGACCAATTATGAAAAATGCTGACCAGATCCAACCCAACGAGGAAGGTGAATGAACTAACAAAAAATAATCACAATGACAAATTCTGCAATTGTTGTTGATCAGTAATATTGCTTCCCTATTAGGAAACAGGCTCACTACTACTAGAATCTGATAATAATATTCACACATACAAAATTCTTAGGAAAAGAAATGATGTTCCTAGCTCTCTACTCTCTCTTGAATGATCCCTCACATGTTACCTCATTCACAATATGTTGTACTTGAAGGCCTCGACACATACAACCAAGTCATCATAATATGAGAGCTTGGGATAAACATGGGAGCTATTACATTTTGAGCTCACTCTTGATGTCTTTGATTTTTTTGATGAAGGGATTGAGAGTTGCTATGTTTCGAGAAGGGAATGGCTGGAGGTGGCCTTACTAGTGGTTTTATTGGTGGAGAAGATTGGGACTGAGGCTTATTATTAATCCTGGACACAAAATGTTATGTACCAATCACCTTATCACATTCAAAGTTCAGGCCATCTGAATCATTGAAGACATGAGAAACTGTTTGAGTACACCAGTTCTATAGTCAATAGTCATATATGTTGATAGATGTTCTGAGATGTTGTAATCAATAGCTCAATGATATTGCAAGCTAAGATACCAGAGATAAATGTAAATCTTTAACATGAATGTTATATCTCCAAAGAAAACCTATTAAAACTAAACATGGATTCCCATGGTTCAGTATGATGAGCCATAGAGATGCAACATAGCATCTAAGGCTATAAAACAATCTAGGAAAAAAGCATTTGACTCAGAACATATTTCAGGTTCTTATATGAGCTCTCTCTGTACTAATTGATTCTCCACAATATTGGCCACGAGCTCATTGACGTCATCACTATCAAAATAGTTTAAAATGATAATCCTACAGAAATTTTACATTATCGAATGCAGATAGTCTTCTACTTAGCTCCAAAAATCTTGTAACATTTGAGGGGGTAAATTAGGTGCTGGTTGAGCTTGCCAGTGACATTGATCCATGATTACTGTAATGTGCACTAAACATTCATAACCTTGGTCCTGGTAATAGTAGTGAAAGATAAATTTCATAAAATGGCTCTTATGCCTTGACTTACAAAAACTTTGAGGTTGATGCAAACATTATTCAACATGTGTTCTCTCCTTGATTGAATAATGTAAGCTTCAATAATGCGTCCATAATCATTAGAAGTTGTAACACCCCAGTTTTGACCCCGTTTGCATTAATGTACATGATATATAGATATACATTGTAAATAATCATGTTGCGGAGCTAAAGGCAAAGGCCCCACCATCGATTGGTTATGTTATGTTCGGATTGAAATTGTCATCGATGGTATATCGGGGCATGCAGCATACATATTAAGTCAAGGCATCATGTAACTATGCATCTTTAATTAAATAACCCAACCAGCTAGGTTCACTGCAACCAAATTGAGAAGGGGCATGATTTCGCTAAGGATAAGGAGGGGGAATGTTAAACCTTGAGCCATGGGGGGGAAAAGCCACATGTCACCACCCTGTTTGTTCTATTGTTAGTTGGGGCATCTAATTGCTGGCAGGAAAACCACTACGCTCACGCCTGCACTCTCTCCACGACGCGCCTTTGGGTGGCGGATGGTCTATCCACTATCTCGATCGTGAGCTGTTCGTTTTCCCTCACGCTGAGCGGAGTTAAAAGGTTCCACATTCCATTGTGTGGGGGTTCGTTCTCCTCTGCCTCATGGACTGCTGGCTTGCGAGTTCGTTCTCCTCTGCCTCATGGACTGCTGGCTTGCGAGTTGGTTCTCCTATACCTCATCGATTGTTGGCTTGCAAATCGGTTCTTTCTCTTGTTCACACAGAGAGTTTGTGTCTTCTCCACCATTGTCAGACTGTGTAACGTTCTATTACTCCATCGTGGAATTGTGGCCGTGATTTCATTCAAAGTTTTGGGTTGGCTGCATCTTTTTCCCTCACATATAGATTGGGAGTCTGTTGTTTTCCCATTTTCAGTCTGTGTAAGTTCTCTAGCGACTGCAGTAGGGATTGTGTGTTGTGGGCTCATGGTTGTTCGTGGGCTGTTGTTTGCCATGATTGCTAGACTGTGTTTTTCCCCTGTGATTTGGCTGTTGTAGGTTGCTGTGGAGCCATTTTGGCCACGATAGGGCCAAGAACGATTCAAGGAGTTGTTTTCCCCCTGTTAAAGCTTGAATAGCTGTTTTGCTGCATGCACGCAGTGGTTTTTTCCTCGGACTGCATTGGAGTGGTGAATGAGGGCCTGATGTGCTTGATAAACCTGGTGGTTTGGGAACCACACAGACAGAGCTAGTGGGCTAGCTTTCTTCTCCACAACCCCTGAATAGCACTGGAAGGGAGGTCAGGGTCTGAGGGATTGCATTGCAGAGAAAGGACTAATTTCCTTGTGTTGGGTGTGTGTGGGTGTCCTAGAAGTCAAGATAGTTTTGGTGTGGGTGTCCTTAGCTCTTCAATGAGCTCACCATCTTAGCATTTAGCCTTTCCCAGCTCCTGGATGGCCTGATAAACCCAACTTGGTTGGCTTGGCTGATCTATTGTTCGCCAGATAAACCCAACTGTGTTGGCTTGGCTGAACTGTGTACCCTTGTGGTGTGGTTATCCTTGGCTATGTGTAAGCCTGTTAGTTCCTTATTCCTTGGGGAATCATGCCCGGCTCAGGGGTGGCAGCGTTGCTGAGAGATTAAGGAGCACATGGGCCTATGGTTGGGTGGAACGTTGCAGCGACGTAGATGGTTGTGGGACAAGTTCTTATTAAGATAAGTATTCTTGCCTGACTTGTGTTTGCAATCGTATTTACCATTGATGAATGATGATGTACATAATGAATGCTGAATTGTATATGAATGCATGTTGTTTTGCTTCCGCTATGTATATGAATTATTTATGCTTCGCATTATGCTTCATGTTTTTAATTATCTTCCTTCAGCATTATATGTATGTATGTTCATGTTCATGGGGCTAGATGCCCGGATGATTTAATGTATCATAGCGTCCTCTTCTCCGGTCGGAGGGTTGAGGACGTTACAGAAGTGATGTGTATATCATGCTCAATGGTTGTAGGTTGCAGGAACATTAGGTTGAGGGTCGAATCATCAGTCCCTGCCATCAGGTTCGAAATAATCAAATGTTGAAAAATCGTTCATCTTCTTTTTCATTGTCACTACCATTGCGGGATACAAATGAATGCATGAAAGGAAATTTCCATTTTCTTTGTTCTTGCCCAAGTTGCTTGATCCACTCTAGTATAATGGTATATTAATACTGGTCTCTACACTAGATGTTGATCTACCAAGGAAACTGTTATGTTGAGATTTATCACTTCCACTTTCTACTTGTTAATTTTCTACTTTCAGGAAGTGTGTAGAAATATCAGGATATAGAGTTTGTCATCCTTCTATTGTGGATTGGTCCACTTCCAGCTTCATTGGTATGTTAGAAGCATATAGCTCTAAGAAATGGATGAATAACAGAGGAGTCTAATACATGATGTGTATTCTTTTCTACTTTTTTATCATCTAGTTCTGAAGATGGTACAAGAGAAGATCCTCTCAAATTTTCTTATTCCAACTTATTTAGTCGTTTTCTTACAAAAGATAGTTTCTTAGAAAAGTAATAATCAACAGAGGAACATGATTCTTTATATCCATTTTCTTTTACATTTTCTCCAGCTACTTCTGTAGATGACATTGGAAGTAAAATTTGCTCTATGGCAAAAACTAACATAGGTGTCTCCTTTGATGATTCTGGTGAAACCTATTCATGATTGTCAAGTTGATCTACCCATAATAATCATTTAGGATGCGAAGGAGAAAAATATTATCCACCTTTGTGTGCATTCATTTTATAATTTTTCTAAATAAACTCCAAGGATGCTTTTGTGAGTAACTTTATAGCTGTAGATTCTACCACCAACCTCACTTTTGAAGATTTGAATGGATCTTGTTTTTGTCTATTATCTGCTAAAATAGATTGTGCCACTAGTCCCTTTTCCAAAGACCTAAATGTTGTTGAATTTTGTACCTAGGAAGTTGTTCCCCTAGTGACTTTGTGCCTAAGTCACTAAAAGGGGAAAATAACATGACCGTTGCATTAAATGACTTGAGATGAGCATTTATTTCACTTTAGAGATTAAGGTGACTTTTTGTTATATTTAATTGATAGTTGAGGGAAAATAAATTTTAATGGAGAGAAAGTGCATTAATCTCATCCATTGATCTAAGTACATCAAATTCAATGTGGACCCTTGGATTTGGTGACCCTTCAGCTCCCTCTTGTTATCACATAAATATTGTAGCTGGGCTACTATGATGCAGCATATGGATTTTCTCTTTATTCTCTGAGCTAGACATATTGATGGGATACAAAATGGATCGTTATTATACTAAGTTGCAGGAAACTTGGGTCTGGCGCCCGTTTCACCCTCGAAAACTCGCAGAAACTCATAAATGCATATGGTACTTGACGGAAACTCGTTTCCGTCTGTACGAAATGTGTTTCCTGTATGAGGAACTCGTTCGTACGGATGGAAACACGTTTCCATCATGTTTCCTCTCATGAATGAGGCGTTTCCCATCAAATAAAAGCCTGTCACTTAAAAAACTGACCAATAAAGTCTCTTTCTACCCACGAATTTCAATAACTAACGGTTAATACAATAAATTTTAAAATAAAATTTAATTCTAGAAGTTTCTAATTAGATTGAAGAAAATTATAAAGGATAATATCATTTCATTCTCTCCTCACACAAGCGACTTGAGCACTCATGGCCCAAAATATAGTAGTGGGCCTTGTGCAGATTGGGATGTCAAGCCAGGATTTACTGACTTGGGCCTCTCTCTTGCTGCACTGAGTATTGAGGAACCTAGAAGTGGAATTAGAAATACTTCTTGCACTTTACATTTTGTTGTTGAGCGTGCTTCTTGTTCTATTTTTAAGGAAGACTATGAAGATGAGGATGACAATTAGTCTAAGCTCATGTTTTACTTTTATTTCTATGTTGGTATGTCCATTGTTCATAGTTTGATGCATTGTACTTGTAGCCTCATACGTAAAGGCTAATTTTGGATATATACTATATAGCTTCATTTACAAAGGTTGTTTTTGGATATTACTGCTTGCATGAATGAAATGATATAGACTTGGGTCCATGAGTAAAATCAATGTTATCAGAACCGGACCGGTCATCGAACCGGCGAAGCCCAAAATGTGAACCGGACCGGAACCGGGAAAAAAACCGGGTAAAAAACCGGCTGACTAAAAAATACATAAAATATTCATATTTTGTAAAAAACATATATATTCATGTGCATACATATGAATCCAAACCATTAATACAAAAATATGCAAAGTTTCTCATATATATAGCAAATATGGGTGCAAATATCCAAAGTAACACCTAGTGCAATACATCTCTGAGGTTCTGAACCAAATTACATTAACAAAGAGGCCCCAAAGTACATCAGCAAAGTTTTATTTTCTGGTTTTTAAAAAAAAATTGAGTTTCCCAAGTCCCCAGTCCAGACCGGCCTTTTCATTGTCATTTATCTATGTGTAACAACATATTCATAGTTTCATCATTGCAATCTATATATCCCACTGTGTAATGACTAATCACTAGCACATTATATCACTATGTAGTAACTAATTACTAAGAATCATTACAGATCTGATCACTGTCTAAACATCATTGATTCATCAATATGCATACTACTGTGTAACATGCTAGGCATCTGATCACTTCACTGTGTAATATTATAAGCATCATCTAACATCATATCATTGATAATATATGCATCTTTGTGTATATCACTGTGTACTATAATTCCTGAGTCATTATTGTTAGTAAATTACTTTGTAGACAAACATACCAACATGTGAGACATCGAGGGTGATCAAGGAATCATCCCAATCAAAAGTCTGCTCAAGTCATCAAAACAAAATCTGCTCATGAACTTGAGTGTCTGTCTTCCAAAAATCAGGACTTGCTAGGCTTGTTTACTGTGCAAGCTTAACCTATTATTGTGGTTGTCTTAGTTGCATTCCTTAACTCGAATCCCAGAGATAAAATAACTTTTACAAACTTCAATTTGCTGCTGCTAAATAAAATCAGACTTCAACTTTCTTGACTGTTGCTGCCACAGTAAACTGACCAAAGTACATCAGAGGCTCCAAAGTACATCAGCAAAGTTTTATTTTCTGGTTTTTTTAAAAAAATTTGAGTTTCCTGAATCCCCAGTCCAGACCGGCCGGTTCAGGCCGGTTCAGGCCGGTTCTGGCCGGTTCCATACCCGGTCTGGAAAAAAAACCGGTTTTTTCAAAAAAAATTGCTGACCGGACCGGCCAACCCTGTAAACCGGTCAGACCGGCCGGTTTTGCCGGTTCCGGTCCGGTTCTGATAACACTGAGTAAAATGTAACGTTACATGCATGATTTAATTTTATCTGTAGCATTTGTCATTTATCATTGGCAATGTTGCTTGCAGCTAAATGTAATTAATAATTTATGGTTTACCTTTTATAATAATTATGTACTTGCCCATATATATATCGCGTTTCCTCGTTTCCAAAATTTGGGGGGGTTGTGTTTCCAACATTTCCACGTTTCCTCGTTTCGTGCAACTTAGTTATTATAGCATGAGCCATTCAGAGCCTTCTTTCAGTAGCAAATGCATAGTATTTCCTTGCCAGGACTGAGATCTCCTTGTCCATTGAGATGACTTCAATGATGACTTAGATCATTCGAGCAAAGCAGCAAAGATGGTACACAGTTCACAGATGGGCATATCAGTTAGGGACATGTATATGGTGAGATCAAGTATATTGCTCCCTGGTAGAATTTTGCTCTCTAATATACACTAACGCATTTTACTTGTTATGTTATGATGATTATGGTTACCTATGCTTATATTATATGTTCCACAGATGATTGACTTGTGTTGAGAATGATTAGAGAATCTAATGTTGAAGATCATTGCTTATGCCATGCTTTACACAACTTTTAAACTTTAGTGTTGTGTTAAAGATAGTGAAGCTGCGAGACCCATTCTCAGGGAGGATGGCACCCTAGTCAGTTGACTAGGGCAGAGTAAGACCCTAGAAGGTACCCTAGGGCCCCTAGTAGTTTCCTGGGGTTCTTGGTCTGGGACCAAGCAGGTTGATGCCATGGCAAATCCCCTAGCATGTGGCTAGCGCCCCTATGTGCCTCTAGGGTATTCTGGTCTGGGACTAGGGACACGATGTCCAAGTAGATCCTGTAGGTAGAAGCAAAGACATTCCTGGTCTGGGACCAAGCAGGTAGTTGATCAACATTCAATCTGGGACTGAAGCTCAGCTTAGTACTGAGGACCATTCTTCGAGAAAATGGAGAACCTGATCAGGGACCAGGTGGTTGATCAACATGATTCAGTCTGGGATTGAAACTCAGCCCTAGGCTGAGAGCCATTCTTTAAAGAATGGAGGGTCTTGGTCAGTTAACCAAGATAATGATGTGTGATGTCCTCTCTCCTAATCGGTTACTGCTAGGTTGTTTCTCAAGGGACTGGCCACCCCTTGATGATGTCACTAGCATCTAACCCTTAGGAGCGGTATTGAGGACTAGAGGATCACATCATCCAGTTTGGATCGTCTCCTTATACCGTGATGATAAAAATATGGAACACACGTCACAATATACCTTCAGAGAGAAAAGTTTAAGGTCCTTGGTCTTGTTGGTTGTTTGGGTAAAAGGGTTTGGTTGTCCACCTTTATGGTTCACCTTGGTCTTATGGTTTGGGGGTTGTCGTACCTTCTTGGTTGACTTATGGTCCTTTTATCTTTCACTTGGTCCTAGCGCCCCTATTGTGTGTACCTTTGGTATGTTGACCTTTATCCTATTGTTTTATTTTGTGTGACCATTTGACCCTAGGTACCCTAGTCCAAGTCAACCTAACTTTATGTCTTTTTTTTGGTAACTATAACGACTACCTAAGTGACTCTTCTAGAAGGCATTTCAAGGCTATAAATTAAAGTCTTAAAACTTCATTTTTGGTAAGCATCTTGATATGAGAGAAGATCATATCTAATTGTTGTTGGTCTTGCTAGACGAGCTAGGGTCTTTGCTGCTTTGTCTTGACGTCTTGGTTCCTTGCTGCTCCTAGAGTGGGTCATGACTGTTTTGTTGTCTCCCTGATGAGCGGTGAGCTGATGTGTTGCCTTAGGGCCGGGGTCGTGATTTTCTTGTTGTCTCTTTGTTGCACCGCAAACTGATTTGGTGACTTGTGGGTTGGGTCGTGACTGCCTGGGGTTTCCTGACTGTGGCCGTAACCTATTTGAGGGACTGTTTGTCCCTTTTGCTGCCAACCGTGACTGTAGTCTTACTCCTATTAGAGCCATGACTTGTTTGAAGGACTGCTTGTCCCTTCTGCTGCCAGCCATGGACTATTTGCTCTCCCTCTTGTTGGTTCATAACCTTTTATGTTGCTCTCCTTTTCTACTCCTCTCCTGCTGCTCTCCCTCTTGTTGATTATTAACTTGGATATGAGCTGTAGAGATGTTGTTAAAGTTGAATGGACTCTTTTCAGATCAACTCGTCCACTTGTGAGACACCACCATTACCAATTGTTTATCTGTCATGCATATGTCACTGTGCTTGTGTGTACTTTGTCATCATTCAGAGAGATCATATGGTCAAAGTCAACTAGAAGTCATTTTCCTTTTACCTTAGCCTTGTTTTCCACCTTCACCCAGCATTAGCAAATTGATTAAACTTTGTAACTATGGCATATACAAGGGACTTCTAGAAGATTCAAAGATTGTTCAACGACACATGTATATTTTACTAATTATTATTATTATTGTCACCATGATTCTGATTAGCATGATTTAAGTTGGGTTTTAATATACAACTTGGAGTAGTTCTTACCTTGGATGCTTGCAAGTTGAACTCAGTTCAATATCTCACCTTCAGTTTGGGTATTTTGACCTTGTCAACCTAGTTGACAAAGTCAAACACGTTTCCCAATGCAGTGCCTACAAAAATCAACAGTGGCTATATTTGCTCCAGACATGCCCAAGACTAATATTGCAGTCTCAGTTTTCATTGGATGGTCACAGTTATTGAGTTCTAGAGTTTATTATTATTTTTTATTGACTCTGGCAATCATTTTGATTGTGAGATGATGATATTTTTGGCATTTCAGTGGATTAGTGAGTATGAGTAGTCACTAGTACCATTCTCACATGTCTCTGGACTCTTCTATTCAATCAATTTGCGCCAATTCTCAGCCGGAAGAAATTTATGATGGATTTTAATATTTTCAAAGGTTGTTCCACTAAAAAATGAACTATGAAAATCACTTAAGAAATTGATTTGGCTTTTGTGGTCAAGGAAATGGCAAGGAAATGATTATTGATGATGTATTTTGGCTCTCCAAATCATTTAGAACCAGTTTCATCCATTTTCATGTTCCGGATTATTATTTTGGCTCTCTTAAGGAGGACGTCCCCCATAGGGCAAAATTGATTAAAATGGCCAAAGTAAAAGTGTGTAAATCAAGTTGTATCTTTAGAAATATGTATAGGGAAACCCCCTAATGACCCCCCCCCCCCCATTTCCCCTAAGTGTCAAACTTGTAAAAATAATGATTTATCATGTTGTAAAACTGGGCTTTATGAGGTTATTTGCCCCCCTCAAATTTATTTGTCTAAGTTGATCCATGTAATGTAAAATTAAAAGATCTCCACCGTTGATGATGTTTTAATCTCAACCTTTGGATAGATGTTGGTTAGAGTGTGGACACACTCTCGATCTATTTAAGAGTTGTGGTCCCCTCATTGTATCCTGTTAGGAATTTTGGCTCTTGGCTTATTGGAATAGAGAAAATTCTTTTGTGAGAAATACTTGTTTTCTTGTGGATTGGATGTCGGCAATTGTGATTGAAACTACTTTTCCTTTACACTAAAAAATCTTTAGAGAGAATCTAGCATATTTTTTGTGGATTATTTTATTGCGGGTAGAGAGGTCATCTTGGAGGGGCACATCATTTAGGGAGACTCGTTTGTTTCTCTTTCGGATTTGTTCTGAACAGGGAATGATTTTGTCTATGACCAATTATTTCTCTTATCTTTTATTTCGCTTTTGTAGTAGTTCACTTTCTTGCCAATCTGATTGATTTTTCCTTGGCTTGGCAGGAAGAGGGGCACACTTCTCCACTCAAGCATTTAGTTGGATCTCAACAAAACTTTCATTTGATCTCTGCAGGAGTAATCCTCACCTTTACAGCATTCATCTACAATTTCTAGGTACGTTCTTCTATCTCCATAATTTCAATCCACCCGAGCATAATAATAAAAAGCCCTTAAGTTTAAAACCCTCAATTTTTAGATCTATAGGTTCTAGTTTGTGGCTGGCTTTAAAACTCAAACCCCACTTTGAAAATAATTCAAAACCCCTAGATATAAAGTTTCACGACCATTGGACTCCATTTACCCACTCAACGCACTGGCCTATCCTTTGGCAGAAGACACCCTCTTTGGGAGAAGTGGTAATATTTCATTTCGCAAGCTCGGTATTTCTAGTTTCACTTTTAATTGCTCATCTAACACCCAGAAATCAATCCGAGTGTCTAATTTTACTTAATTTCACCATTTACCCTGTTAATATGGGATCTTATCTGAGAGAATAACATGCACAACAAAAATCACAAGAGACAAGAGACACAGAGAATTTTCCTCGGGGAAACCATAAAGGAGAAAACCCCGCAACTTCCTCAGAGATAGAATGAGCACCAATGGTAGCAGTAAAACCCAAAGACAGAAAAGATGATCTCCATAGTTGTTCTCTCTCTCTCACTTGAGAGAGCTTCTCCTCTCTCACTCATGCGCCCCAGTGAGTGAGTGTGTGTGTGATAAATAGAGAGGCTCACTCTCTATTCATATTCTTCCGTTCACTTAAAGTCCACTCCAACAAGTCGGCCCCACTTAACAATTACCGACCAGGGCTGACATCTCTATGAGAGTCTAATAACCCTAGTGCCCCACAACTGTGGGGACTTTGCCCTCCGATCAACAAGGAGGGCTAACCTTGACTCAAATGTGGGGACCATTACCCCAACTTACAATGGAGGGTTAACCTCAATGACTTTACATGACTTGTTTACATTATTGATTCTCCCGATAGGAACATCGGGGTATGACATGACTCAATTACATTACAAATACTTCCCGGAATAAACATCGGGGTACAATACATAAGATATACAAGTGAATACATTCCTAAGTTACAAATACATCAACACTCCCTCTTAACTAGGAAGGTATTCTCTTGACACAATTTATCAGCACAAGTCTTCTTCTCTGTATCATCCGGATCATCATCAAGTCATCTTCATCTTCAAGTCTGGATCTGGATCATCACTGGTGCTATCTCAATTCTACTCGTCACAGGAAGTTCTACAGAGCTAGCCCTTTTTCATGCTGGTTGTAGGCCTAGCCTCCATGTAGGTCTTTATCTTCTTCAGCACCTATATCTGACCACATGTTAGAAAGGCCCACCCAGCACTTACATCTGACCATGAGAGGAACACATCCACCATCATGTCAGAAAGGCACACCCAACACTCACATCTGAACATGAGAGGAACACATCCACTACCATGTCAGAAAGGCCCAGCACTCATATCCACTGGCATGATAGGACACACCATCTATCATCCAAGGAAAGGCTCGGCACTTACATCTACTGGCATAGCAGGATACACCATCTACTATCCAAAGAAAGGCACAGCACTTATATCTGACCCAGTCAGAAAGGCTCAGCACTTACATCCTCTGGCATAGTAGGACACACCATCTACTATCCAAGGAAGGGATCAACACTTATATCTACTAGCATGGTAGGACACACCATCTACCATCCAGAGAAATGCTTTGCACTTACATCCATCGGCATGATAAGACACACCATCTATCATCTCGGGAAAGGCTCTGCACTTACATCCGTCGACATGATAGGACACACCATCTATCATCCGGGGAAAGGCTCTGCACTTATATTTGATCAGGTGGGAGCCAATCCCACAGTCATATCAGAATGGCTCTGCACTTACATCTGATCAAGTGGGAGCCAATCCCACAGTCATATCAGAATGGCTCTGCACTTACATCTAATCATGGAAGGAACCAATCCTACCACCATGTCAGAAGGGCTTTGCACTTACATCTGACCATGGAAGGAACCAATCCTATCACCATGTCAGAAAGGCTCACGGACTCATCACTTCCCCTTGGAAGGAACCTCGATTTGGAGAACACCAAGCTTCTCCCTGAAGTACTCAAACTTCACTTTGGCCATTTCTAGCATAGAATCACATTAGGGTTGATCACATCCAAGGATAACTTGCAAGCTTCGTCAGGACTGATTACATCCGAGGACAACCTATAGGACCTGTTTACGTCTGAGCAACCTACGAGATTCGCCGGGATTTTATGCTCAGACAACCTATCTCACCGGCTATGCTAGAACTCCCTCTTTCGAGAGCTCTCGATCTGGATCACATACTGGAGCTTCACTGCTCATCTCTGCATCATACAAAAATGTAAGTCAGATCAATCAAATCAAATAGTAGTTTTCAAAAGAAACATACTACCTCCCAAATAGCCGAGCAAGTGGCAACATATTTTGCCTCAGCTGTACTCAGCGCCATACAGGACTCCTTCCTACTAAACCAAGAAATAACACCTGATCTCATAAAGTAGCACCTCGAAGTGCTCTTTCTATCAATGGCACTGCCTGCCCAATATGAATCCACATAACCCTCCAGGTTAATCTTCTGATTCGTATCATACTTGAGCCCATACTCAACTGTACCCTTCATGTACCTCACTACATGCTTTGCAACCATCAAGTGAACATGTTTCAATGTGTTCACAACAAAGCAAATATCTGGTCTCGTATTCGTCAGGTATATCAAGGAACAAATCATATGACAATACATCGTGGCATCAACAGTCTCTGATGAAGCATCACTCAATAGCTTCAGGTTCAATGCCATAGGTGTGGTCATGGCCTTCTAGTCCATCATCCCAAACCTCTTCAGGATCTCTACTTCATATTTCCCTTTTCCAAGGGGGATTCCATCCGCACTCTGCCACACATCCATGCCTAGAAGTAGTGCATCATATCCAAGTCCTTCATCTCGAACTCGGCAGCAAGTCTCCTTCTTGCAACTTTAATGAGTTCCTCTTTTATATCAGGAACAAGTCATCGACATATAACAAGAGAATCACTGGTATTCCACCTTCAACCTTGAAGTAAAGGTTGGAATCTGCTTTACTCTCAGTAAAGCCTAGATCCATCAGTAAGCTATCCATCCTGTCATATCATGTCGAACCTCAGGATCTTCTGCAGTCACTCCCTCTGAAGAGAAGCATCATACTCCCTCTGTCTTTCGTACTTTATGCACTTAAACATTCTGTACCAGAGTGACAAGTAGCTCCTCCTGCTACTATTATTCTATGTATCCATCTAGGGTCACTAGATACCAAGATCCTCTATCTTGAACCTTTTCAAAAGTTCTTCTTGCACCCATCTGTGAGCTTATCATCCTCTATAGGCTTTCATCTTCAACCTTGTAGCAAAGGTTAAGATCTTCATCAATCTAGGTGATCTTCAAGCTCCTCATGTCTGTGTTATCCTATGGGTTTCTTCTGAGCTTGTACAAGGCCTTCTTTAATTTGCACACATGAGTCTGCCTATCATGTGTCTTAACTTCTGGTGGCTGCAAATGTCTCTTCGTAGTCCATGCCTTCTTTCCATGAGAAGCGTCGTGCTACGAATCCTACCTTGTATCCCACGATGTTTCCATTAACTGCATGATGGAACTACGAACTTCCCTTCAGGACTCGATACTGCATCCTAGACATCATTCTTCATTTTGGATTATTAGAGTGAATCTTGAACTGTCGTCGCTTTTTCTTCGGAACAAGTCTCATCCTTTTTTTCTTGTAGGCGATTGTACGCAATCTTTCCTACAAGTCAAATGCACCAGTTGTATGATTAGAAACATTTCATAATGCATATTCATAATGGTAAATTCTTATGCATAAATATATGATCATGCAACTATTTTAGCCAATACAACATTCATCCATATCTCACAGAAACTTTTCTAGATGCCTTCCATCTCTACCAAGACATCATTGAGATTGTGCATTAATCCAATATGTCAGCAAAGAGGTTTCATTCTAGATAAGTAGCAATGGAGAGTTGTATAGCACTATCAGCTACTTACCCATCACATGCATATTAGTAGTATACTGTCATTAATGCAAACATTCTATCATGCATAACACATCAACTGAACATAAACAAATGCATAACAAAATAATATCATGAAATGACAATTGAATACTTATCTTTATTTGTTTCGTGGGTAGACTCCTTTCAACTTCATCATCTTCTTCATTCATAGCATCATCATTTCTTATCCGAACGCTTAGATGGATAAGAGTTTCTTCAAGAATTTAGTTCTTCATATTCCTCGTCGCTTGAGGGATCTTCTTTGAATCGTGAGGGCTTGTTCTTCAGTTGCTTCCATCTTCTTTTCTCTTATTATGAGTCGAGCTTCTTCTTGTGTGCACTCTTTCCAGAGTACTGAAAGTAATTACTTCCTTCCGGCACACATTCCTTGAATGAATGAATCCCATGATCCTGGGAGGCCATTCAAGGTGGTTATCACCACTTCTGCATTCTCCACTTCTTCTTCTACCGCTTCAAGATGTTCTTTGATTAGAGAGACCCTCGTAAAGTATGACTGTATGGTCTCTACATTCTGGATCTTCACATTCTTCAACTGGTTTCTCAAAGTCATCTTTCAATATATGTTCTTTCCTTCAAATAGCTTGGTCAAGGAGTCAAACATCTCTTCCGGTGTCTTTAGGGAAGACACTTGTGGTAAAAGGTGATCCGTGATTGAATCAGCAATGATCTTCTTGGCCTTGATCAAGTTCTTCTTGTGTAAGGCTTTTAGCCTCATCTCCCTTTGGAACTGGAACCTCTCTACTTATGTAGGTGTCCAATTCATTTCCTTCAAGAACTAGTGAGATCCTATACTTCCATCCTTGGAAGTTGTTAGCCTCACCAAGCTTTTCATCAAGTTGGTGTGATTAGTCATTTTGAAATGAGAACCTCAACTGTAAATAGCAAAAGATTAGATCTTACCGATTTGAGGTGTCCATCCTGGTTCCAGAGCTAGTTGATCTAGGGTTTGTCAAAGAAACCCTAATTTTCAAAACTTGGAATCTTTCAGATATGATTGGATAGAAACATAGGCCTCTTCAAGGTGATTTGTCCAATGTACTCCTTTTCTTAAAACAGTGGAGGGAAGCTCCTGAAACAAGAAGCCCTAGTTTACCAAATTCTTCTGTTGAAATGCCTGATATTGTTTCTGCGGTATCTCCGAAAGTACTGCTCCTCTCTGTCTGAAATTTTTCACTAAGGTAGCCTCATCTGTCCTTGTTCCAACACCACAGGTTTTATCAGAATTGGTTTCACCAATTGGGGCTTATGAGCGTTTTCCCAAGGTGACCAGTTTCAGGACCGTTCAGCATAGCGAAGTTGTACGGACTGCCACGTGTCACTCTTTCATCTTCGGGGTCTGAAACTTTTACCACAGAAAGTAAAGTTCGTTCTCTTTCTGAAACATCTTGAGAAATTTCATTTGGACCTTCATAGCCCGAGATATAGCAATTCTCCCCAGGTGCCCTGTTTGGGGATGAATCCTGGGAGAGGCTGGAACCCTAACTTGGAGGAATCATATCTCCTAGAATATAGCGAATCGGAGGCTGAAACTTGGACACATTGTACATCAGGAATTTATCTTCGACCTGTGAAAGGTTTGGCACTTGAGCCTTCTCTAATCTCAAGATATAGAGAATCTACCAAAACTATCAGTTTCAGTATTTTAAGGTTTTTCAGGCCTAGGGTCAAACTAGGGTTTGACTTTCTTGGAGTTTCACCCAACCAAAAAACTCAACCCAGGTCTCTAAACTTCGATTTTGATGAGAGCAATCCTATGCTGGGCTCTCTCAAAAATTCCTCTTCTGTAAAAAGCCCTAATTTCCCGCACCAAAAACTAAAAATGCCTGGAATCAAATTTTGCTTCGATAGAAAGATGCGCCCTTCAATGGAGAGTTAGCCTAGCCTCCTTTTGATGATGGATTGTGGAGAGAGACCCAAAAAGTAAGAAGCCCTAGCTTCTACAGTTGCACAGTGTCTTCTTCTCACGTTAGCTCTGATATCATGTTAGATTTTTATCATTTAAACAATATGATCTAGGATCGTATCTAAGAGAATAACATGCACAGCAAAAATCACAAGAGACACAGAGAATTTTCCTCAGGGAAACCATAAAGGAAAAAACCCCGCAACTTCCTCAGAGATAGAATGAGCACCAATGGCAGCAGTAAAACCCAAAGACAGAAAAGATGATCTCCACAACTGTTCTCTCTCTCTCACTTGAGAGAGCTTCTCCTCTCTCACTCATGCGCCGCAGTGAGTGAGTGTGTGTGTGATAAATAGAGAGGCTCACTCTCTATTTATATTCTTTTGTTCACTTAAAGTCCACTCCAACAAGTTGGCCCCATTTAACAATTACTTACCAGGGTTGACATCTCTATGAGAGTCTAATAACCCCAGTGCCCCACAACTGTGGGGACTTTGCCCTCCTATCAACAAGGAGGGTTAACCTTGACTCAAATGTGGGGACTATTGCCCCAACTTACAATGGAGGGTTAACCTCAATGACTTTACATGACTTGTTTACATTATTGATTCTCTCGATAGGAACCTCAAGGTATGACATGACTCAATTACATTACAGATACTTCCCGGAATAAACATTGGGGTACAATACATAAGATATACAAGTGAATACATTCCAAAGTTACAAATACATCAACATACCCTTAGATCCGATTTTTCATGTCTTAAACCCTAGGGTAAATTGGGTTTTTTACATAGACACTCATTATTTCTTAGTAATTGTGCAAAAATCTAATTAACTACCCTACTAAGAGATTTAATCAAGATTCTCTAGGTTATTTATTTGTATTTCTTAGATTTTAAGGTCATCTTGGTTATAGGGATGCCCCCTAGGCTTAGTATTTTCACTGGGTCTAAAGTGTCAGTATGCTTGACTGGCTTGACATCTTAATTCTTTCAGAGATCTTCGATATCGTAGGTCACGAATTTAGTTTCCTTTCCCCTCTGCCATTCTGGATAGGATCACCTTACCGGGAACAACAAGAGTCGTGATTACACCTCCATAAACCAAACAAAAAGGAAAGAAAGCAAAGGAGGAAAAACGAATTGTTTCATTAGTCCACTGGAGCAAGTCAAGCTTCAGAGAAGAGGAAGAAAACCATGGGCATGATTTCCAAAATGCAGGTACAACATTAATACCAGATCGTACATCACATCTAATGAGCATGAGTTTTGAGAAAGAGGTTGGGCATGAGTTTGGCGTTGTTTGGCATGAAGTTTGAGGTCATTGACTACTGCATTAAATTCTAGTTTGGCTTTGTTTGAGGCACGAGTTTCCAAGCAACAAGAGGGCACAATTTTCTACATAAATTGCTACCATTACAAAGGGCATGCAGACCGAGGAAGAGGACTACTTCATTGTGCACAGAAATTGAGATTTCGATTGTGTATTTTGACTGATCATACAGCCTGAAGTTGGGATCAGTTTCCAATGCTGGTGTATTGCTAAGTATGAGCATAATTTCAGTCCTTGATTTTCCAAAATTGGTGGTTGTCTTCATGGAGTTGAGATAAGTGGTCCCTCTGTCATTTAATTGTTGTACAATTCCATTTGAAAAAGAAATAAATATTCACTCTCTCTCACACACAGCCTTTCCCCTTAGGGGGTTTCCCTTGGGAAGTTTGCCAAAATTTTCTCTGTCGAAAATTTTCATGTGAATCTTTTTAATTATCTGCCTTTAAGATTGTTATATTCTCCTAGTGTTTCTTGAATGTTTTGTTTATGAGATAAACAACTCACTACAATAGTAATGTTCATTGGGTTGGGCATTAAACAATGAGAAAATTACTTGAAACTAGGTTGAGGAATTGCACAAGAAAATTTACATGGTATCAAAGTTGAGGGGGTAGAGTTGTGGACTGTAAATTTTAGACTGTCAATGAAGCTTTCTTTTATTCATTAAGCATAATTTTTGGCCTTTGAAACTTCAGTGAGATGGCCATAGGGTTGAGGTTGGAGGATAGACTGGATGGGCAGTGAATTTTGTTCCTTGGAAAGCAAGGATAGTTTTGATTCTGCAGGAGAATGAGTTGTGGGATGAGGTGTTGAACCACACTCAAGCTAACCCAATACAAATACCAACAGCCACTGATGCAATAGTATTGCAATCCTTCAATAAAAATGACTCCAAGGTAAAGAGGACCATCCATGATCCTGTGAAGGATCATGTGATCCCACATTTCACCACAAAGACTCGTGCTTATCTGATGTAGGAGGACTTAACCAATTTGTACCAAATCTCTAATGAGAACTTGAAAATGGTTCTAAGGGAGAAGCTGAAGAGTATCAAGATGGCTAAATATGAGGGTGTGACTTCCTACCTTACTAGGATCACTCAGGTGAGTGACGAGCTTCCAGTAGTTGGGGAGACCGTTTTTGGCAGTGAGCTAGTGCAGACATCCTTGAAAGGCGTGTCCAAGCCATGGGCTATTTTTGTGGAGGCTCTAGTTTCCAAGGAGAACATGCCTTCGTGGGATCGTCTTTGGGATGACTTTGTACAGGAGGAGACCCGGAGAGGTTTTGTGCAGGGGAGATCATCAAATAGTAGGGAGGATGATGAGAATGTGGCTTTAACAACCAATGGAAAGAAGGAAGTCCAAGAAGGGCCCCAAGTAAGCTGGGGAAAACCAGCAGGGTAGGCAAAAGAAAGATTTAAGCAAAATCAAGTGTTTTCCTTGTCAATTTCTTGGGCACTATGTTGGATAGTGCATAACAAGACCAATAAGAAGAATAAGCAACATACAACAACTTCAACAGAGATTGAGGAGTATGCAACTAGATTTGAGATAGTTTTCTCTCTTCGCTGGTCATTTTGAGAAAGCTTAAATGACCAACGTTAATATGGAGGATGAGAGAGAGAGTATTCCTTGTTGACTGACCATTCTTTGAGTGCATCCACCACTGGCACTTGGGTACATTGATAGTGGATCTTCGAGCCACTATGACAGTCCACGAGAGATGTTTTCCAAACTCACATAGACAGACATGGATGTGGAGGTAGTGTTGGGGAATGACATAATTGTCAGAGTAGTTGGACGTGGGACTGTTTCCTTTTAGAGGGAGTCTATGAGTCCCATGATGCAATATCCCAACAGATATTCTATTGTGCTTTGGTAATATGTTTGTTGTTCATATGTTGAAATTGTGCTAGAAATATAAATAAAATATGCATGCAAAAAGTGTCGTGCCAAATGGCCCTAAAAAATAGTTGTTCTAGGGAGATAATAGGGTAAAGACTTTTAATGAGAAAAGATACACATTACACATACCACTGATAATAATGCTGATAGTCTGTCAATATATGAGATGCATGTAGGTTATGCCAAAAAGATAAGAAGATAGTGCTCCTCTCCAATAGTTGACGCCCAGCTGAAAGAATGCCCTCCTTCTGCTGATCTTGACGTTTTTTAGGGAGGAAGTGTCTGTTGCTGCTAAAACTTTCTAAGAATGAGGGTATAGGCCTCCTAGAGAGATAAGGAGATACATGTGGAAGTTTAGACTCCTTCAAGCCACCTAGCGAATTGATCTGCTTCAAAAGGGATGACGCCTTCTTTCCTCGTGTTTTTGCTAGAGGAGACTCTGAATGTGCCCGGAATGGAATAATAATCACCCAATATGCTAATGTATCCCAACTGAGTAGAATGGAGGTGGCATGCATAAACTTTACTGGATTCCTGAAGGTTAGCAAATGGTCTGGGATTTCCAGTTATTTCCCAGTAGCGAAAGGTGCACCTGCAATAAACTCTCTTTGATAGCTGAATGACCAAACCAAGAATAAGAAGATGATGAATACCAATGATAGATCTGGATGATCTATCTCGAAGTAAGTAGGGAAGATAGATTTTGCTGCTGAAACCCCTTGCTAGCTGAAGACCTTCGTCTCCAACCCCAACTTGTTGCCGCGACAATAATAATCATCGATGCCCCTTTTGGTTCAATGACCCTTCTTATATAGCTTTAGCATGTACTTTTAGAGTTTGCATGTCACTTTTAGGGTTTTCACTTTACTTTTTGCATGCATGCAATTCTAATTGATCGTTGACTTTAAGACTGAAGAAATAAGACTTGCATGCTCCGCATGCTTTATGATAATAACCCTGATAGCCTTCTTTACTATATTGATGACTTAATAATACTGAATTAATGTTCCTTTCTACTCCTAGTGATATAAGTCCTCAGTTATTCCATTTTCTTTAATACTCACTCGAACCTATGGGAATAAAATAGGTTAATGGGTTTCTCTGGTGATTTAAATAAAAAAGGACATTACAATCCTCCCCGCTCGAAATTGCTTGTCCTCAAGCAATATCCAACCAATATACCGAATCATCTGTCCCTATCTCTTCTTGTCCCTTTTTAACAACCAGTTTATTCCACTACTGGGAGGCTCTTCTTTTTCTTCGAATTTATGTTTCTTCTCACCCATGCACTGTATTCCCTCCTTGTATCTTCTTAGGTACCTGTGAGGATTGAACATCCTAGATTTGGCTCCTCTTCTAAATTCCCTAGGGTGCATCATACTTTTATCTAGAGGTCTACCCGAAAATCCCTTTTCATACCACTGGTCCTTCCTTAAAGTCATATATGTTGGAGTTGGACATTTTCTAGTGCGAGTCTTGTCCTCATGCCTGAATATGGTGGTCATCCCTTTTGCTATGGTGGACCCTGAAGCTTCATTGGGCATTCCCCTTATGACTACCCTTTTCCCATTTGGTGCCAGGAACTCCATCTCTAATGTTTGGTAATTTGTTGAGTATTTCCCAATTGAGTACAACCATTGTACTCCCAAAACAATGCTTGTGTCTGGCACATCTGCCACATAAAAGTTGTCGACCAATGTATAATTCTCAAGTTGTACTTGTAACTGAGGTATCCTCTGTGTGCATTTCATCCTGTGATTGCCATCCATGACAACGGTAAAGCCCTCAAAGTCCTCGGTGGGAAATATTTTCCTCTCTACCCAAGAGGCATCTATGAAGTTGTGGGTGGCCCCACCATTAATTAAATAAATGGCAAGTTGTCCTTGGATACTTCCCCTAATCCTGATAGTATGGAAGGTGGGGAATCCTGTGAGGGTAGAAATAGTTGCTCTCTGTGGCAATTGTTCCAATTCTATACTATGTATTTCTCCATCCTGTTTCTGCTCCAATTCATTATCCTCACTGCTATCTGGGAGTACTTTGATGAGGTGTACCTTCCCTTTACCCATACATTTGTGGTTGGGTACCCAAGGTTCTTTGCAATTGAAACATAAGCTCTTCCCTCTCAAATCTCATCGTGTGTCCTCGTTCAACCATTCCTTTTATGGGACTGTATTTTCCTTGTTTTTGGCAGATTGGTAGGTTTTTGTGGAGGCTTTTTCTTGGGCACAGAATCTTGTGGGTCTCGAGTCCAACTGATAGCATAGCATCTTGCAGAGTAATTGGCTTGTAAGCCTTCACCCATCCACGGAGTGGCTTGGCTAATGCCACCATAAATAGCATAATCAGTCGACTCTCTGACATGTTAGATACCATAACGACAACTCTCTGGAATTCGGATATGAAGGTATCTGCACTGCCTGTCTGCTTGAGCTGGGCTAGCTCCCTGAAATGAATCTCTAGGTCCTTATCAAAGCGCTCCATGAGCCTTTATGTGAAGTCACTGTATGAGGTGATAGTGTTGTGACCTAGTGTCACCAGTCTATGGGACCACCACTCATGTGCTTCCCCATCTAAATGTAAATTAGCCAACTTGATTGCATCTGTCTCGGTTATGGGGTTAAGTTGGAAGTAGGTGTCCAACTTCTGTACCCAAATTTTGGTTAAACAACTGGATGTCCCATCAAAATTAGGAATGGTCAACTTGCCCACAGTTTTCTGTAATTCATAGTTCCTGAGTAAGCCCTCTGTGAAAGTTCCCAGGTCGGTTTCTGCTTTTCATATCGCAGAAGTCTGAGAATGACATAGTTGAATGGAACTCATCTCCCAAATACCTGTATTCCTATAAATAAACCCCAAATGGTTCACTAGGTTCTGCTGGCCTGACTGGTCCTGCAACGACATTCTCCAGAAAAGTGAGCCATAGTAGGTCTGGAAGGTTTATAACTTTATTGTATATTTGAGGAGTGTTCTACATATTAGTGTACGCATGTTTCCCGCCCCTTTTGGTTCAATGACCCTTCTTATACAGCTTTAGCATGTACGTTTAGGGTCTGCATGTCACTTTTAGGGTTTGCACTTTACTTTTTGCATGCATGCAATTCTAATTGTTCATTGACTTTAAGACTGAAGAAATAAGGCCTGCATGCTCCACATGCTTTATTATATTAACCCTGATGGTCCTAGTGATATTAGTCCTCAGTTATTCCTTTTCTTTAATAGCCGCTCAAACCTATGGGAATAAAATAGGTCAACGAGTGTCTCTGGTTATTTAATTAAAAGAGGACATTACACGACTTTGATGGATGTCTTATAAGTCCCTGTGATGAAAAAGAACTTGATATCAATTTCCATGATCAAGGATAGGGGACTTGGACTGTACTTCCTTGATGGCCATGTGCATGTTTTTCCTAAGGGATTGGGACCATCTGCTTCTTTTGCAATTGGAGTCGAATGTGGGAAGTTGTACAAGCTCTTATTCCAACCTCAGCGTGCTTTGGCGCACAACAGTAGCAGTGACTTATGTGAGTTGTGGCATAAGGGGATGACTCATTTGCATCATCTAGATTTGAGGATGTTGAGGGACATGGTGACAGGTTTTCCTGAGTTCGACATAGAGCACAGTTATGTGTGCAAAGGGTGTTCTTTGGGAAAGTACATCGAGACTATATTTCCTAGTAATGATAGCAGCTCAATGGGAGTACTTGATTTGATACATTCAGACTTATGCGGTCCTATGTCATATGTTTTTTTTACTGGATATGAGTACTATGTGACATTCATCGATGACTACTCCAGGAAGACCTGGATCTATTTCCTAAGGAGCAAGAAGTCCGAGGAAGTTTTGCAAAGGTTACAAGAGTTTAAAGCTCTTGTGGGGAACTAGACTGGGAGGAGGATTCAGGGACTCAGATCAAATAATGGGCATGAGTATACCTCCAATGATTTCGATGAGTTTTGCAGACAAGAGGGCATCCGAAGACGGTTGACAGTTCCATATACTCCTGAGCATAATGGAGTTGCGAAGAGGAAGAACTGAGCTATAGTGGGAGCAACGAGAGCTATGATTCATGATCAGAGTCTTCCCTTCTTCCTTTGGTCTGAGGCATGTAACACAGCTATATACATTTAGAACAGGAGTCCCCATTGAGCCTTGGGGTGTAAGACTCTTGAGGAGATGTTCACAGGAAAAAAGCTTGAGGTAGGCCATTTTCGCATATTTGGTTGCTTAACTTATTCTCGTGTCCCTTCTGAGAAGAGGACATAGTTGGAGCCCACTACAAAGAAGGGTATCTTTGTGGGATATGATGAGACTTCGAAGACCTTCTATATTTATCTTCCTTCCCAAAGGAAAGTTGTTGTGAGGTGGGAAGTGAGGCTTGAGGAGGAGCAGGCCTTCAAGAAGTCTCATGAATCAGAGCGAAAGAAACAACAGAATTCTCCACTTTATGTGAGTACATCTTAAAGTCCACCTATGGAGAGTGTAGGGTCATAGGTATTAGGGGTGACTAGTCCAACGGTTACAGGGGCTTCAAGTTCAGGGACACAATCTCCAGGTTCACCTAGTACAGGTTCAAGTTCTCAGATTACAGGTTTTGTGGCGCTTGGGTTTTCACAGGTAGAGGGAGTTGATTACGATGAGGTTCTCTCAAATTTCAGGTTCTCCATCTACCTAAGGAACTAGTCTACCGCTCCATCTCATCAACCACTGAACTTCAAAAAAACATATTTTTATTTTTATTTTTTGAGGGTGAAATCTGGTTTCCTTCAAGGCAGCAATAATTTTCAGATTTCCTCTTCCATCAAGCCAAGGTAAATTCTCCTACTTTAACATCATTTTTAGGCTTGATTTATTTTGTTTAATTTTTTTTTTGTCTTCATTTCTCAACAGTAAAAACACAAGTAAAGCAACCCTAATAACTCCATAAAATCATATTTTTAAGTTTGGGTTTCATGCTAGAATAATCACATTAAATTAATGGGTTTTTCACTTATGTTTTAAGGCTGATTTAAGTGGTTATATGGCTCATAACTCATCTTAATTAATTCTGGAATTTTTATGGGCATTTAGCATCTTGAAATTTTTAGTTTTCATGTTTTAAATTTATGTTTTTTATTGCTTACTGTGAATATTTGTGTTACCCCAACCCGGTTTCAGTTTCAGTCACTGCATGTGGTTTAATTCCCAAACCCCATCATGCATGTACATAAAAAAATTAAAATTTTACTTTAAACTTGAACACATGAGATATTTTTTCAAATTTTTCAAGTCAGAAATTTTTATGATAGCCCTAATTAGATTAAAAGCCAACTATATGAGATCTAGGGCTCATCTCATTTCAAATTTTTCAAGTCAGAAATTTTTATGATAGCCCTAATTTTCTTACTCAGAAATAAATTCAATCAACACACATGAAAATTTAAGACTCAGATTTTTTACCAAAATGGTCCAAGAAAATCCCCAAAGGGAAAACCTGTTCTTCAAAGAGAGATGGTTATTTCTTCAAGCAAATTAATACAAATTTACAGCAGTACTTATCTCCACCATTTCATCTTGAAATGCATGTAGACTTCCAACAAAAATTTAGACCCCAACTGACAGATTTTACACACACGTGCCAGCAATAAATGTTGCTATATGGCCTCGAAAAATCTGCCTGTAGCAGCATGTATGGACCTCGAAATTTGTGCAGCCTTCTTCCTCAAAATTTGTGCCATGAATTAAATGTTGTATGGTCTGTCTATTTCCTATTGCACGGACTATCCTATTTACCTCAAAAAACGTCTTGTACAAACAACAATAAATGTTGTACGACCTATGGTGTACAGCATGCAATAAATGCAGTACAGCCTCCTCAAATTTTGTGACAAGAATAAAAAAACAGTCTATAAAATTGTACCTCCTGCTTTGTATTTTGCCTAGAAATATGTGCCCTCCATTTTGATATTCAGCATGCTACGGTCTGCCCAGCCTTCTCAAAAATATTCAAGGGTTTTTCTTCTTCTCTCCAAATCAACTTTTCTTATCTTGCTCTTCTCCTCTCCAAAAATTCTCTCTTTGGAATGTGAACAATGAATTAAGTTTGTCTTTCCCAAGCCTTTTTGTTTGAGTAACTTCCATCTAAAAATCAAATGATTAGATTAAAAGCCAACTAAATGAGATCTAGGGCTCATCTCATTTCCTCATTAAAAATAAATTTTTAAATATTAAATGAGAACTAAATGCACACCCACCTTTTAATTCTCATAAAGTCGCTTTAAAAATAACTATAACTCAAACTCACTTTAAAAGGTCACTTTATTAAATAAAGTCATTCTCACCTTTTAAACATGCTAGGGACCACATTTAAGTGTCCTTGTCCACTCCAAGGCATGAATGGACAAACACTTCCTAGGTAAAATTTTAACATATTGAATTCTGGAAATTTCTAAGTTATCTTGCTTTAGTACATAATAGCAATCACATTCTAATGCAAGACATTTTTAGTGTTCACTTGATTAATATTGGATCAGAATTTCATGTTTTCTTGAACACATCTATTAGCTAAGTGGTTCATTTTTAAAATCTGGAAATTACTTGTGCAATTTGGTTTCTCTTGCAATACTTTCCTCTTGCACAACTCTTGGGGATGTTTCTCAGGTGTTTGAGTTATTATCTAAATTTCTAATTGAAGCATTGGTATTAAAACATTAATTCAATTCCACATTTGGAGAAGTAATTCTCATTATTTCAAGAAATCTTGAATCTCATCCAATTAATCTAACACCTTGAGTGACACTCTGCTTCAGAAAACCTTTTCAAGCAAGGCCTCACCTTGGACCATAACTTCATATAATTTGTTACCGCTCATACTAGTAGTCCTTTCAAAGCAAAATAAGTATGTATAATGTCCTCTTCTACTTAGGCATTGAGGACCGACCCGCTAACCTATATGATTCCTGTAGGTTCGAGTGGGCACTGACAGTCAGGGAATCAGCTGTAGACTAGATCTAGGGCATCAATATTATATCATCATTGGGTGGAAGAGAGCCACCAGAGCCAAAGGCCACCTACATGCATGGCATCTTAGCATTATTTGATGACGCATGCACCCGATTGAGTCCCCATGCACCTGCATGCAAGTCAACTGCAAATTAGAATTTAAAGTGACCTAATTAGGTCAAAAGTTAGATTATTCGCAGTTGAAAGTTATAAAAGAAAGATAAAGTGAATGGAGAAGGACACTTATGATTATTATTGATTTGGAGCTTTTGAGTAGCAGCACAGCATGCGACCACGGCAGTTGGGGTTGAAGACGACGTCTTCAGCTAACGAAGTTTCAGCAGTGAAATATCTACCCTAGTCTCCTTCAGGGTAGACCATCCAGGTCCACCATCAACACTTCATCTTATTCATCCATATACTATTATTCGGCACCCATTAGAAGGTTGTTTGCAGGGACACGTGTGCAATCGTGGGGGGGGGTTAGCTGGAAAACCCCAAAGCATTCGTTGGGTCCCTAGATCTTCGTTTATCTTAGGAATACTGGCACCATTCTCATCATCAGGATCATCCTTCAGTACCAGGTTATTATCAGCTTCCAGTTTGCTCACTCGGAGCAGTTCTCATCAGTTTTGTGTAGCTGGGGGTGTGAGCGGCTAAACCAACAAACCAATTCGCTAGCCTACTTAGAGTGGTCAGAACTTCTGCATGCTTCAAGGAATCTCTCTGGCACGGGAAGACCTTCATTCCTGCAAATTCTCACCTTCATCAGACAGCTGCTTCACCAAAAAATTCATCTTTAGCTGATTGAGGGGTTCGTGCTGTTGGGGTAACACCGAAGGCAAGGAGCACCAGTTCTTCACCAGATCAGTTCTCGATGCATGCGCATTATCTCTGGAGCATTATCAGCCGAAATTATCAGTGGTAAGTGTTTTTCTGTCACCATAAAATCTTTGCCCTAGTTAGCTATAAAATAGGGCCATTTGCCCGGCACTTTGCATGCAAGTTTATTTCAGTATTATTGTAAATCGGGAGGCTTAAGCAAGCCTTAGAATAGAAAACAGTGGAATATCCACATCTAGGATATTTCAGTGGTATCAAAGCTATTTTCCTTGCCAACTGTAGGCATGCAAAATTATAAATGAATTCAGAAGACCCATACAACATTACTTACCGGAGACAGAGGTGTAGAGACAGAGAAGAGGAGTTAGAGGACATAGATTTGGGGAAGAGAGAGTATCAGTTTGGGAAGGGCAAAGAAACAATGGCCGAGGATGATAAAACAGCTTTCAATAGTCTCATATCAACCATAAAAGAACTCACTACTGGGAAAAAATAAATGATGAGTACCTTCAGGAAAATGACTGAGAAAAATGGGCCCACCCCACAAAGTCCCTTATTTCCCAACAGTGATAGGGTATCCACCAGCAGTAGTAGGGAGCACTTACATACCAACATGCAGAGCCATCCCCATATATACAAGTCTTTCCGACCCACCATGCCTCAATTCTTAGATAGTCCAGTTGCAGTGCCTCTAGCACAAGCAGAACCAGAAGAATCCATANCTTTAGGAGAGGACTTCCATTCAGCCATGACCTTCACTGACTTCTGCCACTTTAAAAGTAAGAACAAACCCAAAGCTTACAATAGGCCATTCACCCAGAGCTATGAGTTACAACGCACCATAGGGAAACTGACTATCCCTACCTTTAAGGGCACCCGGGGTGGCCCAGCCCGAAATTGGGTGCAGAAGTTGGATACATACCTTTAGCTCAACCCCATGATTAAGACAGTTGCCATTAAATTGGCTACTTTGCATTTGGATGGAGAAGCACATGAGTGGTGGTACCACGGGTTAGTGACACTGAGTCACAATACCATCACATCGTACCCAGATTTTACACAAAGGCTCATTGAGCGGTTTGATCGGAAGGACCCTGAGGTACACTTTAGAGAGCTGGCACAACTCAAGCAGACAAGTAGTGCAAATGCATTTATTTCAGAGTTTCATAGGATAGCAGTCATGGTGACATATATATCAGAGAGAAGGTTGATTATGTTGTTCACTGAGGCTCTCACTGAACCCTTACGGGGATGGGTCAAGTCTTATAGACCCACCACCCTAGCAGATGCCATCAGCCGAACTAGAGACTTGCAGGATGCAGTGCCCAAAAATAGGTTTCCTCCAAGAACCAATTTCCCTATTAAAGATAAAGAGAGGAAACCCTTCCAGAAAGAATGGCCCAAGAAAGAATGGATGGACAATGATACCTGACAAGACCTTCGAAGAAAAAAGTTATGTTTCACTTGCCAAGAACCATGGGTACCATGTCATAGATGTCCAGGAAAAGGAAAGGCCTACTACATAGAGGCCTATTGCAACATTGGGGAGGATGAGGATTATCAGGATCAAGAGCAGGGGGGAACATGATTCCCACAACTTTATTGATGTTGCATGGGTTAAAAAGAGAGACATTCAGACTGAGAGTTTTGATGGGTTTTTAGTAGCTACAGCAGGTCACACCATGGAGTGTAGTCAGAGGATTCCTAAATTAAAAGTAACACTTGGGAATTATACAATGATAGAGACATTCTATGTGGTAGATGTATCTGACATGAATGTAGTACTAAGAGTTCAGTGGATGTATTCCAAAGGGAAGTATTCCACAAACTACCAGACCATGGAGATGGAGTTTACAGGAGCAGAGGGACAAAAGGTAGTATTGAGAGGGATGAATACCTACCCTCCCACAGTAGTGGAATCACATAGGATGGAGGCAGTACTCCGACAGGGAGATATTGAGTGGGCTGCAGAGTGTTTGGTTACCTTCAGGAAACCACCAGATGAGGCCACACAACATTTAACAGATATAGAGGCCTTACTGTAGAAGCACAAGGCAGTATTCGGAGACCTTCCAACATGTCAACCTCCAGATAGGAGATTTGAGCACATTATTGAGTTAGAGGGGACTCAAGCAGTTATCACCACTCCTTACAGACATCCCAAGAGGTATAAAGATGAGATAGAGAGTACAATCAAGGAACTACTCAAGCTAGGGTACATTAAACCTAGCTCCAGTGCCTTTGCATCTTTAGTAGTGCTAGTAAAGAAAAGAGATGGAACCTTACGCATGTGCATTGTTTACAGGCCACTCAACAAGAAGACCATAAAGAACAAGTATCCCATCCCTAGGATTGATAAGTTGATGGATGAATTACAGGGGGCAAAGTACTTTTCCAAGATTGATCTTTGCTCTAGGTACCATCAGATTCGGGTCAAGGAACAAGATGTTCCAAAAACCGCTTTCTGTTGCCACTACGGACATTATGAGTTTCTAGTGATGCCATTCGGGCTCACTAATGCACCAGCTACTTTCCAGTCATGCATGTTCCATATCTTCAGGACTCAGTTACGTAAGTATATTCTGGTATTCTTCGACGACATATTGATATACAGTAGAACTTGGGAAGAGCATTTGAGACATCTAGATGAAGTACTTGGCATTCTACAGGAGCACTCAGTATATGCCAAAATGTCCAAGTGTGAGTTCGGCATGCAGGAGATGTTAGAGCATGTGATAGGGGCAACGGTGTCCAGGTGCACTTAGAGAAGATTCGAGCAATATTGGATTGGCCTACACCTAAAAATGTGACAGAACTGAAGGGATTTTTGGGCCTTTGCACCTAGTACAGGAGGTATGTTAGTGGATTCTCATAGATGACTGCACCCCTCAAAGATCTTACCAAGAAGGGGGCATTCAGTTGGTCAAAGATAGCACAACAGACATTCGAGAAAATGAAAAGGGTAATGAGTTCATGCCCAGTATTAGCTTTACTAGACTTTTCTCAAGCCTTCGTGTTAGAATATGATGCTTCAAGAGAGGGAATTGGGGCAGTTTTGATGCAGAACAACCACCCCATTGCATTTGAGAGCAGGAAGCTCAAAGACTATAAGTGCCACTATTCGATATAAGACGAAGAGATGTTAACCATTCTCCATGCGCTAACCAAGTTCAGGCAGTACTTAGTGGGTGGCAGATTCAAGGTTAAGACAGATCACAACAGCTTGAAATACTTCCTAGAGCAGAAAGAGCTAAACGAGAGACAGCAGAAATGGGTAAGCAAAATTCAGGCCCATGACTTCGAGATTGAGTACGTAAAGGGAAAGAACAATGTAGTGGCCGATGCACTTTCCAGACGACCAGCTACTTTATCCCTTATGAGCATCTCATCAGATTGGAAATCTCATCTTTTGGTTGAGTACTCCAAAGATAAGTTTGCTTGCGAGCTATTGGATCGAAAAATTCAGGATGATAGGTACCGGGTAATTGATGACATCATATACTACAAGAACAGAATATTCTTGGTTCCAGAGTCTCCCCTCAAAAAGAAAATTTTACAGGCATCGCACAATTCACCATTAATAGGGCATCAGGGGTTTCTCAAGACCTACAGACAGATTAGAGAAAGGTTCTCATGGAAGGGCCTCAAAAATGATGTGATACAACATGTAAGAGAGTGCATCTTGTGCCAACAAAACAAAATAGAGCACACCCACCTCGTTGGTCTACTACATCCCTTACCTATTCCCAAGCAGAAGTGAGAGAGCATCTCTATGGACTTCATTACTGGGCTGCCCAAGGTTCAAGGCAGAGACTGCTTGTATGTAGTAGTGGACAGATTGACCAAGTTCGCTCACTTCTTTGCCATTTCTTCATATAATTCAGCAACACAGGTAGTCGAACTATTTTTCAGAGAGGTATTTAGACTCCACAGGTTACCCAAGACCATTGTCAGTGACAGGGACAACAAATTCACAGGAGCCTTTTGGAAAGAGATTTTCCGGTTAGTGGAGACCGAGTTAGCCACGAGCACAAGTTATCATCCACAGAGTGACGGGCAGACAGAGATTGTCAACAAGTGGATTGAGGGATACTTGAGAAATTACGTAGCAGATCAGTAAAGGACATGGTCAAATGGCTACACTTGGGTGAACATTGTTACAACACCACCCACCAAATGACCATTAGGATGACCCCTTTTCGAGCTCTGTATGGGTATGATGCTTCCACTTTCGCAGACTGGATATTCGACGATAGCAGAGCCCCCAAGGCCAAAGAGTGGATTCATGAGGGTCAAGATATCCTCAAGATACTCCAGGAGAACATACAGGCTGCTCAGAATCAGCAGAAGATATATGCGGATAGGCACAGGGTTGAGCGCAGTTTTGAGGTAGGAGACTTAGTTTATTTATGCCTCCAACCTTACCGACAGTCATCTCTTAAAAAGAAAGGAGCAAAAAAACTCAAACCTTACTTCTATGGTCCATACAAGATAATCCAAAAGGTTGGAGAGGTAGCATGAGCTAGAACTACCTGCAGAGAACAAGATTCACAACATATTTCATGTCTCCAACCTCAAGAAGGCAGTCGGCCAGCAGATTGTTACATCTTCCGAACTGCCCCCCCTTGATGATGAGTGGCAATTGATTCTGATTCCGAAGGGCATCCTAGAGGTCCGAGAGCAGAAACTGAGGAACATAATCATCAAAGACTACTTGGTTCAATGGAAAGATTTGCCTATAGAGGGGGCCACTTGGGAGGGAAAACAGGTATTACAGCACCCAGCTTTACAGTTGCTTGAGGACAAGCAAATTCGAGCACGGAGGACTGTAATGTCCTCTTCTGCTTAGGCATTAAGGACCAACCCGCTAACCTATATGATTCCTGTAGGTTTTAGTGGGCACTGACAGTCAAGGAATCAGCTGTAGACTGATGCCATATAAAGAAGATCTAGGGCATCAATATTATATCATCATTGGGTAGAAGAGGGCCACCTGCATGCATGACATCCTAGCATTATTTGATGACGCATGCACCCGATTGAGTCTCCATGCACCTACATGCAAGTCAACTGCAAATTAAAAGTTAAAGTGACCTAATTAGGTCAAAAGTTAGGTTATTCGTAGTTGAAAGTTATAAAAGGAAGATAAGGTGAATGGAGAAGGACACTTATGATTATTATTGATTTAGAGCTTTTGAGTAGCAGCATAGTATGCGGCCACGGCAGTTGGGGTTGAAGACGGCGTCTTCAGCTAAAGAGGTTTCGGCAGTGAAATATCTGCCCTAGTCTCCTTTAGGGTAGACCATCCAGGTCCACCATCAACTCTTCATCTTATTCATCCATATACAGTTATCCAGCACCCATCAGAAGGTTGTTTGCAGGGACACATGTGCAGCCGTGGGGGGGTTTAGCTAGAAAACCTCAAAGCATTCGCCGGGTCCCCAAATCTCCGTTTATCTTCAAAATACTGGCACCATTCTCATCATCAGGATCATCCTTCAGTACCAGGTGATTATCAACTTCCAGTTTGCTCACCCGGAGCAGTTCTCATCAGTTTTGTGTAGCTGGGGACGTGGGCAGCTAAACCAGCAAACCAATTCGCTAGCCTGCTTAGAGTGGTCATAACTTCTACATGATTCAGGAAATCTCTCCAACACAGGAATACCTTCATTCTTGCAAATTCTCACCTTCATCAGACAACTCCTTCACCAAAAACGCCATCTTTAGCTGATTGAGGGGTTTGTGCTGTTGGGGTAACACCGAGGCAAGGAGCACCAGTTCTTCACCAGATTAGCTCTCGATGCATGCACATTATCTCTGGAGCATTATCAACCGAAATTATCAGTGGTAAGTGTTGTTCTGTCACCATAAAATCTCTGCCCTAATTAGCTATAAAATAGGGCCATTTGACCGGCACTTTGCATGCAAGTTTATTTTAGTATTATTGTAAATCGGGAGGCTTAAGCAAGCCCTAGAATAGAAAACAGTGGAATATCTGCATCTGGGATATTACAGTATGCCCTATGCATGTGATGTAAGCATACGAGAGGGGCTAGATCCAATGTCACCACAACCTAACTCTTCAACTTCTTCGGGTAACTCCTAAACCTAGGGGAGAGCCCTTAATAGAGGAAAAACACCTGCAGCCACCAACACACTTGAACATCTCCCCTTTAGAGCACACTTTCCTGAGGCAGTTCCTTGGGAAGTGCAAAATGTTGATGGAATTGTCATTGATGCCAACATCAAACTTATAGTGGCCTCACAAGTAGTCATTGATGCCACCAAGTCCCTTTTGCAGTGCACGGGTATTAATGATCCCAGTACCCTTACATCCAGTGCCTTGGAACCCTTACAAAGATGGGTTATGCCTTGGAGCACCTTGTGGAGTCCTGCAAGGTTCTTGTACCCACAAGGTTGGATCTTGGAACCACCACCTGTTGATGACGCTGAAGACCCTGCTGATGATGTTGAAGACCTTGGTAATGGTGTTGAAGCCCTTGTTGATGATGAAGTCTTGATGAAGCCCTTGTGGCTTGCAACACCCTTCGTTTTGACGATGTGGAGTACACCCTTGTTTTGGGTGACATGATGACCGTTGACGATGACTCGATTGAAGCAGAAAAACGGTATGTTAAAGAATAATGACGAAGTAGTGAAGTGCAATAAAGGATCTCTAAGAAGAATGGCCCTATCCCTTTTCGTTTTAGTTTGCTCTGGTTGCAGGATTCAAAGGCTATGGAAATCATTCAAGAGGCTTGGAATTCTAAGATCTTTGGCTCTCCTAGCTATATATGGGATTCAAAGTTAAGAGCAACTTGCCTCGCTCTAAAAAAATTGGCCTAAACATTCTTTCAAAGGGCCTACATTCCAAAAAAAACAAATTCAAGATGATCTCGTTGCTTTCTAGAAAAGAATGGAAGATGAAGAAGTGATTCTGCTCGCTCTAAATCAGGAAAAAGAGTTGAATATGAGAATGTTAAGGGCTGCGAGGCAGGAGGAGGAAGAATTGAGGCTGAAATCCAGACAACTGTCGCTGAAAGGGGGAAGCAAGTCAAGATATTTCCATAAGCAATAAAAAGCCAAATTAAGCTTTAATACTATAAAAGAGTTGTATGATAGCAATGGAAATAAAATTGAAGGGAATGAGGCAATCAAGAGGCATATTGTTCAGTATTTCAGAAATCTCTATACAGACAGAGATGATACGGATCCCATCTCTCAAGCTGAGGTTCTATCGGTTATCCTTTCTATAATTTCTAATAATGAGAACGAGGAACTTGTGAAGCCAATTTCAGAGTATGAGATTAGTGATGCAATTTGGACTCTGTAGCTTGACAAGGCGTCGGGCCTTGATGGGTTCACTATCAATTTTTACTGGGTTGCGTGGGACATCATTAAGGTAGATCTAAGAAGGATGCTCAATTGGAGGAGGAAAAAGGACAAAATTGGTGGGGCAACCAACCATCTTTCCTGTCTTTGATTCCGAAGGAAAAAAATCCTAACTCTGTGGACAGATTTAGAGCAATCTCTCTTTGTAACACTTTTTACAAGATTCTTACTAAAATTCTAGCTACAAGAATGAAAAATCTCATGAAGCATATTATTTCAGAGTCTCAAGGGGGTTTTGTAGCTAGGAGGCAAATTCTAGACAACATCATCATTGTCCAAGAAGCCATCCATTCTATCCTGGAAAGGAAACAACAAGGTATGGCTATCAAGCTTGATATGGCTAACGCATTTAATAAGGTTAACCATTTTTTTCTTTTTGAAGTTATTAGATGGATCAAAGCGGTTTATTAGATGGATCAAAGCTTGTATTAACAGTCTGTGGATTGCTTTGTTGATTAATGGAAGACTAGCTAAATTCTTCCAAGCCTCATGGGGCCTCAGGCAAGGCTTCCCTTTGTCACCATTTCTCTTTCTGTTAGTAGCAGAGTCACTGAGAAAAAAGTTCCAAGCACTACAGAAAGACGAGAAGCTAACAGGCTTAAAGATTGTCCAGGGGACCAAAGCTGCAACGCATGCCCAGTTCGCAGATGATACAATTCTGCTTTGTGGGGTTTCCATGGTGATTGCAGAGAGATTTAATGAAGCTTTGTCCTCTTTCTTAATAGCCTCAAATAGTAAGGTCAATCTGATAAAATCCAAGGTTTATGCTTGGAACTGTCCACCTAGGACAATGGCAAGGATTTCCAGAATTCTTGGCTTCGAAGGAAAGCTAAATTGGAACTCATTCAGCTATCTTAGGGCCCCTATCTTCAAAGGTAAAAAAAATTCTGCTGACTTGCAGAGTAATGTCGAGAAGATCAAGAAAAAAATCTCCTCGTGGGGAGTAAGGTGGCTGAACTCTGCTGGTAAGCTTGTCCTTATAAACTCTATCTTTGCTACCTATCCAATTTATACCTACTCGATCTCTTTAGCTCCAATAAAAGTTATGCAAGAAATCACTAAGGAAATTAGAAAATTTCTTTGGAAAGGGGCAAGTCAAATGGCACAAAAAAAATCACCTTGTAAACTAGGACGTGGTATGTAGCCCGAAAAACTGTGGTGGGATTGGAATAAGGGACCCGGCAAGGATGAATCTCGCTCTAGGAGCAAAAATTCTGTGGAGGATTGTCTCTTGTGAGAAGGGTTGGTGGAAGGAGATTCTCTGGAAAAAGTATATGAAGGGAGCAAGGAAAAGATGTGTGGATGAGTACCCACTGATAGAGAAGGGGTCTCCAATATGGATACTTTGCAAGAAGGTGTCCCATATCATCAAAAATCATCTGCACTGGAGCCCAACTAATGGTAAACAAATCAGAATCTGGCAGGATCGTTTGGGGTCAGTCTCTCCAATAGACCACCTGGTGGCCTTCTCAGATCTCAAGCAATGGTTAGATCATCTAAACATTTTTACCCTCTATGATCTATCTTCCTGGAAAAAGAACGAAAGATGGGGTGGATGGAAATCCTTGGACGTGTCTGAGCATCTTACACTGGATTTTACTGCTCTTTTCTCTATTCTCCAAGGTTTTGTGCCTGTTCACAGCCAGCTTTTGGATAGCAGAGGATGGGGTAAATCGAGGATTTACACGGTAAAGGAAGGCTACTGAATAATCTCCAATAATGAAGACATCAGCAGTGCGAATAGCAAGTGGAACAAAGTCTGGTGCAATGATGATCTTCCAAAAATTATTGTCTTCTTCTGGATATTAGCACACCGCAAAATTCTGACTGCTGAGAATTTGAAAAAAAGAGGCATTTAAGGGCCTTCGCGTTGTGTACTCTGTAAAGAGGAAGAAGAGACCATTGATCATCGTTTTCTGGAATGTAAGTTTTCCTCAGAAGTTTGGTCTCAGGTTGTATATGAGTTACATATAAACTTGATTCTTCCAACAAATTTGAACGATCTCTTTGCCTGCTGGAAAGACTATTACCATGGTTCCCTTCTTCAAAAGTCGGATCTCACAAGAGCCTGGGTAACCAGAAACAAAGAACTCTTTGAAGATTTGGGTGACCAAAAACAAAGAACTGTTTGAAGGGGCAGCCTCCAGCCCAAGGAAAGTAATGCTTGCTGCAAAATCCCTGTGGGTGGAAGCCTTAGTTATGAAGGGGATGAAGAAGGCTTTTCTAATTGGAGAATAAATCTGGGTTGTAACTCGCTGCTCTTTGTTGGGGCAAGGGGAGTCATTTTCGATCCTAGAGGGAACAAGCAGAAGGAGTATGCCTGGGGCTTGGGAAGGAAATCCAATAATGGGGCTGAGTGGCCTGCTCTAATCAAGGGGCTAGAGATCGCAAACAGTTGTGGAATGGAAGAGTTAGTAGTCTATGGTGACTCGCTCATGGTCATAAGGGAAGCAAGATTGTTTTATAAGAAGATCAAGAGTCTGACAATCAAAATGCATCACATCCTGATCTGCCTAGGAAGGGAGTTCAAATCTATTAAGTTCTTTCATATCCTGAGAACAAACAATAAGCAGGCTGATTTAATGGCTAATAGAGGAGTTTTACTAGATCATGGAGAGCTTATCTGTAATGAAGAAAGAAAAGGAATAAGTTGGATCCCCTGAGCTGTAGTTTATCATTAAAAAGAATCTGTCTCTATCATAATATGTAGGTATGGATTACATAGTAAATGGAAGGTATGCTCACACAGAAACTCTAATGACAGCGCAGGCAATCTGTCCCTGTAATCTGGCCATCACCATTTCAGAGCTGCAGGAAAGCAACATTGTTGTTATTGTAAGCTGGTCTCCACCGCTACACATGCGCAGAAGAAGAACTCGACTCTTCAATGCAAAAATGATTACCTCCATCCTCTACAATACAAAAAAGAATTCGGCTCTTCAATGCAAAAAAGAATGTGGCTCTTCATCTGCTAACAAGACGGATAATCGAAATCCTAGATGGTTGGCTCGCTATTTGGCTGGAGGGAAAACTGAAATCATGCGTCAAGATAAATTGATGGTTGGACATGCAAACCTCAATGTGTCTTCCTTGGGATCGACAGCAGGGCAAGTAATCGATGGTAGGATTTGCAAACGGTGGTCAAACTAGAGGTTGAAGGGGCAGGAGAAGGTGAAATGGATCGCATGTGGTGATGGGAGCTGCCCATGGGGTGAAAACATATTAAAAATCATTTTTTAATACCCAGCAGGTTGTGTCAAAAGATTGTGATAATAATAACAGGCATCCTTGGCATCTTGGCATCTTGGCTATCGGGCTTCAACAAGATGACTTAATCGTGGCTGTCTCTCTTATTAGCTTTTAACATGTCTTGTTTTTGTCTTCGGCTTCTTGGTCAATTTGTAAGAAGGTATAGCTTCCATAGAATAGGGTTCTTTCGGGATAGCTACAAGTACGAGAAAGACGAGCAAGTTGTTTTGGATGCTGCCCTCCTGTGGGAGCACACTTCTTGTGTGTGTTGTAACCTCGCTTTATCCTTTTTATATAAAATTCTCTTAACCGTTTCTGTCAAAAAAAAAAATATGACAGTATGTTAATTGTTTATCAACTACTTTAGGGCATGCCCCAATGATTTTAAAAAAGCAATAGCTAGTTTGGTTTTTATTGCACCAAGACTTCCTAGAGCTATAAGAGTTTGATACAAAGAAAACAGTTACTGCATCTGCAGTTGAATTGTGTCTTGAGTCTTGACTGTGTAGTCAAGAGACAGGTAGCCAAGCCTATAAAAATTTGATTGATGAAAGAAATTGCCTATGAAAATGATATTGAATGGAATATTTAGGAAACCAAGACTGAGCTGCTAAATCTAAATGAATACATGCTTATTAGTGCATATATTTATTATTTCGTTCATCTATATTTTCCAAGAGTGGTATCTTGGCTCGGGAATGTACTTAAATCATTTTTTCTAGGTTCTATCAATGTCTTCAGCATGATTGTGTTGTTATAACATTCTCAAGAGTCAATATACAAAATGGACCAAAAAGGCATTTTGGAGCAAGCTAGAGAACTTTCAACCCAGAAGATGGTACTACTCAGGGTTCCATACCGGGAAATGAGAGACAAGATTTTTGGTACCATTAGTCACAAGAACGTGCTACTGTCACACAGCAGGCTTCAGGTACCTATGAACCTTCTCCTCCATCCTTGACTTTATGTTAGGAACATGACTGAATAGAAATTTCAACCTTGTGCCACGCTAGGTCATGAAGTTTCATCTGATGTTGTAAAATATGATTCACCGCCTCTTCACAAGACTCTACACATGAAAGGTTTGAGTCCATGTCCAGCAAGAAATTATGACCCTGACATATGGGAAGATGATTTATATGCTAGACAACAAGATGGAAGGTAAGATGAA